>QRFJ01000063.1:29655-151917 GCA_006176705.1 Cocos nucifera
TGTTAGGTGAGGTGATGAGTCAGTTGGTGGACCGCACCATCCACTAGAAATCATTGATCATGGAGATTTTTGCATCTCTACAAAGGGAGTGTATGGATCCAAAAAAATAGTGAGAGCTAATTTATTTAAAAATAAAATTTTTAAATAAATTGATCAAGTCTTAATTAAAATATCTAACTAAAAACTTTGACTCTCTATAGAAAAATATCTGCGTCCAATCCACTAGCACGTATCCTGGACACCCATAGACTGATCGGACCCAATTATAAGGATTGGCTCTAAAACTTTAAAATCATTTTGAGTTTTAAAAAGTTAACTCATGTATTGGACCAGGACCCTCCCACCTTACTAGCTCGTCCATCCACTGAACAGAGAGCGTCTCTGGATAAGTGGATTGACGAAGATAATAAGGCCAGATACTACATGTTGGGCTCGATGTCTGATGAGCTTCAGCGCCAACATGAAGATATCAGGACTGCCCGCCAAATGTTGGCTCACCTACAGAGATGTTTGGTGAACAGAGTCGCGCAGCCAAGTATCAAGTCACTAAATGACTATTCAAGGCTAAGATGCATGATGGACAGTCAGTCCAAGATCATTGTCTGATGATGATCAAGGACTTGGAAGAGCTTGAGAAGCTCGGAGTGAAGTTGGACTTGGATCTGCAGAATGATATAATTCTGCAATCCTTGACTGATGCATATGGGCAAGTTCATCATGAACTACCATATGCATAAACTTCAAAATTCCTTGGCCGAACTTGATGAATATGCTGGTTACCGCTGAGCTTTCTATGAAAGGTTCTAAAGGCTCAGTTCTTGCTATGGAATGGACTTCTTCCAAAAGAAAGTCTTATGGAAAGAAAAAGAAGTCTGTGAAAAAGCAAAAGGTGGAAGGATCAAAGAAAGAAGAAAAAGGCAGAAGCTGAAGAAAAAGGCCGATGGCAAAGGAAAGTGTTTCCATTGCAACAACGATGGCCATTGGAAAGCGGAACTGCCCTACTTGCCTGGCCATCCTGAAGAATAAGAAGGAGGTAGGTCCTTTTGGAGGTATGCTCGTTATTGAGTCTAACAGTATAGTTTCTTCTACATCTAGTTGGATGCTTGACTCTGATTCTAGTGTTGATTTGTGCACTTTCATACAGGATCTTGAAGATAGCAGAAGGCTGAGGGATGGTGAGATGATCCTGCGCATCAGAAATGGAGCAAGAGTTACTGTCGTGGCCATGGGAACATATCCTCTTCGACTACCATCTGATTTAGATTTAGTATTAAAAAACTGTTATTATGTGCCTACAGCAAGCAGGAATTTGATTTTTGTTTCATGCCTAGCACTAGAAGGCTACGTAATTAGTTTTTTTAAGGACCATTGTAACATTCTTTATGAAAGAAATAAAATTGCAAGTAATTTTATTATTAACGATCTTTACCAGTTACATATTGATGTATCTATTTTTAATATCGAGCAAAATGTGAATGTCATGAAACGACCTAGGGATAGTCCAAACGATAGGTATCTATGGCACCTAAGACTAGGTCATATAGCAGAAGATAGGATTAACAAATTGGAGAAAAATTGGGCTATTGAGTCCATTGACTTTCCGAGTCATATCCAATTTGTGAATCTTGTCTTCAATGGCAAAATGACTAAAGCTCCCTTTTGTAGGACATGGGAAAGGGCCACAGATCTCCTTGCCCTAGTACATACTGATGTGTGCGGCCCATTTGATGTGCCGGCTAGAGAGCAATTTTGTCTACTTCATTAACCTTTACCGATGATTTATCTAGGTATGGGTATGTGTATCTTATGAGACATAAGTCTGAAGCTTTTGAAAAGTTCAAAGAATTCAGACATGAAGTAGAAAAAGCAAACTGGAAAACCCATTAAGGTTCTTCGATCAGAGATCGAGGAGGTGAATACCTTAGTTGGAAATTCCTAGACTATCTCAAGGAAAAATGGCATAGTCTCTCAATGGACTCCACCAGGAACACCTCAACTCAACGGGTTTCAGAATGGAGGAAATCGGACCCTATTAGATATGGTCTGATCCATGATGAGCTTCACAGACCTTCCTGATTTTTTTTGGGGACACTGTTTGTTAACTTGCAATATTTACTTACTGAATAGGGTTCCTTCTAAAATCGTTCCTACCACACCGTATGAGATATGGCATGGTAAGAAACCAAGTCTGAGTCATCTCAGAATTTGGGGTTGTCCGGCTCATGTCAAAAGACAACAAGCGGACAAGTTAGACTTTAGGTCCTTTAGAGCTCGATTCATAGGATATCCTAAAGAGTCATTAGGATATTATTTCTACATTCCAGAAGATCACAATGTGATTGTGAGTCGACATGCCATCTTTCTTGAAAAATAGTTTATTCAAGATAGCGGCATTGGAAAGCAGATTCAAGCTTCGATGAGAAAGTCTCACAAGAGCAACGAGCTAAGGACCAAATGGAACCAAATCAGGTTGAGCCAATAAGAATCACTACCTCCTCCACCTCGTAGATCGGAAAGAGTTTTTTCGTCCCCCTGAAGAGGATACTTAGGTACTATTTCAGAGGAAAGTAGAGAAAATGTTCCTCATAGGTAATGGGGTTCATGGTGATGATCCCAAAACCTATAACGAGGCGATATCAGATATCGACTTCCGAGAAATGGTTAGAGGCAATGAAGTCAGAAATTGACTCGATGCACTCAAACCAAGTCTGGAACCTTGGTAGATCCACCAGAAGGTATAGTACCTATTGGGTGTAAATGGATCTATCAAGAGAAAGATTGGTGCAGATGGAGAATGTGGAGACATTCAAAGCTAGATTAGTGGCAAAAGGATTATAGTCAACGCGAAGGCATTGACTATCAGGATACCTTTTCAGGATACCTTTTCGTCAGTAGCTATGCTAAAATTCCATCCGCACATTGCTTGCTGTTGCAGCCTATTTCGATTATGAAATATGGCAAATGGAATGTGAAAATGGCATTCTTAAATGGATATCTTGAGGAAGATATCTATATGGAACAGCCGCTAGGTTTCACATCCAGTGATACTGATCACAAGGTTATGCAAGCTGCAAAGGTCCATATATGGACTTAAGCAAGCATCTCGGAGCTGGAATACTCATTTCAAATGATGTGATCAAAATTGTTTGGATTTCATCAAAGAATGAGAAGGAACCATGTGTTCTTCAAAAAGGATCAGTGGGAGCGCTGTTGTCTTCCTCGTATTGTACGTGGATGACATCCTCCTTATTGGGAATGATATTTCCATATTGACATCAGTCAAGATGTGGTTGTCCAAGGAATTCTCCATGAAAGACCTAGGTGAAGCATCCTTTATTCTAGGAATTAAGGTCTATAGAGATAGACCGAATAGGATGCTAGGACTTTCACAGAAGATGTACATAGAGGAAGTACTAAAGAGGTTTAGTATGGAAAACTCTAAGAGGGGTTTGGTACCCTTCAGACATGGCATTCATCTTTCCAAGAAGATGTGCCCTAGCACACCTGAGGAAATAGAACGCATGAGCAAGATCCCTTATGCTTCTGCAATAGGGAGCCTCATGTATGCCATGTTATGTACACGACCTGATATAGCCCATGCTGTGAGTGTCACAAGCAGATATCAGTCAAATCCAGGTGAAGAACACTGGACTTCTGTGAAATGTATCCTTAAGTACTTGAGAAGAACTAAGGATATGTTGTTGATTCTTTGGTAATGGAGAACTCCAAGTCTAAGGGATACATACAGACTCGGATTTTATGTCCTGATATAGATGATCGAAAGTCGACATCTAAAAGTCTGTTTGTGTGTAATGGTGGTGCTGTCAGTTGGAAGAGTTTCAAAGCAAGACAGTGATAGCAGATTCCACCATGGAAGCAGAATACATCGCTGCATCAGAAGCTGCAAAGGAAGGCATTCTGGTACAAGAAGTTTGCTCACAAAGATTCGGAGTGATGCCATCAGATGCCATTCCTCTATATTACTGCGACAATAATGGACACCATAGCCCTTGCTAAGGAGCCGAGGTCTCACCAAAAATCCAAGCACATCGAGCGGCGATACCACCTCATCCATGATTACCTTGAGAAGGATTACGTCGAGGTCAAGAGAGTCGACTCCACAGATAATGTGGCAGACCCACTTACAAAGCCATTGGGCCAACAGAAGATCGAAGCCCACCTTGAGAAGATGGGACTTAGATTTGTAGCCAATTGGCTTTAGGTCAAGTGGGAGTTTGTTAGATATGTGTGCCCTAGAAGCCAGAATTGGCTGACACTTGTAATACACTTCTAGGGCAAAATTATAATTTTGACTATAAATAATAAAATAAATTATTTTCTATCATAAATGTGTATTTAGTGTCTGTGATACATCCCTTGAGTTAATGGTAATGATAATTCATATTTTCAAGAGTTGAAAATTTAAGACATGAATTTTCATTATTAACTCATAAAATGCTTCCGACCATAGGATCATCATGAGGATGGTGATTGATCCAGAAAGGTTGGTGTACAATCGCTTCTTTATAGTAGATGAGTCTTGAGTCTATGGTGTAGAGACACCTAGAGCGAGAGTATAGGTACTCGTTAGAGAACGAGGGCACTGAGCGTGACCACCTCGAGTAGTCATTAAGGAAGTCTACCTTCTCGTCGATGACTGACTCGAAGCTGCAGTGGTGTGTCTGGATTCTTTGACCTGAGGTGCATCGGATAGTTCACCTTGAGGGTGTTATAGTTTGACTACACCATAACTCGATCTCCTAGCCATTCAGAATCCTGAGGTGTATGTTGGCTATAGCATGTTCATTGTAGGAATTGGATTGCATCAAGAGGGAATCTATCTACCTCGGTAGATGAGGAGTAGCCCTATGATGATCATGAGAATCAAGTCCATAAGCCCATGGCCATGGCAGAGTGAAATAATAGAAAGAGTTTCTATTAAGATTTTCACATTCGGACTTGAATCGAATGATTAAATCATATGACAGAAATTAGGGTTTGACGAGTTTCACCTTAACCCTAATCTGATCGGAGCTCAAGATAGAAGAACTTAATCACACAGGTAGCTGCACCAAGAGGTTCATTTTCAGTTTTGATGGGTTGCCACCATATACTGCTAGGTGTCACTGGTGGATTTTGGGAAGCAATTAGAATGATTTAGATGATCGATCATTCTAGTTGTCTGAATCAAAAAAGTTTTGATCCATCGGAAGGTGTTTCAATGATGTCGATAATAGAGATCACGACATATCCCATTACCATATAGAACTGAACTTAACTGGATCACTAGAACAAGGGTTTGGATCTGGATATCATCAATTAGACTAACTCAGTTCAATTGATTTGAATTAGATTCAATTAGGTTCAAGAAAATCATGCTAGCACACGATTGAGCCTAATGTTCTCCTTCAATTATCATTAAAAGTTGTGTCGACTGAGCAAATATGTTTGTGCTCACTCAGATACCTTTATTTGGTCTGATTGAAGCTTGTCCAGGTTAGAAAAAGATTATCTTAATTTATGAGATAAATTTGAGACAACACCTACCATTTTCCATCACCTGCAATTCTTATCTTTTGACTTTGGTCAAATGTTGACCTTTGATACTTAGACATCTGCCCATGTGTCATGCACCTATAGGAGAGCAGATAGGGGCTTGTCCCCTTTTTAGAAATTGGAAAGGAGGGGGTGCATGCCTAGGGAGGTGAGCGCCCATGGATAGGGATGCCTGGAGTCCCATACAGATGGGACTTCAGGTTGCTTCTTGGAATCAACTTAGGTAGGCGCCTAAGACTCAGTTTTGATCAGTCTTGGCACCACCTAAGGATGATTTGAAGGGGCTCTCATCTGATTAGATCAGATGATATCATCCCACCAATCAGATTTAGATCTGATTGCATGAAGCGACGTGATTGGTCGGGATGATGTGGCACTGCATGGCGTAGCAGGGTCTATAAAAACTCTATCTGCATGAAGCCTTGAAGAGAATCTCTAATAGCCAATGCCACAAGGCTTCTCCTCTCCCTCCTTCATGCCATCTTCTGGTCCTCTCTCCTCTCCATGCCCAAGGAGATTTGGGCTCTAGTTTGGTGCGATTCAAGCAAGAGAAAGGTGACGAGAAAGGAAGAAGGCAATATTGCTACAAGAGATGATTCCAGATCTTCAAAAGGAGTTTTGAAGATCCTCCAAATTAGATCCAGATTTGATATTTGAAAAGATGATAAAGAAGGAGAAGATCTTTAGATCCAGCCTGAGTGGATATCAGTAGAGGCCAGGCACTTACATGGCTAGATCCAGAACTTCAGATAATCAACAGGATCATCATATGATAATGTAATTATCTAATAAAAGATACAAAATTAAATTAGATTTAATTTATTTTTATTTTATTTCATTAGATCTATAAAATTAGATCTGAAATATCTTAGATCTGATTTGGATTCAAAATTTTTTTTTTAAAAATATTTCTTTTGATCCAATCAGATCTAAACGAACTTGATCCGGGAAATCAAGATTTCTCCTTCATAAGGGACCCTCCAGATATGCTTTCAAAAAAAAAAAAGCTCTCCTTTTTTTCCTCAAAACTCTGCTAGAATCTCTCTACGTATTCGATTTCTGTTGGTCGAAAGAGCTGACTTGATCGTTGGAGGTCTTATCGGAGCCACCACCCCAGACTCTGAACGAGACTTATTTTGTAGGTCCCGACGGTGACCTCGTCCTCTCCAAATCCAGCTTTGACTCCGGCGATGGTTAGATTTCATGCCAACAGTAATAAAGAATAAGAAAGAATACACCAGACTTAATATGTTTATAGTCCAGCATGTGTCTTTAAAAATTTAAGCTCCCCCTTTAACTTATTCAAAATGACCTAAAAAAAATAAACTAAAAAAATAAATTAGATGAAAAAATTAAATATTAGATTGTGTCTCAACAAGCGTTAAGTTTGCCATCTTTAGCCAGACACAAGGCAGCTTACCTATCCTATATCAAATACTGGATTGATAAATTTCAATAATTTTGGATTGTCAATCTCAAGAAGATAGTTTGTGATCTCTTTATTAATATATTCTTTATTTATTATGGGAACATAGCTCGTGACCCTATTCTTAGACCCTTATTTCTCAAGAATTTCTCTTATTTATTCTCCTAGAATTCTCATGAACTGAGTTGTTGTGTTAGGAGATAAATTTAATTCATTAGGTACTGAATGGGTGACTAATGGCGGTTTTAATTTTGGAGATAAATTAATATGATCTTACTTAAACAACTTCATTGACTCTTCATTACATGTCTCTTGATTTTTATAAGAAGAATCAGCTTCTAGGGTTAAAGAAAATAGGATTTTAGGTTTATAGGTCTCGAATAACTCATCTATTCTCTTCTTTTCTTTATCTATCTCATTTAAATTGGAACCAGCATCAATACCAGTTCCGAACTCAGGTTCTTCTATATGATTAATCTCAGTACTAATCTTTTCTTCTAAATTTTCATCTTGGCTAACATCAGTATTAGCCTTTCTTACCTAATATTAGTATGGATCCATAAGAATCCTATAACTTTTAAGTTCAAAAATTATTTTGATATTCTCTAATTGGAAATTCTTGAGTGGAACATTAGATTGGTGATTTGGTCTAGGTGGTTGATAGATATTAGGTGGGTTGTTTATGAAAATTAGTTGGCTCGGTAATTGACCTAGTTCTCTCCTCAAACTAGACTCAGCTAATTATCCTATTTATACTTCTAGCTTAGTAATAGATTTCTATTATTGAGTTAGAATTAATTATTACAACTGATTAAATCTATCATCGGCTAGATTAGTCTGTTGAGGAGGTAAGTATGATGGCTGATTATGTAATAGCTAGATAAACTGACTAGACTAACCTTTATTATAGGCATAGTTTTGGTATTGGAGCCTATTTTGATAATTTTGAATAGGTGAAATTTGGGTCTGAGCTTGAGTCTATTAATGTATCCAAGAATAATTAGGATGGTTCCTCCAAATTAGGTTATATAAATTTGAAAATGGGTCATTAACCGGCTTAGAGTAGCCTTATGTAACTTGAAGTTGTTCTTGGATGTAGGATGAAAACTATGCAGCCATGGGACATTCACTTACAAGATATGTTGGGCTAGAATAGATTGAACAAATCTCCTAATAATTAGAGGGTGATGTATATTGTGCAGGAGTTTGTTGACCTAGGATTAGGAATTGATCTAATTTCTGGACAAGAAAGTTTACTTTATTTATCAAATTCAAATCAATCTTAGAACTAGATTCTCGATCATATATTCCTGCCTATTTTTGATAGAAAGATAGTGATGCATGGTTAATTGAGTTTTCACTCAAGGTTTTAAATAAGGCATAGGCTTCATCCTCACTCTTGTTCATAAATGCACCTCCATAGGATGCATCTACCATTTATCTATATTGATCTCCTAAATCCTCATAGAAAGTTTGAATAATTTGCCACTTAGACAGATCATGATGTGGGCATTTTCTAAGAAGTTTCTTAAGTCTCTCCCATGACTCGTAAATTTGTTCTCCTGAAAGTTGAGCAAATTCAGTGACAGCTGCCCTCATGATGTTGGTTTGACCTATGGGATAAAATTTCTTAAGAAATTCATGTTGCAATTCAGCCCAAGTTTGGATTGGTCTCCCTATTGTTCCAAGCCATTACTTGACTTTGTCTTTTAATGACAAAGGGAATAAAATTAGTCTAAAGATGTTGCCCAGAGGTAGCAACCCAAGAGGAGGGGGTAAATTGGGTTCTTATAAAATTTTATCCAAATTTACTTTCTCTAAATAAGTATGTGCTCCAAATTAAACTAACTAGAATATTTATGGTAAATATGCAATGTGTAGCAGCAGCATTAAAAGCAATGAGATAATGCAAGTATGTAAAATAAATAAGTAAAGCAAGAAAGTAAACCAAGCAATCACACCACAAAGACAAAGAGATTTATAATGGTTCAGAGCAACCCGCTCCTACGTCCACTCTCCAAGCTTTCCTTGAGAATTCTACTATAATCTATCCTTGATTACAGTGTGTTTGTTTTTCAGGCTCACAAACAAATCTAGTTGATTTTTTCAGAAGCACCAACCAAAATCTTACATCGTTAGTTTTTCGGACTCACTAACAATCCAGTTGATTTTTTGGGCTCACCAACCAAAACCTACAAGATCTAATTTCGGACTTGGACAAGCCTAATCTCCAAGTTTTTTTCTTCCAAACAAACTTGTAAAGAAAACAAAAATACAAGAATAAAAATTTTAGCTCAAAATGAAAATAGAGTTTAAACTCTTTAAATCCTAAAGAAGAAGCTGAAGGATTGCTCTTTTGATGCTCCACTTCTCTTCATATGATGCTTGAGAGGTTGTGCTAGATGTTGGAGAAGATATCTTTTGAAAGCCCTCTGATTTCACTGCTTGGTTCCTCTCTTTTTTTCTTTTCTTGATATGCAATGAAGCTCACTTAAATCTAAAAATAATTTCTCTCTTAATTCCACTTCATCTTGCTTCCAAATTAATTCTCCATCTTTAAATATCCTTGAAGATGGTTGGAGTATGAGTTCTAGCCATTGGAAGCTCTAAAATAGCCATTGGAGATAAAAAAATAGCTGTTAAAAAGGTTGCAGAAAATAGCCATCAAAGGCTGTCAAACTCCATCGAACTAGCTCGGATTTGGCTTAGAGCTGGCTCGACTGATAGAGCTATCTTGATTCAATCTAGAGCTAGCTCGAACTATAGAATAGAAAAAATTAATTTTCTATCATCCTGAGAGAGCTGGCTCAGATCCAAATCGAGCTGGCTCGAACAACAAAATAGAAAAACACCTTTTTTACCATTCTGAGAGAGCTGGCTTGGATCAAAATAGAGCTAACTCAGCTGCGTGCCAAATCAAAGTATCAATCCTATTTCATACCAAAACTTGCTATATTCTTAGATAGGTTAGTTCTAAACATTCTAACTTCATTTTTCTTTATTGTTTGATCTTCCAAACTTGAATTTCTTAATCCTAAATCTTCCAAATGATATTTATTTCTTCTTCTTTCATTTTCTTTATGATGAGTCATCTAAATTTGTAAAATCTTCTTCTTTTAAGTGCTTTAGCTTGACATCTTGAGAGAATTTCTTTCAAAGATAATTTCTTCAGTATGAGCATTTGAGAAACCCTATATTCAATATTGAAATACATGATTAATAATATTTTTACTCAATATTTTATGATCATCAAAATCAATCATAGGATCAACAAAGGGCATCATCAAAAAAATTTTAAATCTTCACCATAGAGCAGATTTCTAAGAATTCATCCAGATGCTTATAAGGATCTTCATTGACATTCCCATAGAAAGATGGGAGCATCTGGATTATGGACGACTTTATCTCATAGTGGGTAGCATGGATATTAGATAACTGAATACAAGTCGAAGAGTTATAAGTAGAAAAAATAAAGTATTTCTTTATCTACCTAGATGATTCTCTAAAATTTTTAGCCATCTGATAATTAGATTTAATATGGTTTAGCTATTCAATTTTATGATTGGGTTCAATTAGATTAGATAAAGCAATCTCCTACCGTACATGTACTTAGTACAACCCTAATTTATGGTTTAGAATTTTTTTTAGATTTTTTTAGATTTTTTATTATTTTAAATTTTTTATAATTTTATTTATTTTATTTATTTTTAATTTAATTTAATTTAATTTAATTTACTTTTGATAGAGAAAAGGAGAAGAAAGAGAGAAGAGTTCTAAAGAAGAGATTCGAAGGAGTCCTAGAACTAAGAATAAAAGAGAAGAATTAGGTTTAATTAGGTTTGATGTTTTAGTTAGCAATCAAGTTAGGCAAACAATCCTGACTAAAGGTTGGTCTAGATCAAGACAGCTCCTAACTGCCAAGGTTACCTTCAAGCCCTTCAAGTGTAGGATCAGCTAATTAACTGGCCAAGTGTAAGGTTAGTGGGAGTCCCTCCATTGCTTGCCTTAGACACCAATTATGCTTGACCAGATAAGCTAACAGAACCAATTATAAACCACCTTCCTTCAAGTCTAGTCATCCCTAAACTATTTTTTTTAGATACTAGTCAAACTGACTAATCCTAATCTGATCCAACTTTTAGGATTCTCTATCCTAATGAGCTCAAGTTTCTAGGGTTGATGTCTAATTGATTTTAATTTAAAAGATTAGCTTAATGCAGGATACTGGTAGGTTATTTATGGGTTAAGAAAGGATGATCAAATTTTCATCTTATGTTGTTTAATTGGATTATACCCTTAATTTGATTTAATATGAGTATGCATAAAAAATTTTTTAAGCAAGAGATTTTATGCAATTTAAACTAGATGCATGCAACTAATTAAGTCTTGAGAAGCTTACCTTACCCCTAGCAATCATCAAAAAAAAAAGAAAATAAAAATAAAACTAATATGATGCATGCTCTAAGCAATTAGGATTTCTACTCTTATCATGAAGCTTTTAGTTAAGTTTAAGTGGATATTTTTTAAATTAATTTAAAAATAAAATAAATAATATAAAAAAAGGTCTAAGGTTAGGATTAATCTCACCAAGCAAACTTGGAAGCTTCCTCCTTGTCCTAATCTTTTTATTAATAAATAAAAAAATAGTAAAAAATAAAAGAAAGTATAAATTTATTTATAATTTATTTTATAAGAAAATCAAAGAGATCAAAAATTTTAATGTCCATGCTTTCTCCGACAACAATGCCAAAAATTTGATAAGAGTACGATGTTGTTGTTAGGATACCATATTTATCAGTTTAATTTTGACTTCTTAAATAATTTAAAAATATGTTGTAAGTAGTGAGTCGGATCAAATTCATAGAGAAGATAATATTTTAGTTTTAAAATTTTTGATTTTATAAAAAAAATATTTGAAAAAGAAATTAAAGTTAAAAATTAGAATTATAAATAAAAAGCAGAATTTAAAAGGTGTAGAAAGATAAACTTGGTACTAAGATCTACTAGTTAGATCTTAGCATCTACTTGCAATAAAAATAAATAGCAATTAAAATTAAAGAGTAGAAATTTAATTGCAAGTAAAAGTAAAAAACATGAATTTAAAGTGCATAAAAATAAAATTTTACATTAATTTAAAAGTTCATAATTTAAATACATAGAATTTAAAAAGAATAGAAAAAATAAAAATTAAAAATAAATGATCTTTGATCTTGGATCAGTGTTCTCTTTCTCTCGGCACCATTTATCTCGAAGCAACCTTGAATCCAAGCATGGTTCTAACTCATACCAAACTTCTCCTATGATCGAAGATGACTTGATTTTGTTGGCCTGGAGTCTTATTTATAGGTGTTGGAGGGCTGAAGTATTTTCTTCTAGGCAATGTGGGACTAAAAAAGAGTTTGATTGGCAAATATGGAAGAAATCCATATGAAAATTGGATTAAAAGAGTTCCTGGATTGAATTCTATGCAGTTTTATGAGTTTTGGCTATCAGATCTTGATCAAACGGTTTCAAAATTGCCAAAAATTGACATATAATAGCCCAGATCAAGTCGGAATTAATTTTGACTGTTGGATCAGGTTATTAGGAAGATCTGGACCCTTAGATCATGTAAATCGAAAGCCTGGACTCCTTAATCAAGTTAGAAATAATTTTGCCCATTTGCTTATGCTGATGGAGCTCTATCGATCGTCGGATCATTTCCTGGGATGCGCGCAGTCGTTGGATCGCGTGCTGATGTAGCTAGAAAATCGAATCAAGGAAATAATGGCAATCGTCCGATCTTCATTGATAGTGACCACAATTGTTGGATCACACCTTATGGTGCATATGGACCATCGTGGACCAGGCATTTCACAAACCTCAGCACATAGTATGAGCGTGAAATGACCAAAATACCCTCTCTTAGAGGTCTACCTTGAGCCACGATAAAATTGACATCATGCTGATGGCAGCGATGCATGGGATGAGTCGGCATTCCGAGCAGCTTGTGCTGCACGAGCTGAGTCAGCTAGGCTAGTTACATTTGGATGCGCCGGCTGAGCCATTTCTAATTTTTTTTTTAATTTTTATTTTCTTTAAAAATTCATATCAGATCCATTTTAGCTATGATTTGCTCCAAATTTATTTCATTTCGATCAGAAAAATGAGCTCTTTCTATTAGTGAATATGTTTCTTAAAATAAATGAATATAAATATTTAATTTTTAAAAATAATTATAAATAAATTAATAAATTAATACTTTTAATGGCATTTTTATGATGCTTATCAAAGACCTCGGCTCAGACTGGCATTATCACTATTGGATTCCCCAAAATTCCTCTGAGCTTTCATAGCAATAGTTTTCTTCCTCCTCTTCTCCACCTCCTTCCTTTTCTTGGGAGGCATGGAGGCAGTAGTCTCAATGGGTGAAGTTAAGTTCGACGGAGGTGTTGCAACCTTTAGGATGGGGGATGCCTGAGTTGGAGTGGCTGAGCTTAGGTCTCCGTCCTTAGCTCATTTTGATGTATCCTTAGGGGTGCCTCCCTTTCTTTTGCGAGCCTGGAACCCTTTAGTCAGCCGATTTAATTCCTCAGGAGTCATTTTTGTATGAATGAACCAACCAAAGTTAGGAGAAAGATAAAAAAATAGATAAGAAAGCATAAGTATTTACCTTCGAGATTGAATGGGCTTAGGTTGAGGTTGTATAGAGTTTGGTTGTCTACCAAGTTAGATAGTAGAGGAGCTTTGTAGTTTTTTAAAGTATTGATGGACTCAAGATCCGTTCACCTTGACCCAGGAGCTCTTAGATGGAGTCCCTAAGTTCCCTCCATAAAGAAAGTTTTGGATCGAACGAAGGACAGGACATAAAGAAAAACTTTTCCTTCTAATTATGAATGAAAGAAGGGGCACCCTTCAGCAACCCCTTCTTACCGAATTGGAGGAATAAATACCATCAATTCTTGGAAGAAGGGTGGCACTTAATGGTGAAGAAGGTCTAGAATAGAGAAACTATGGAATAGACCTCGATCGAAAGACAAAGAGCAAGGAATCCTATAATAAATCTAAAGAAGTTTTGGATGAGTGAGGCCAGAGAGATGTTCAGAAAGCAAAAAAGTTCAAGGATAAAATGAGGAATTAGGAGTCTTAGCCTAGCATGAAGAGCCTCTGAGTACAAATAGAAGCGACCCAGAGGAGGGACACAAGCTCGACCGCTCAATCCGGGAAGCTCCAATTCGTACTCCAGAGAGACTCCGTACTGAACCCTGATTAAAGAAAGATCTTCAGGAGGAAGAGAATAGAAATTGGTCTCTGGGATGAAAGTTGGACGAGCTACTTTCCTAAGCTCAATTTCACCTCTAGGGCTAGGGTTAGGGGAGCTCGGATTGAATGGACTCCTAGAACCAGTTTGGGTTGTGTGAAATAAGAAAAAAATCCACTAAAAATTGAAAGAAATTGATAGGCAAACCTAATGAATAGAGAAAGAATTGCAACACCCCTAAGAAACTCCTAAGGATCAGAAAGCAAAAGAAAGGTAAGAAAATGCAAAAGAAAGGTTAGAAGACTAACCTAAAATGGATGGAGATCTTGGGAGTACAATCAAAATGATGAAAAAATGGTGGAGGTTGGGCTACGGAAGAGCGAGGCAGGATGATTGGGAGCAAAGGAGATGAAGACTAGAGAAAGAATGGAGGAGAAGGCGAACCAAGATAAGGGAGAAGAAGGGAAAGGTGCTTAAATAGCCAAAAGGACCTCAAGGCAGTTATGATTATGAATCACTTGTGTCGAATCCCCATCCACTATGTGTCCTTCTCATCGTGGCAATGGTAGATGTCTGGCAGAGTCATTATGGCACCATGTAATGGAGCTTCGTGCTGGGGAGAATTTAGAAAACTGAGGTCATTTTGAGTTATTTGGCATTGAAAAAGCTTCTATGCTAGTTCAAATGAGCGAAAACTTTTCATCTCCCTAAGGCAGAAAGCAAGAAGGAACTTCAGTGGTCTTAGATTTTGGTACTTTCTTCATCTGAACTTCAAACTTGAGAGTAAGGAACAAGTATTGGGGACAAAATAGTTTCCGCCGAAGTTCAATCAGATGTCCGATCTTGGTATAGTGTTAGTTGGAGTCATGATGGCCAAGTCAAAACTTCAACCAAGTTGATTCCCTAATACAAGCAAATTCCAGAAGATTGGCCTTTAGATCTTGCACACTAGATAATTTTCTCAACAACAATCCTCCTAGCTTCCTCCTGATAACTACAGACCTTGCCAAAATCATGCTTCAAACTTCAGTCGGACGAGCTTGAACAATGAAAGTAGCTTGCTATTTGACTGGTTCTGACCCCCAGCCTAGAATGGGCAGTAGATGCCCCATGGATACGGGACTCCAGCACTGCATGATCTTGACTAGTGACCAACCTTAGATGCCGGTCGAGCTCCTCCATTTTATGCTGTAGATGGTAGATCTCACTAATTTTGCACCATTAACTTCGATTGGACGAAGTCAGCAAGTGGACCTTGCCACCAATATGAGTCTGATCTTTAACCTGGAATAAGCAATAGTGACTTCACATGCAATGAATCTCATTACTCATCCACTTCCAGTCGCTTCAAGTTGATCTTGGATATCTGCCAAACTCCCTCAAGGGAGCCTAACCGCAGTCCTCATTAAAGAACCTACCATCTCTTTTTGACCTCCAGTCCTCCAAACCAGAATATCCATGCCTGCTCTCGACTGACCTTAAAAGCGACCGAGCTCCTGAAAGCTATCAAGATAGCTCCATCGAGATTCAAACTCAGAGCCTAACTATGAGCCCATCATTCACAACTTAGAAGCCCACCTTCAAGCTTAGTTAGACTGACCTTCAATTCCAAATCTCAGTGTGAATACTATACTACCTAACTTAGAAGCCTCCAACCTTCTATCCAAACTTTAGCAAACAATACCCAATTGCTAGCAAGTCATAATAAATGATAGCCCACTCTCCATAATAAACTCCGAATAGCTCGAACGGCCTTCTGACATTCTGTTATGGCTGTCACTATCATTCTATTAGAGGCTCCATCAATAAAAGAAATCCTCCAAATATGTTTTCTTCTCTAAGCTCTTCTCTTCATTCTAATCTCCTATGTACTCCATTTTTGTTGGTCAGAAAGCTAACTATTGGGTATTGTATCCTAAAGTCAATCATCTAGGTTATAGATGGTTGAGCTAATTATAATTTATACTTAAAATTTTTAATAAATAAAATTATTATTCTAACTTTTCATCATTCTTGTGCATCTTCTTGTAATTAACTCTTCTGTAATGAAGTTCTTAGGACTATTTAGACTCAACAAAAGAGGATTTGTCATTTAGTCCTTAAATCTGATCATGACCAAATGATGTATTGTTACCTAGGATGATAATGTTTATCGAGTATAGGTCATTGTATGCCATATGAATTGGTCATCCTCTTAACCAAGGAGTATGGAGATATTGGTATGGCATGTAGATGAAATGTAGGGATATATTTTACTAATCATGATCCAACTATGGATTTCTCTGCTATCAAGAGTTACTCATGAAGGATATGGGTATAAGTGTCCCTTAGACTTGAGATCACCAGGGTAACTTGCAAGCAACTCATTATACTTTGGTAGTGGACTACCTAAATTTTTAATTCAGTGATGGAAGGTTACTAGGTATAGTTAAATACTTATTTAGTCAGTACGTGAATCAAGATAGGATTGACTTCTCCAAGTATTGGAGTAAATGCATCACTGTATTTTAATTTAGCCAAACCTCGGCCGGGGTAGTCCATATGATGGATATTAAAATTTAAAATATAATGTAGATGACTTTTTTAGGATTGATAGTTAAATCTTAGATCATCTTTTGAGCATTGAGGTCAAGGGGATGAATTATATGGTAATCATATGCCATAGGTTCATGGATGTTGCGATGCAACTATTCGACCTATCCGAATGTCAGGTACCATTGCTAGATGGTCACACCTATTGGTACAAAAATTAATTTCTATGCTACCGACTTAGGATTTGAATATATGAGGTTACACACAATAGAAGTTTCTACCTAATCTAATAGCCGATATAAAGTCTCAATGGTTTGGGACTCTATGGTCAAGAGTCCCACTAGATTGGAATTCTATGATCGAGAGTCCCATTGGACTAGGACTCTATCCTTGCCGATCCCACTAGATTGGAATTTTAATATTATTAAATAATTAATTAGCAATTTGATTATTGATTAGCTCAATTTAATTGAGTGATGAGGATTTAAATAAATCTGATTGAATTGGATTCGATTAGATTTGACTCGATTAGGTTATGAGATGACTTAATCGCTATGGGAGATTCAATCCTGATTTGAATAGAGCTTAGACTCAATCAATTTTTAATTTGATTAGATTTTAATTGGATTTGATTAAGCCTAATTTGATTAGGTTTTTCCTAGTCTAATTGGGTTTGGACAAATCGATTTGGACAAAATCTAGTTGGACAAGTTTAAAAGTTTGAATTCAATCTACCTGCATCATGTCCATTTGACCCATGCCTTCTCCATGCAAATTCAGAATTTGCATGAGATTTCCCACACCCAGAATATTTTTTTTGCTCCTCTCCCTTCTCCATTTGACCTGGTCCAAGGGTTGGACAAATTAAAGTTGAATTTTGAATTCAACTAAAGTTGTTAGAGGTTTGAACTAATCTCCCTACCTTATTTATTCCCTATGCCAATCTCTCTTTGTTGCCACTTTTAATTTGATTAGAAGTGGGTGTGTGCACTAGAAGGAGAGTCCTTCTATGTGTTAATTACCTTTTCAAACATTGGGAAGGATTTAAATTTTATCTTGAATTTTGAATTCAAGATAATTAGTTTTTGGTTGGAACAAATTAAACAACTCTCAACCTTATCCCTTTTCTATGCCCTCCTCACTTTGTCTCATAATTTTTTGGAATTTTTTAGAGTGGGTGTATGGAAGGAGAGTCCTTTTACTCATCACTCGCCTGAAAGTGGTGATTGGAAGTGGATAATGATTCATTTAAATTTGAATTTGAATGGGAGGTTGAAACAAGTTCAACCTCCAAGCCTTATCCCCTTGCACATGTTTTGACCATCTAAATGATGCCAATAAAAGGTGGAATTATTTTGTGCATGTGTGAGTGAGAGAGAGTCTTCATGAGGAAAAATCCTTGGGTGGGGGTGCATCAATCTAGGTGTGAGAAAAGGTCAAATAGAGAGTTCCCTATGCCACTATTTTTCTTTCTTTCTCACACACATCTTAAATGTGTTTTAAATTTGTGTGTTAGTTTTATCTGAAAATAGGATTTCTTAGTAAAACTGGTAGTGGCGTGGGGACATCTAGGTGTGACATTTGAGTGTCAAAAAATCCCTAAGAGTGGGACTCCAGGGTTTTGAGTGTGGGAGGTCCTAGGGTATCAACCCAAGGTTTGGGTGGTGAGTTTGAGCATTGTCTCTCCATCAAATCTTCCACACCATCTCATCATCCTCCGATTTAGGTCTCTTGACCTTTTGGAATATTCGAGAGATTAGAAGAAGGTGGTCGATCGAATCGTTCAAGATCGACTGTCGTAGGCTTCGATGAGGAGCTAATACTCCGATGGAGCTGGTCGGGATCAGGAGCTCTATGTGGACCATCCATAGAGACCGAACAACTTTGAGACTATATCATGATGCAAGAAGGCTTCTTCTGGTGGTTTACAGATTGTGGAGTTCAACTATCCATGCTCAGATATTGTGTTTTGAACACGACTAGATTAGTAGATATGATTTATAAATCTTATGCATTTAATTTTTCTATTACATATAAGCATGTCTAAATCCTAGTGTAGAATTTTTAATGTGATCATTGCATGCATAAAATTAATATTATATTAATTTTTATTTTTACTATATATTTATTTTGAAAAAAATTTAAAAAGCATGCCTAAAATCCTGCACCGATTCCATCAGTGGTATCAAAGCAAATGGTTGCAAGACATATTTTATATGTATATTAGAATATAAATGTATGCCTATGTGATATGTTTTAGATTTAGATAACTTAGTAATCAAGGATGAATGAGCGACTAAGCCGTCCAATCATAAAGGATAAGTATAGTTTAAAGGGCATCTTCTATCATTTGATGGGAATCTCTTATGGCAGTAGGGGTGCCACCGTGAACTTATTCATTAAGATAAATAATAAATAGATTTTATTATTAAAATTATTTTAATTAAAAATTAAATATGAATAAGTTTAGATTCAATCTAAAAGGTGATTCATGATTTAATTTTTTATTGTACTTGATTTTTTGTTATGAAACTAGCATTAGGTTGCTGTGTATGAAATGAGCCGACCCATTTATGAAATGAGTCAATCCATTTAGTAAACAAAAAATAAAAAAAATGTTTCAAAATTTAAAAATTATTTTTAAAAGATTGAACCTCAATCCATCAGTCCAAAAACTTAATTAAGAGAATTAAGTATTGTCTAATAGGGTTTAGAATTATGAATTAAAGATCGTAAGACAAAAGCATAAAACTATGGGTTAAAGGGTCTTTAATTCATAATTATTTGGAGGCTATAGCCTACTGAATTAAGTTTTATTTGGTCAACCCATGTGCATCTAGAATTATGAATCAAAGATCCTAAGATAAAAGCATAAAACTAGGGTCTAGAATTAAGTGTTGTCTAGTAGGTCCATTAATTAGGTTAGACCTAAGGTTAGTTAAAGAATGGACTAAGCTAGAGTAATTGATCAAATCTAATCAAATATTGAATTAGATTAGGTCAAGGATACTCTAGATTCAACTTCAATAGTTATAGTTAGATAAATCTATATCTTTAACAAAGAACAAGATGGACTTGATTCATGGCGAGTGGTCGAGCCCAAAATTACTAGGTCGATCAAATTGAATCTAATTAACCGATTAGTGACTAAGGTAAGTTTAGCAGTCTAGACTAGTGATTTTAAATTAGGAGCTACTTGTACTGATTTGATCTTTGATGAGTTAACGACATATCCCTTCCACTGATCTCACTTACCTGGCCGACATAGTCGATTGGATTTGATTAGATCACTTGATGATTCGAGTTGATCCATGTCAATTAGGAATCAGTTTGACTAGTTTGAATCAGTAAGACTGAATTAGATGCCCATGGACCAAAGTTAATCCTAGTCCTCACCTATTGACTTGGTGAAGTCAATGGAAGGATTTGACTTGGTGAAGTCAGTGGGAGTAATTTGGTTCATGTTATCTCTATCCTTAAATCACATTAACCTAAATTCTCTAAATTTTTAGATTCTTAAAAATGATAAAGTTATGGGGATAACCGAGTCATAACCTCCTATTAAGATGAATGATAATGAGTCCAATTTTCTAGGTGGATATTGGAGGTGCCTTACATCTGGTATTCATCTAGATATTGGAATTACTATCCATCAAATAATGATTAGATCGCACTCTTTGAATGATGATCAGGTTGGCTAGAGCTTTTCTTGAGCCTGATCCTCATTCATTTGATGCAGCAAAATCATTCATATTAATGGTTGGATCTAACCAGACCTTTTCAATGGAGGCCATAGCCTACTGAATTGGCTTCTAGGGCAAAATCAAGTTACTAAAAATTATTTGGAGAAACAATTGATTATGAACCTACCTATAGATGCACACGGGTTGACCAAAGCTTTCCTCGAGCCCATTTGTAGTCTATGTGGATTTCAGTACTTACTAAGAAGTTAGTGTAATTCCTCGAATTGGAGGTAGAGGCTACTAATGAAGGAACTAGATCTAGGGTTTTAGGACTAGATCTTGAAACTTTTTCAAGATCAAGCAGCGAAAGACTAAAATTAATTAAAATTAATTTTTAATATCAAAAAATACCCTAGATCTAGTTTTCTATTACATGATTATGGCATGACATTAAATCAAAAATTAAATATAGGAAAGAAAATAAAACATGTTGATCACATCAACATGCATCTACACTACATCTATTGCAGGTATGTAAAATAAATCAGATCTATTACCTGTGCAAGTTAGATGTTCTAACTTACTGATCCAGGCTTAAGGATGATGTTGCGAGCCACACACGCATCCAACCTCTAGGAGTCGTCCACACGAGCCGACAAATCACGATCAAAAGTCCTACTTAGGAAATCAGCACAATATGCTAGTACTATGCTGATCCTTCTTTAATGATCGATCTGGTGCTTTTTTCTTTTGGATCTAGACTCTTCCAAAGATGAGAAGAAGGAGGAGAGATTATAAATATGAGACACTCTTAAATAATCTCAAAAAGGAGGAGGAAAAGAGATGAACAA
Source organism: Cocos nucifera (assembly GCA_006176705.1). Classification (NCBI taxonomy): domain Eukaryota; kingdom Viridiplantae; phylum Streptophyta; class Magnoliopsida; order Arecales; family Arecaceae; genus Cocos; species Cocos nucifera. Next base: position 50,944 of record QRFJ01000063.1, read on the forward strand.
GACAACCCTAGAAGAAGATCCTTTTCTTCTTCTCTGTTCTCTCACCAAGATACCTAGTTTAGTATCTATGAAATCCCTATGCCCCAATACTCTTTCTCCCTAATTTTCCTATGCCCCAAAGGTCTTCAATGTTCTAGAATATGTCCAAAAATCAGCCCAAAATTCATCCTATATAGAGAGATATAGAGGAGTCCTTGTTGGGTTAAACTCTTGGACAAGGAAAGACCAAAATAGGCAACTAGTTGGGGCGCCCAACATTTGGGTGCTCCCTCCTTTGTTTTAGGCATGGACCAGGAATAATGAGCACATAAAATCCTCCTATTTCCCATGAAAAAATCATAAAATAATAAAGATGGTTGGTGGCAAAATGAGATAGAGTTTTGATTGCATCAAACTCTATCAAATAGAGTTTGATTTCAAACCAAATAGCCTTATTTGACTTGGTCCACTAACAAAATTCCATGTAAGAAAGAATAGGAGCAAGGGGGAATGCATGAAGACTTAGGATAGAGGGTTTTCCATGAACTAAACATTCCAAAGTGGGCATGGGGGGCATTGGGACAAAGGTGGTGCAAGAAGGAAAGTTCCTAGTCTCACTAGGATTCTTATTTTGACTTGGTCCAACATGGTTTTTCAAACCAAATCAAACCAGAATTAATTCAACCCAATTAAATTAGATCCTAAACTAATTAAAAATTTAATTTAATTTAATTTAATTTTAATTTAATTTTTTAATCAAATTAGAGAATTGGATTGACCCAAGTCCTAGTTGAACTAGGACTAGTTCTTCCTTGCACTTAGCTTATCTAATAAACCAATTAAACTTGATCCAATCAAGTCTAAATTAAATCTAATTAAATTATATTTAATTAAAAATAATCTCAATCCTTTTACTTAATTAAATTAAGCTAATTAACAATCAAATTACTAATCAATCCTCCTATAATACTTGCACTAGGTTAAACATCAATCATATTGATCGTTTAATCTTAGAACGATTCTTAATCATTGATCAACCATCCGATTGGATTGTGAACTCTAATATGTGTGACCTCATAGGTTCAAACCTAAGTTGATGGAATAAAAATAAATTTCTATACAAATCAAAGTAACCATCTAGCAATGGTATCCGACGGTCGGATAGGTCAAATATGTAGAATAACATCCTTAGAACCCATGTGAATATAGTTTCCATATAATTCATTTTCTTGACCAAAATGCTCGTAGGACACCATAGAGTTCAACTATCAACTCTGATCAGGCTGTCCACATTGTATTTTAAAATATCAAATTTATCTTATGAATTATCCTGGCTAAGATTTTGCTATATTGAAATACATTCTTCTCCAACTCTTGGAGTGGTCAATTCCATCTTGATCACACACCGACTTCGCAAGCACTTGACTATGCCTAGAAGCCTTCCATTATTGAATTAGAAATTCAGTTAGTTCAGTACCAAAGCATAGTAAGTTGCTTGCAAGTCATTGAGGTGATCTTAAGTCTAAGGAACACTTATACCTATATCCCATTAGAGACATTCTTGATAGCAAAATGCTCTGGAGTTGGTCACGTTTAGTGACGATGTACCCCTGCATCTCATTTGTATGCCATATCAGTGTCTCCACACTTCTTGGTTAAGATGACAATCAACCTATATGGCATACAACGACCTATGCTTGATAGATGCTGTCGTTCTTATTAATAGCCTATCATTTGATCATGAATAGTTTTAAGGACTAATCAATAAATTCTCTCTTTATCAAACCTAAATAGTCCTAAAAACTTCATTACAATAATAGAGTTCGTTAGAAGATGAAAACTTATGATGAAAATATCAAAAATATATTTTATTAATTAATAAATTAATTATAATTATAATATAGCTCAACCATTAACAGACTGATGATTGACTTTGAAATACATTTTTCAACAACCAATTTATAAAAGAAGTGGAAGGACCTTTAGACTAAAGTCCAAGTCTTTAGGATTAAATAATTCAAGTACTAATATGGTCTTGTGTTTTTCTTTCAGTTGAATAGAATGGCTAGTGTAAGTCCACTCCATTCACTGTTGGATAGTGATAAGCTTATAAGACCTAATTTCAAGAAGTCTAGTATTGACCCTAATCAAGCAGATCCAATGAGGAATGATCTTCTTGACTCAAATAGGTTGAACAGGAGAAATTAGCAAGAAATTATTGGTTAAGACTATTATATGATAATACCTTATCCTTTTTCTATTTATGATACATCTACCTGGATATTAGATACTAAGAGTCCAGTTCACATATGCAATTCATTGCAAGGACTTCAAATTGGTAGAAAGTTTGAGAATGGCGAAAGATTCTTGAATGTTGGGGATGGAATGTTCCAGTCCTAGCATTAGGAACTCTTGAGCTAGTTTTCAAAATAAATAATATCATTTTAAGTGACTGTCACTATTGTCCATCTTTTATGATGAACATAATATCTATTAGGCTTTTGCCTCAGGATGGCTATTATTTGTCGATAAAAAAAATTATTGTGATATCATTATAAATGATATTACAATAATACGAAGATAATTAAGAAATAGCATTTATGTTTTATCACAGTCTATTAGTATAATGTACATGTCAAATAAATGCCTAAAACTAGATAATGTCATTGATGCCTATCTTTGGTACTATCAGCTTAGTCATATAAAAAAGAATAGGATCAATAGGTTAGTCAAGGACCGTATCTTTGACATTGATGATTGTGAATCATTGACTACCCGTGAGTCCTTCCTTCTTGGTAAGATGACCAAATCATCTTTTATTGAAAAGGGTGAACGAGCCACTGATCTTTTGGATCTAGTGTATAGTGATGTATGTGGACCTATGAACATAAGTGTCAGAGGTGGGTATTACTACTTTATTATATTTATTGACGATCTATCTAGGTATAGGTATGTCTATCCTATGAAGAATAAATTTGATTCGTTTGAATTGTTCAAATAATATCGCAATGAGGTAGAAAAATAACTTGAAAAGAGTATTAAAACTCTTTGGTTAGATCAGGGAGGTGAATATCTTTCTAATAAGTTTTTGGCATATCTAAGAGAGAATGAAATTCTCTGATAATGGATTTCTCTTAGAACATCATAGCATAATGGTGTATTTAAAAGGAGGATCGAACCCTATTGAACATGGTTCGATCCATGATAGGGTTTGCAAGTCTACCAATTTCTTTTTGGGATTATGCACTTGAGACTTCTTGTTATGTTTTGAATAATATTTTGAGCAAGTCTGTTGCTAAAACTCCATATGAAATATGGACTAGGTGTAGACCAACACTCTCTCACCTTAAGGTTTGGGGATGTCGAGCTTATGTAAAATGTTTGTAGATAGAAAAGCTTGGAGCTAGGTCTAATAAATACTTATTTATAGGATACCCCAAGAAAACTAGGGGATATTACTTCTACCTTATTGAAGAGCAAAAGATGTTTGTCAGCAATAAGACAGTCTTTTTGGAAAAAGAGTTTCTTAGGAATAATTGCCTCTAATATTGAGCTTGGTAAAGTTCGACAGGTGGAAGAATCAATACATTTGAGAAAATATACAGAATTGAATTTGATAAAATCAAACCTAGAGCCCGTTATAGAGGCACCCTTAAGGAGCTCCGGTAGAGTACCGCATCAGCTAGATAAATACTATGGTTTCTTGGTTTGGGATAGTGATCCTATTGAACTCGATGAGAACGATGAGGATCTGATCACCTACATGAATGCCATGCAGAGGTCTAACTTTGATAAGTGGTTAGAAGCCATGAAATCTAAAATAGAGTCCATGAAAGTCAACAGTGTATGGACACTGGTTGATCCATCTGAAGGGATAAAATTCATTGGGTGTAAATAGATTTTCAAAAGAAAAAGGAGCACAAATAGGAAGGTAGAGACCTATAAAGTCCATTTGGTTACCAAGAGATATCATCAGTATTATGGTATTGACTATGATGAGACGTTCTCTCTGGTGGCAATGCTTAAGTTCATTTGGATTATGCTTGTGATAGGAGCATACCTGGACTATGAGATCGAGCAGATGGATATGAAGATAGCTTTTCTAAATGGAGAGCTGAATGAAGAGATGTATATGATACAGCTTGAGGGGTTCACATTCATAGATGAGTCCAAGATATGCAAGCTTTAGAGATCTATTTATGGATTGAAGCAGGCATCTCGAAGTTAAAACACGTGTTTTGATAAAATGATCAGAATGTATGGCTTCGTTAAGAATGGAGAGGAATCCTAAATGTATAAATGGGCTAATAGTTTTGTAGTCGTATTTCTTGTATTGTATGTGGATGATATTCTCTTAATCGAAAATGACATCCCTGCATTATAGAAAATAAAGGTTTGGTTGTCATCTTAATTCTCCATGAAGAACTTAGGAGAAGCTTCCTATGTCCTAGGGATGAAGATCTATAGAGATAGATCTAATGTTGAAAAATATGTCCCAAAGCCAATCGTCAGCCTGTTGATGGTTAAGCTACCTTATAATTATAATTGATTATTAATAAATAAAATATTTATTTTGGCATTTTTATCATAAGGTATACATCTTCTAATGAACTCCATTATTGTGATAAGTCCTTAGAACTTTTTAGTTTTGATAAAGAGAGGATTTATCAATTAGTCCTTAAAACTATTCACGATCAAATGATATGTTGTTAATTAGGACGATAATGTTTATCGAGCATAGATCATTGTATGCCATATAGGTTGGTTGTCTTCTTAACCAAGGAGTATAAAGATACTAGAATGGCATACAAGTGAGATGTATAGGTACATTATTATTGAATGTGACCAACTTCAAAGAGTTCTGCTATCGAGAATTGCTTTGATAGGATATAGGTATAAGTGTCCCTTAAACCTGAGATCACCACACTGGCTTGCAAGCAACTCACTGTGCTTTGGTACCGGACTAACTAAATTTTTAATTCAATGATTAAAGGCTTTTGAGCATAGTCAAGTACTTGTAAAGTCGGTGAGTGATCAAGATGGGATTAACCACTCCAAGAGTTGGGGAATAATGCATCATTATATTTCAATATAGCAAAAATCTTGGCGAGGATAATCCATGAGATGGATCTGATATTTTAAAATACAATATGGATGACCTAATTGGGGTTGATAGTTAAACTTTGAGGTATCCTACAAGCATTTTGGTCAAGAAGATGAATTATATGAAAATTATATCCACATGGATTCTAAGGATGTTGTTCTACACTTCGACCTATCCGATCGTTAGGTACCATTGCTAGATGGTTACTTTGATTAATATAAAAATTTATTTCTATGCTACCGACTTAGGTTCGGAACTATGAGGTCATATACATAAAAGTTCTTGATCTGATTGGATGGTTGATCGATGATTAAGAATCATTCTAGGATTAAATAATTAATACGATTGATGTTTGACCTAGTACAAGTATTGTAGGAGGATAGATTAGCAATATAATTATTAATTAACTTAATTTAATTAAGTCAGAGGATTGAGATTAAGTTTAATTAAATATAATTTAATTAGATTTAGTTTGGGCTTGATTGGATCAAGTTCAATTGGTTTATTGGATGAGTAAATTGTAAGGAGGAACTAGTCCTAGTTCAATTAGGACTTATATCAATCCAATTTCTAATTAGATTAAAAAATTAAATTAGAATTAAATATAATTTAATCTAATTTAATTATATTATTAGTTAGACTAAGATCTAGTCTAATTAGGTTAATTAAATCCTAATTTAATTTAGTCCAAAGATCAAGTTGGACCAAGTTAAACTAGGAGTCCTAGTGAGACTAGGACTCCTATCTCCATGTGCCACCTTAGCCCCAACACCCCCCATGCCATTTCTTTTGGATTTTTTTATGGCAAATATTCTCTTCAGGCCTTCCACACATGCCCCAAGTCCCTCCCTTCTTTCTTACATGAAAATTTAAGGTCGACCAAGTCAAAGAAGTAGTTTGAGTTGATTTAAATTCTATGAGATAGAATTTTAAGCAACTAAAACTCTTTCTTTATTTTTGTGCTGCCCACTCTCTATTTTTTCTCTAAATTTTTATGGCTTTTGGAGGAGGATTTTTATGACATTCTCAAGTGGTGCACGAAGAAAAAAAGGAGGAAAAGAAGCCTAGGGCATGGGATTTTGTGAGGACACCAATCAAGGTGTCTTGGTGAGAGAAGAAAGAAGAAGAAGAGGGTCTTCTTCTGGGTTTTCTCTTCAACTTCTATTCCTCCATCTTTGTGAGTGTTTGAGAGGTGTTTCAGCATCATGAATTATCTTTCTCAACTTTTGAAAGTTGAAAAGTTCAAAAGTTGAAGAAGCAAGATCCAGATCGACCACTGAAGAAGGGTCAGCACAGTACTAGCATACTGTACTGATTTTTGGGCATCGGACTTTAGATCTATGATAGAGGGCTCGTATGGACAACTCGTAGAAGTTGGACACATGTGTGGCTTAGAGCAACCATCTCAAGCTCAGATCAGTGAGTTAAAAAACTTGAGATTCAAAGGTAAGGATGATATGATCTCCCTACTTACATATCTAGATCTGATCTAAAGTAGTCTGCTGTTGATATGAACAACATGTAGTTCTTTTAATATTTTATTTTTTTTATTTAATAGCATGCCTTAATCATGTAGTAGGATTCTAGATCTAGGGTTTTATGTTATATTGTTCATGATTCAATGTGATTAATTCATCTCTTCCGCTGTAATTTTGAAAAAGTTTCAAAAGCTAACCCTAGAATCCTAGATCTGGTTCCTTCAATTGGTATCAGAGCCTAGGTTATTTTATTACATAATTTATGCATGATTAGATTATATTTTTAGATTAGATCTAATTTATAATCTGATGATTAAATCTAAAAATAAAATTTTAGATTGCATGCACTATAAGATTGTCCTGCTATAAGATTTATCCCTTACAGTGGAGAGGTTGTCTTAGTGCATGTGGATCTAAAATTTTAATCATAAAATTTTAGATTAGATCTAAGAGATTTTATGATTTGATTAAAAAAATTTTAATCTAATTTTTATCATCATAAATATATTAGATCTGATCTAAAATGATTTATGATTGATTAGAATTGAAATAGTTTTAATTTCATAAGCATGTTTAGATTAGATCTAAAATATTTTTCATGTTTGTTTTATGTGCATATTGATTATGAATTAAACATGCAACTGGTTGGTAGAACCATGTTGTAAAAATCTTTTATAAACATGAAAATTATTTTCAAAATGTCAAACCCCAACCCTCAGTCCAAAACTTAATTAAGAATTAAGAATTGATTGATTAGGATCTAGGATTATGAATTGAAGATCCTAAGGTATAAATCATAACGCATTGGATTAATGGGTTAGTAGAAATTAGATCCATTAATTGGGTTAGACCTAAGATTAGATTAAAGAATAAACTTAATTAGAGAATTGACTAAATCTAATCAATAGTTATCTTAGATTAGATCAAGGATTCTCTAGATCAATTACAATAGTTGTAGTTGGTCAAGTCCATATCTTTAACGAGAACCAAGATGGACTTGATTTCTGGCTACGCGGTTGAACCCAAAATTACTAGATTGGTCAAATTAAAACTAATAAACTGGATGGTATCTAAGGTAAGTTTGGTAGTCTGACTAGTGATTTTTAATTGAAAGCCACTCACACTGATTCGATCTTTGATGAGTTAATAGCATATCCCTTTCACTGATCTCACTTACCTAGCTATCCTGGTGAATTAGATTTTGATTAGATCACTTGGTGATTTGGACTCATCTATATCAATTAGGTAAATCAGTGTGACTAATTTAGGTGCTCCTAATATTGGTTTGAATTAGGTCCTTTTTAATCGGACTTGGTAAAGTCAGTGGAAAAATCAAAATTGGCTGGCTCATTCTCTCTACTTTTAAATCAAATCAATTAAATTTTTTAAAATTATTAGATCTCTAAAAATAAAATAGTTATGGTGATAACTAGATCATAGTCTCCTATTAAGTAGATGATAATGGATCAATTAGTTAGATAATCATTAGAGGCCCATAGGCCTGATGCTTATCCGCTAATGAAATTATCATTCATAATATGATTTTTTGGCCACATCTCTTTAAATGATGGTTAGGTTGACCAACCATAGTTGGATTGAATTATTCATTAGTTACATGAACCAAGTATGATCATGTTAATGGTTGGACCTAATTGGGACTTTTAGTGGAGGCCCTAGCCTAGCTATTGAAGAGATACCTGTGATAAAATTAAATTATTAGAAATTATTTGGAGAAATAATTAGTTATGAATCTTTAGATATACATGGATTGACCAACCATAGTTGGGCTTGTGTGTAGTCTATGTGGATTCTAGTATCCACTAAGGAATTAGGATAATTCCTTGAATTGGAGGTAGAGGTTACCAATTCAAATAAAATAGTGGAAGAACCTTTTGATTAAAGTCCAAATCTTGAGAATTAATAAATCATTTACTAATTAAGCTTTTGGTTCTCCTTTATGTAGTTAAACCCAAACTATAGTTACTCCATTCACTATTAGATAGTGATAAACTTATGGGACCTAAGTTTGATAATAATTATCGAAAGTTGAATATTATTCAGCAGCACGAAGTGGTTCATGCTAGGACCTCTATGCCCAATTTAAATAAAAGATTCAAGATTAACCTAGATCAGGTAAAGTGCTTCTACTGTAAGGAGGAAGGGCATTGGAAGAGGAACTATCCTCAGTATCTTGCTTTCCATGACCCCAACAGGTTGAATAAGAGAAAAGAGCAAGGAGTTGTTAATCAAGGATGTTATATGATAATATCTTATAATTTTTCTATTTGTGATACTACTACCTGGGTATTGGATACTAAAAGTCCAGTTCATATTTACAATACGTTGCAAGAACTTTAAATTAGTAAAAAATTCAAAAATAATGAGTGATTCCTGAATGTTGGAGATGAAAGGTTTGTTTTAGTTTTAGCTATGGAAATAGTTCAACTTATTTTTAATACTAATATCATTTCTTTAGATGAATGTCATCATTGTCCTTCCTTTTTGATGAATATAATCTCTATTAGCCTTTCGCCAAAGATGATTATCATTTATCTATAAAGGAAGATTATTGTGATATTATTATGAATGATATTACAATAATACAAGGATAACAAAGAAATGATATTTACATTTTATCACAACTTGTAAGTGTAATGTACACTTCTAGAAAATACTCTAGATTAGATAACGTCTCTGATATCTACCTATGGCACTGCAGGCTAGGTCATATTAACAAAAATAGGATAAATAGGTTGACCCAAGAGGGAATCTTTGAAGTCAATGATTATGAATCACTTTCAATTTATGAGTCTTGTCTTTTTGAAAAAATGATCAAGTCACCTTTTATTGAAAAAGATGAAAGAGCCACTGAGCTCTTAGGTCTAGTACATACTGATGTATATAGATCTATGAGTACAAGTGCTAGAGGTGGATATTTCTATTTCATCATTTTGATAGATGATCTATCTAGGTATGGATGTGGCTATCTAATAAAATATAAGTCAGATTCATTTGAAATGTTCAAAAGATTCTGACGTAAAGTAGAAAAATAAACTAGGAAGAGTATTAAAACTCTTCGATCGAATCGAGGAGGTGAATATCTATCCAATGAGTTCTTGACACATCTAGGAGAAAATGGAATTCTCTAATAGTGGACTCCTTCAGGAACACCATAGCATAATGGTGTATCGAAAAGAAGAAATTGAACCTTGTTAGACATGGTTCGATCCATGATGGAGTTTGCTAGTCTGCCTGTTTCATTTTGGAGTTATGCTCATGAGACTGCATGTTATATATTGAATAATGTATCGAGTAAATCTATCATAAAGACTCCATATGAGATATGGATTGAACGTAGGCCTACACTCTCTCACCTACGGGTTTTGGGTTGTTTGACCTATGTCAAACATTTGTATATAGATAAGCTTGGATCCCGGTCTGATGAGTGTATGTTTATAGGGTATCCTAAAGAAAGTAAGGATTACTATTTCTACCATGTCGAAGAACAAAAAATGTTCGTTAGCCTTAAGGCAATCATTTTAGAAAAGAAGTTCTTTAATGAAGAAACTGTTGCCTCTAAGATTGAACTTGACGAAGTTCAATAGATAGAAAAGCCAACAACTATAGCCGAACCTGAACTGAATTTGATTAGATCGAATCTAAAGCCCAGTGTACCTACACCATTAAGGCGATTTGGTAGAGTACCACGTCAATCAGACAGATACTATAATTTTCTAATCTGGAATGGTGATCCCATCAAACTTAATGAGAATGATGAGGATCCAATTACCTATATGGATGCTATGCAGAGATCTAATTCTAAGAAATAGCTTAAGACCATGAAATTTGAGATGGAGTCCATGACGGTCAACGATGTGTGGACATTGGTTAACCCATCCAAAGGGATTAAACCCATTGGATGTAAATGGGTCTTCAAAAGAAAGAGGGGCACAGACGAAAAGATGAAGACCTATAAAGCTCGTCTGGTTGCCAAGGGATATCGGTATTGACTATGACGAGATGTTCTTCCATGTGGCAATGCTCAAATCCACTCAAATAATGCTTGCAATAGCTGCTCATCTAGACTATAAGATTTGGCAGATGGATGTGAAGACAGCTTTTCTAAATGGAGAGCTGACTGAAGAGGTGTATATGATACAACTTGAGGGATTCACATCCACAAATGAGTTCAAGGTGTGTAAGCTTCAGAGATCTATTTATGGATTGAAGCAGACATCTTAGAGTTGGAACATGCATTTTGATAAGGTGATCAAAATGTATGGCTTATTAAGAATGGAGAAGAGCCCTGCATTTATATATGGGCAAATGGTCCAGTAGTAGTATTCTCTATCTTGTACGTGGATGATATTCTCTTAATTGAGAATGACATCCCCATACTGCAGAAAATAAAAGTCTAGTTATCATCATAGTTCTCCATGAAGAACTTGGGTGAAGCATCCTACATCCTAAGGATGAAGATCCATAGGGATAGATCTAAAAGGATGCTCGGGTTATCCCAGTCCATGTATATAGATACTGCGCTGAAGAGGTTCAGCATGGAGAATTCCAAGAAAAGGCTATCTTCCTATAGGCCATAGAATTTCTTTCTCTAAGAAGGATTGTCTGACAACTCCTAAAGAGAGAGAACGTATGAGTAGAGTCCCATATGCTTCGACAGTGGGATCTATCATATATGCCATGACATGTACGAGATCAAACATGGCATACTTACTAGGAGTAGTGAGTAGATACCAGTCTGACCCTAGAGAAAACTACTAAAAAGTGGTTAAAGCCATCCTTAAGTATTTGAGAAATACTAAGAATCAATGGTTGGTTTATTGTGAGTTGGATTTAAAACTTGTGGGGTTTACTAACTTCAGCTTTCAATCTGACTATGATGATAGTAGAAGCATGTTGGATTATGTCTTTATCCTAAATGGTGGAGCTATCTGCTGGAAGAGTTCTAAGTAGCACACTATGGCACTCTATTTATGAAATAGAGTACATTGCAACATCAAATGCTACAAAGAAAGCTATGTGGTTGAGGAAGTTCATCACCAAGCTTGGAGTAGCACCCTTCCTTGATGGTCCGATCCTGCTCTATTGTGACAGCATTGGTGCTATTGCTTAGGCAAAGGAACCAAAGGCACACCAGTGGACGAAATACATACTACGCTACTACCACCAAGTCTGAGAGATCGTGGATAGAGATGACGTCGACTTTTAGAAGACTTAAAAGAAAAACATGGCCGACCCCTTCACTAAAGCCCTAGCAATAAAAGAGTTTGACGAATACAAGTTGAAGATGGGTATTAGATACTATGCCAGGATACGTGCCAATGGGTTGGACGTAGATATTTTCTTATAGAGAGTCAAAGATTTTAGTTAGATACTGTAATTATGACTTGACCAATTTATTTAGAGATTTTATTTTTAAATAAATTAGCTTTCACTATTTTCTCGGATCCCTACACTCCCTCTGTAGAGATGCAAAAATCTCCATGATTAATGATTTCTAATGGGTGGTGCGGTCTCACCAACTGACTCATCACCTCACCTAACAGTTATTGGTGATGGGTTAGCCAATGAGTGAACAACTCTTGTTCAATGATTCTCTAATCATGGTGCACCCAAACTTGGTCTCTAATTCATGAATCTCACCGTATCCAAAATATTGATCCACTCCTTAGTTAAGTCAGACCCACCATTTGCACAGACTGGATTCCTAATTGAGTCTCTCACCGTATCCAGAATATTGAGCCCAACTCATCCTCCAGCCCATAGCATCCAATGCCTAATAGACATGGTTGCGTCTTCCCGGTGCAACTGAGCCACTGTATCCAGTCGAGAACAATCAACCCCGGGAAGGGCCCGCACATCTACAATGGTGGAAGACCTCAGACTTAATCTTTTCTTAGGGAGAATTGATTCAGGTCTCATTAAACTAGACTTGTCATAGTCATAACAATTATGACTAACCTAGTGGCATGGGTTAGCTCGGATTATTGACCACCTCAGATTCAGAACTGTGTCAACAGATATGGCCAGGTAAGTGAGACCGGTGGAAGGAATATGCCATTAACTCATACAAGAACGCATTCAGGTCGAGTAGCTTCCAATTAAAAACCAGTCGGTCGTATGTGCCAAACTTACCTTAGACACCAAATTGTTGAGCCAGAACCAATTGGGTTAGCCTACAATCCAGACTCTAACCTCTGAGCCTAATTAGGTCTTGCTTGATCGTGACTCGATCTTGACCCAGACTTAATCCTATTAGGCTGGTCAATTTAAGCATTGTTGATCCCATCTAACCAACTCTTGATTCGGTTTGATCAACCGCTTAGACCTAATTGAGCTACCCAAGCCCGAACCCAGTATTATGAATATGTCTTAGATCTGAAATTCTCAATTTTAGACCTAATTAATATTTCATAATCTTAATTCTTAATTAAGTAGGGTTCATAAATAAAATATGCACAATAAATCCTAGGGTTTCAGGATCTAGGGTTTTGCAGAAAGTAAGTTTTGGGTTTCTGATTAAGGACGAATGCACGCAGCACCCCTACACGTCATAAGAACACCCCATCGAATGGGAAGGAGAGGGCCTTTAAACCCTTCTTCATTCTTATGATCGGACGGCCAAGAGGAATGCCTTAATCAGGAACATGTAATACTACAAAACAATTTTAGATCTATATCATATATCTCATATACAAATTAGATCTAATCATGGCATATTTTGCATACATCTCATGTATCGAATCATGCATATTTTTAGATCTAAATTATCTCATAATAATCTAAAAAATTAGATTTAAATTGATCTTATCAAAATAAACTCTAATCTAGACAATTATGTAGAACTATTCTACAACTAGTCTAGACATGCATCAATCATATCTCATATGATATTTAAAATTAAATAATTTTTATTTACTATTTTTTAGATATTATTATAATAATTATAATATCAAAAAATAGTAAATAAATAGATCTAAAATATGATTTAATCAAATTAAATTGAAAACATGCAAGACTATTCTATAGAACTATTCTATTTTAGAACTAGTCATGCATATTTTCTAATCTTAGATCCAAATCATTTAATTTTAATTTTTTTCTGATTTTCAGATCTGATCACATCTCATGTGACATCTAAAATCACTTATTTTTTAATTAAAATAAATTTAAAATCAGATCTAAATACTTTTAGAACCTTGGCTCTGATACCAGTTGAAGGAAAATCCTGATTTTTCGGACCAGGTTCGTTCAGATCTGATCAGATCAAGAGATATATTTCAAAAATTTTTTTCTTTGATCTAAATCAGATCTGATATTTTCAGATCTGATTCTTATTATTTTAATAATAAAATAAAATTAAGATAAATTAAATCAAATTTAATTTACCTTGATGTGGGTAATCCTATTACCCGTTGATGATCCTGTAAGCAGCGGAAGGTTCTGGATCTAGCCACGCAAGTGCCTGGCCTCTACCGGTATCCACTCGGGTTGGATCTGGAGATCCTCTTCTTCTCTATCACATCTCCAAAAATTAGATCTGGATCTGATCTGGAGGATCTTCAAAATACTCTTTTGAAGATCAGCAGTTCGTCCTTTGCAGCAGCGCAGCCTTCTTAGCTTTCTGATCGCCTTTCTCTGATCTGGATTGCACCAACCTAAGATCCCAAAACTCCTTTTGGACATGGAGAGGAGAGGGAGAAGGTGGACTTGGCATGGAGGAGGAGGAGGAGAGGCAGCCTTGGGGCATGGGAATTTTCAATTGCTCTTTGAGTTGGGCGCAGGGTCTTATTTATAGACTAAGCGTGATCCAACTCCTCTTCTTCCCAACCAATCACAACCCTTTGTGAAATCAGATCTAAATCTGATTGGTGGGAATAGAGTCCCCTTGGATTCCTCCTTAGATGGTGCCTAAGACCAGTCAAAGTTGGTTCTTAGGAAGAACTCTAATTGGAATCCAAAAAGGAGATGGAGTCCCTGTCCAACAAGGGACTCCTAGGCGCCTCCAACTTGGGCACACGCCAAGGGTGGCGTGCGCCCTCCTCCTTGCCAGGTTCTGGCAGGGGGACAAGGCCCCCACCAGCTCTCCAATAGGTGCATGACACATGTGGACAAAAGTCAAAGTATCAATGGTCAACATTTGACCAGTCAAAGGTCAGACTTTTGACCAAAGTCAAAGGACAAGAAATGGCAGGTGACCAAAAATGGCAGGTAATTGTCTTACAAAATAAGACAACCCTTTTCTGACTTGGACAACCTCCAGTCAGACCATAGTGAAGGCCTCTGATTGAGCACAAACTCCTTTGGCTCAGTCAGGACAACTTATTTATGATAGTAAAAGAAGAACGTTAGGTTCAATCGAGTGCTAGCACGATTTTCCTTGAACCTAATTGAATCTCATTCAGATCAATTGAACTGGATCAGTTCAATTGATGATCACCAGATTCAAACCCTTGTTTGTGTGACCCAGTTAGGTTCAGTTCTGTATGGTAATGGGATATGTCATGATCTCTATCATCGACATCATCGAAACTTCCTTTCGATGGATCAGAACTCTTCTGATTCGAACAGCTAGAATGATCGATCATCTAAATCATTCTAATTGCTCCCAAAATCCACCAGTGACACCTAGCAGTATATGGTGGCAACCCATCAGAGCTGAATGCGAACCTCTTGGTGCAGCTACCTGTGTGATTAAGTTCTTCTATCTTGAGCCCCGATCAGATTAGGGTTAAGGTGAACTCGTCAAACCCTAGTCTCTGTCATATGATGTAATCATTCGATTCAAGTCCGATGTGAAAATCTAAATAGAAACTCTTTCTATTATTTCACTCTGCCATGGCCATGGGCTTCTGGACTTGATTCTCATGATCATCATAGGGCTGCTCCTCTACCACCGAGGTAGATAGATTCCATCTTGATGCAATCCAGTTCCTACAATGAACATGCTATAGCCAACATACACCTCAGGGTTCCATATGGCTAGGAGATCGAGTAATGGTGTAGTCAAACTATAACACCCTCAAGGTGAACTGCCGATGCACCTCAGGTCAAAGAACCAGACACACTACTGCAGCATCGAGTCAGTCATTGACGAGAAGGTAGACTTCCTAATGACTACTCGAGGTGGTCACGCTCAGTGCCCTCGTTCTCTAACGAGTACCTGTACTCTCACTCTAGAGTCTCCACACCGTAGACTCAAGACTCATCTACTAAAGAGAAGTGATTGTACACTAACCTTCTGGATCAATCACCATCCTCATGATGATCCTATGGTCGGGAGCATTTTATGAGTTAATAATGATTATTCATGTCTTAAATTTTTAACTCTTGAAAATATGAATTATCATTACCATTAACTCAAAGGATGTATCACAGACACTAAATACATATATGTGATAAAAAATAACCCATTTTATTGATTTTAGTCAAAATTATAATTTTGCCCCTAGAAGTGTACTACAAGTGTCAGCCAATTTTGGCTTCTAGGGCACATATATCTAACAGAGATTCAGTCTAATTAAATATAATTTAATTAGATTTAGTTTGGACTTGATTGGATCAAGTCCAATTAGTTTATTGGATAAGCAAATTGCAAGGAAGAACTAGTCCTAATTCAATTAGGACATATGAAATTCAAAATTAATTTATGAGATTAGATCTCAAACCTTATCATGGGTCAAAGAACTCCACAGTTGATGATCAAAACTTGATAGGTTCCTAAAGCCGCCCAAACGTCCAGCCTCTATAGGTATCCACATGAGATCCAATCTGATCCAAGACTTATCTATGTCCCTGGGGTGCTAGCTCCCTTGCAGAGAAGAACCTTTGATGACTGATTTGAGCCTTCTTTAGATCTAGGATCGAAGAAGTAGTGGAGGTAGAAGAAAAGGCAGTAGTAGCGTAGCTTTCTTCCTCAGAGTGCCATACCTTGTACCTATAGAGTTTTTCCTTTAAACTTGGAAGGAAGGACGTCAACAAGTTCCTCTCTTACTCTAGTGGTCGACCAAATTTTGTTCAAATCAAAAAGACCTTTTGGAGGTGTCCTAAAGATAGATCCTTTTAAGGGGGTGCCTAGTAGAGTCCTGATAGAGTCAAACCCTATCAAAAATTCAAATTAAATAAGAGGATAAGTGGTTGACCAAGAGGTGAGAAAACATAAAAAATATCATGCAAATCTGAAATTTGCATGAGAAGAGAAGTGGCATGGACAATGGGTGGCACATGGAAGAGTCCTTCACAAAATGGACTCTAGGGTTTTGGATTGAGTCTCAAACCAAAAATAATTTGGTTTAAACCCAAACACTTGAGTTGGCAGTTTTTGAGGGGTCAATCTCTGTTGGTGCAGAAATCCGTCGCCGCCGGAGGTCGCCGCAATCGAGGCCGCTGGGCGCCGCCGGGGACCTGCAAAACGAAGTCCCGTCCGGAACCGGTGGGGTGGTGGCTCCGGCAGGACCCTCCGACGGTCAAGTTAGTTTCCGGCCAACAGTAATGGAGTGCTCGGAATGAGTTCCGGAGCTTAGAGATGAGGAGGAGAGCTTAGAGAGTCGAGAGTTCAGAGAGCTTAGCCTTAGTATGTCGGGAGGGGTCCTTTTATAGCGGAGCTTAGTTGATGGTGACGGCTGTGCCGTCTGGCAGAGAGTCGTCGGGCAGCATGGAGTTTCGGTACGGAGAGGAAGGCGTCGTCCGGTAGATCGTGGGAGCCATACCGGCGAGTCGTGGGCCGCATGGAGTCCGGTACGGAGAGGAAGGCGTCGTCCGGTAGATCGTGGGAGCCATACCTGGCGAGTCGTGGGCCGCATGGAGTCCGGTACGGAGAGGAAGGCGCCGTCCGGTCTTGCTGCAGGCGACAGTTCGTCCAATGGAGTTCGGACTTGTAACAGAGTTCGGCCGAGGGGGAAGCTGGGGGAGTTCGTCTGGCTGAAGGGTCGGCCATCTGTAGAGTTCGGCCGCGGGACGGTTGCCGAGGAGTTCGACCGCTGAGAGGCCCGAAGAAGCTCGGCTGGCCAGTTGAAGGACTTCGGTTGCTAGTTGGTTCGGCCAGGGCTCGCTGAGGAGTTCGGTCGCCTAGGGTCGGTCCGAAGGGGTTCGGCCACTTGGGCTCGCCTGAAGTCGGTCCGAAGGAGTTCGGCCGTGGGGTCCGAATGGGTTCGGGACTTGTAGGAGAGTTCGGCTGAAGGGAAAACCCGGGAGGAGCTCGGATGGCCGAACGGGCGTCTGGGAGGAGTCCGTCTCCCGAAGAAGTCCTGCCGCTTGGAGTCCAAGGAGCTCGGCCGTCAGGAAGTTCGGCTGGCGGTGGGAGTTCGGCCCGGAGCCTGGCGCTGGGGAGTTCGGCAGCTAGGTAGTTCGGCCCGGACCTTGGCGCAGGGGAGTTCGGCCTCTAGGCAGTTCGGCCCGGACCTTGGTGCAGGGGAGTTCGGCCTCTAGGCAGTTCGGCCGTGGTAGGGGCTCGGCCTGGCGCCTGGCGCTAAAGCTCTTCAGCGGCTACTGGTTGCATTGGGCTGAGCATCGGGCCGGGACTTCGGCAGGAGCGGGATTTATCCCCAACACTTGCCCCCCCACTCCCAAGTTCGAAGCTCGAAGGAAGGGAGTGCAGGAAGAGCGACTGCCGAAGTCTTCTTCCAGGCCCCGTGCTCGCTGCAGCTGAAGCTCGGGTGTAGGTCTCGTCGCCAGCCAATGTTGACGTCGAAGTTGAAACTGAGGCCCGGGGGAGACCTTGTCTCAGTCGATGTTTGGAGTTGAAGTGGGACTCGTTTCCAGCCAAAGTTGATGAAGCTGATGTTGAAGCTCTCTGGCCGAGGTTGACATGATAGCTTTCTCTAGCCGAGGTCGATGTTGAAGCCCCCCGCCGAGGTCGTCGCGGGCCTCACGTCTATCCGAGGACCTTATCCCTAGCCGGAGCCGATGCGGGCGCTCGGGGGAGATCTCATCTCCTACTGCCGAGGTTAGCCCAGTTCCGGGGGAGCTGATTCATAGCCGAAGTTGATGAAGCTGATGTTGAAGCTCTCTGGCCAAGGTTGACATGATAGCTTTCTCTAGCCGAGGTCGATGTTGAAGCCCCCCGGCCGAGGTCGTCGCGGGCCTCACGTCTATCCGCGGACCTTATCCCTAGCCGGAGCCGATGCGGGCGCTCGGGGGAGATCTCATCTTCCTACTGCCGAGGTTAGCCCAGTTCCTCGGGGGAGATCTGATTCATAGCCGAAGTTGCTCGGGGGAGATCTTATCTCCTGCGGCCGAGCTTCCCTTGGGGGAGATCTTATCTTCTGCAGCCGAAGTGCGCGCTCGGGGGAGATCTTATCTCCCACGGCCGAGCTTCTCTCGGGGGAGATCTTATCTCCTGCAGCCGAGGTGCGCGCTCGCGTTAGGACGAGGTTCTCCTCCTGTTCCTAACCGAGGTTGTTCACGGTCGCTCGGGAGAGATCTTATCTCTAGCCGAGGTTGACTCGGTCGCTCGGGAGAGATCTTATCTCTAGCCGAGGTTGATGCTCGTGTTAGGACGAGGTTCTCCTCCTGTTCCTAACCGAGGTTGTTCACGGTCGCTCAGGAGAGATCTTATCTCTAGCCGAGGTTGACTCGGTCGCTCGGGAGAGATCTTATCTCTAGCCGAGGTTGATGTGCGCGCTCGGGGGAGATCTTATCTCCTGCGGCCGAGCTTCCCTCGGGGGAGATCTTATCTCCTGCAGCCGAGGTGCGCGCTCGGGGGAGATCTTATCTCCCGCGGCCGAGCTTCTCTCGGGGGAGATCTTATCTCCTGCAGCCGAGGTGCGCGCTCGCGTTAGGACGAGGTTCTCCTCCTGTTCCTAACCGAGGTTGTTCACGGTCGCTCGGGAGAGATCTTATCTCTAGCCGAGGTTGAAGTGCGTCGCTCGGGAGAGATCTTATCTCTAGCCGAGGTTGATGCTCGCGTTAGGACGAGGTTCTCCTCCTGTTCCTAACCGAGGTTGTTCACGGTCGCTCGGGAGAGATCTTATCTCTAGCCGAGGTTGACTCGGTCGCTCGGGAGAGATCTTATCTCTAGCCGAGGTTGATGCTCGCGTTAGGACGAGGTTCTCCTCCTGTTCCTAACCGAGGTTGTTCACGGTCGCTCGGGAGAGATCTTATCTCTAGCCGAGGTTGTCAACGGTCGCTCGGGAGAGATCTTATCTCTAGCCGAGGTTGATGCTCGCGTTAGGACGAGGTTCTCCTCCTGTTCCTAACCGAGGTTGTTCACGGTCGCTCGGGAGAGATCTTATCTCTAGCCGAGGTTGAAGTGCGCGCTCGGGGGAGATCTTATCTCCTACGGCCGAGCTTCTCTCGGGGAGATCTTATCTCCTGCAGCCGAGGTCGCTCGGGGGAGATCTTATCTCCTAGCCGAGGTTGTGCTCGCGTTAGGACGAGGTTCTCCTCCTGTTCCTAACCGAGGTTGTTCACGGTCGCTCGGGAGAGATCTTATCTCTAGCCGAGGTTGTCAACGGTCGCTCGGGAGAGATCTTATCTCTAGCCGAGGTTGATGCTCGCGTTAGGACGAGGTTCTCCTCCTGTTCCTAACCGAGGTTGTTCACGGTCGCTCGGGAGAGATCTTATCTCTAGCCGAGGTTGACTCGGTCGCTCGGGAGAGATCTTATCTCTAGCCGAGGTTGATGCTCGCGTTAGGACGAGGTTCTCCTCCTGTTCCTAACCGAGGTTGTTCACGGTCGCTCGGGAGAGATCTTATCTCTAGCCGAGGTTGAAGTGCGCGCTCGGGGGAGATCTTATCTCCTGCGGCCGAGCTTGTTGCTCGCGTTAGGACGAGGTTCTCCTCCTGTTCCTAACGCGGCGATTATTGACTGCTGCTCTCCTGTCATCGCATAGTTTTCGCATCCAGAAATAATATTATGCAGAGGGGAGAATTTTACCGAAGGGAAATCGCGGACAGCGCATTTCTCGTTTGAGGGGTCGACGGGGCGTTGTTCCTCGGAGCTCCCTCGAGCAGCAAGTCCCGTCCAGACGACCTCCTCTATCTCATGCCGGCCTTCATAATTTGGACCATGCTTCTCTTGACTTTGTCGCTGGGGATGACAATCACCGATGTAGCTAGCTCCTAGCTCCTCCCCGGGGTGGCGTTGATGACGCCGCGGGACGGCCAACCTTCTTGTCTTTTCCAGTTACGGCAGTGCCTATAGCCGATCTTCTCCTTGATCGCGCATGTTTGGAGAGGCCGTAGTCCTTCAGGTCTTGGCGGCTGGCTCTTAACTTTGCCGAGGATTCGAGTTAGAGGAGCGGGTCGAGGATTCGAGTTAGAGGAGCGGGTCGTAGCTGCGGAATCTTTCGGGAGGAGGATTTCTTCGCGCCCTTCTGTCGGGGCTTCCTTTGCGGTGAGCTCGAGAAGTTCGGGCTTCGCTTGCGTGGAGCTTCATTCCGCTTTCCCGCGAAACTTTCCGTGGGAGAACTTCATGCTTCTTTGTCGGGGAGTTCGGCCTCGATCGCCCTGGGGCGGTCTCGAGCACGGCCGAACTTCACTTGGGTGATCTGCTGCGAAGTTCGGCCTCCTTTATGCCGAACTTCAGGCGTGGGAGAACTTCGTTCCGTCCTTGCCGGTGCCGAACTTCATTTCGCCTTGATGATGAGCCTTGGGGGAGCTCGGCTTTTCTTCGAGCCGAACTTCATTCCTCTTTCCCACGAGACCCGCCGTGGGAGAACTTCCTGCTGCTCTTGTTCGGACGAGTTCGGACGAGCTCGAGGGGAGCTCGGCTTTTCTTGCCCGAACTTCGTTCCGCCTCCGGTGAACACTTTGTAGGCGGTTCCTTTGGGGGACATACTGGAGCGTGAGTTCGGCCTTACTTGCGCCGAACTTCGTTCCGCTTTCCCGCGGAAGCTTCCGCGGGAGGACTTCATACTTCTTTGTCGGAGCTTCCTCGATGACGGGCTCATGGGTGGGTTCGGCCTTCCTCGCGCCGAACTTCATTCCGCTTCGGCGGGGGAACTTCTGCTCTCCGTTTCTCTCTTCGGGGCGATTGGGCTCTTCCTTAAGGCTGATTTCCTCGCGCCCTCATGGCGGGCTTGCTGGTGGAGTCGCTACCGGAGGCTGCTGTATAGCCTGCAACGCCTCCGTGAGGCCACGGATCTGTCGGACAAGCAGGCCGAACTGCTTCACATCCACCGCGGGTGCAGCGTGGAACCTAGGCCGCCGGGGCCGGAAGCAGGAGCGGACGGACCCGAACGGGATCGGGCCGCGGAGGCTGCCGACCTCCGGTGTCGAAGCTCTTCCTGGGGGGCATTTTTCTCTTCGAAGAGAGGAAGATCTCGGAGAGGGAAGAGAAGGGTCGCCGAGCACTCCTTTAAGAACAAGGGAACCTCGAAGGTTCAGGCCCTTCCTTCTAGCGCCAATCTGTTGGTGCAGAAATCCGTCGCCGCCGGAGGTCGCCGCAATCGAGGCCGCTGGGCGCCGCCGGGGACCTGCAAAACGAAGTCCCGTCCGGAACCGGTGGGGTGGTGGCTCCGGCAGGACCCTCCGACGGTCAAGTTAGTTTCCGGCCAACAGTAATGGAGTGCTCGGAATGAGTTCCGGAGCTTAGAGATGTGGAGGAGAGCTTAGAGAGTCGAGAGTTCAGAGAGCTTAGCCTTAGTATGTCGGGAGGGGTCCTTTTATAGCGGAGCTTAGTTGATGGTGACGGCTGTGCCGTCTGGCAGAGAGTCGTCGGGCAGCATGGAGTTTGGTACGGAGAGGAAGGCGTCGTCCGGTAGATCGTGGGAGCCATACCGGCGAGTCGTGGGCCGCATGGAGTCCGGTACGGAGAGGAAGGCGTCGTCCGGTAGATCGTGGGAGCCATACCGGCGAGTCGTGGGCCGCATGGAGTCCGGTACGGAGAGGAAGGCGCCGTCCGGTCTTGCTGCAGGCGACAGTTCGTCCAATGGAGTTCGGACTTGTAACAGAGTTCTGGGGGAGTTCTTGTGAAGGGTCGGCCACAGAGTTCGGCCTGAGGGGGAAGCTCGGGGCCAGGAGTTCGGTTGCTAGTTGGTTCGGCCAGGGCTCGCTGAGGAGTTCGGTCGCCTAGGGTCGGTCCGAAGGGGTTCGGCCACTTGGGCTCGCCTGAAGTCGGTCCGAAGGAGTTCGGCCGTGGGGTCCGAAGGAGTTCGGCTTGTAGGAGAGTTCGGCTGAAGGGCCGGGAGGGCCGAAGGACGGGCCGCGTCTGGGAGGAGTCCGTCTCCCGAAGAAGTCCAGCCGCTTGGAGTCCAAGGAGCTCGGCCGTCAGGAAGTTCGGCTGGCGGTGGGAGTTCGGCCCGGAGCCTGGCGCTGGGGAGTTCGGCAGCTAGGTAGTTCGGCCCGGACCTTGGCGCAGGGGAGTTCGGCCTCTAGGCAGTTCGGCCCGGACCTTGGTGCAGGGGAGTTCGGCCTCTAGGCAGTTCGGCCGTGGTAGGGGCTCGGCCTGGCGCCTGGCGCTAAAGCTCTTCAGCGGCTACTGGTTACATTGGGCTGAGCGTCGGGCCGGGCTTCGGCAGGAGCGGGATTTATCCCCAACAATTTATCCTTCCATTCGATGGGATGTTTTCGATAAACAGAACTCTTCATTTCGACCTAGGAATATCGATCATATTAAATAGCTCAGCTCCCAATCCAGGACCTAGCAGTATTATAGTAACCTAGTAGAATGAAAGTATGAACCTCTAGATATAGTTATCATATGATTCAGTTTTTCTATTAAAAATTTTGACTTGATGGAGGTCATGGACAAGTCGTCAAACCCCATCATCAGTCGTATGCAAGATTGGCTCGATTTGAGTTCTCTTATGAATCTCGTGGAAACTCCTTTTTAGTATTCACCTTGCTTTGGCCAAAGACTTAGTGAACTCAATCTAGTGAATCACATAGGATTATACCTCTTCTACTAAGATTGATATATTCTATCTAAGTGCATCCTACTCTTAATAGTGAATCTGAACCCACCATAGCCAATATACACAGCAAGGATCCGAATGGCTAGGGATCAAGTAGACGTACAGTCAAACTATAGCAGTCTCACTACAAATAGCTAATGCACCATAAGTCAAAGAACTAGTCATACCATTATAGCATCGAGAATACCACTGATGAGTAAGTAGACATCCAAGTGGTATCTCTGATAAGTAACATAAATTCATCAATAAAAGTATTAATTTATTAATTAATTCATATTAATTTTTTAAAATTAATGATCAATTTATATATAATTTTTGAGAAATTCATATTTTTATTAATTAAAAAATTAATTACAAAATAATAAAAATAAAAAAATAAAATTTTATAATCAATGGAAAGAGCTCATTTTTTTGATCATAACGAAATAAGTTTGAAGTAAAATGGAGCTAAAACGAAGAAGATATGAATTTCTAAAGAAATAAAATAAATAAAATTTAAATAAAAAAAGAAAATGGCTCAGTCGGCTCTGCAAGCCAAGCCATCAAAGCCGACTCAGCCATTGAAGCCATCAACCGATTCATGATCCAAGCGTGGACCGCCAGCTCAGTAAAAATCGATAAATCACAGCACGACACGTGGCGGACCTAGACCCTTAAAGGGTCCACAGAAATTTATCGCGGCTCACAGGGCAATCTGATCTTTTCACTCGGTGATAGGAGTGCTAATTGGCTGCGGTGTATGGTGCAGCCAATCCACACGATCCATGGGAATAGTAATTGCATGATCGGACGACTGTAGTTGATTATGGTCAAGATCGGACGGTGGTGATTATTTCCGGGTTTGATTCAAATTCTATCAGCGATCTGGTGCGATCCAATGGCCAGAAAACCAAGTGATGAAGATCCAATGGTCCAGAATGCTCCCGACGATGATCAGGACTCTCGATGCATGATTTGCGATCAGATTTTCTTCATCAATGCACGATCGGACGGTCAGAATTTAATCCGACCTAATCTGGGTCGATACACATATGATTTTGATGATTTTTGGACCGTTGGATTCCTATTGAATGGCTAGATTTCACCAGACTTACCAAATTTATATCAGAGCTATTTTAATCTAAATTTTACTCAGATTTCTTTGTATTTTGATGATTATAAAGGCTATTAGTCCCACATTGCCTCCAAAAAAATTATCCAACTCTCCTAGCTCTATAAAAAGGACCCCAGACCTCCAGAAATCAACATCTCAGATCAAGGTGAAGCTTTGGTATAGGGTGAAGCTAGGCTATGGGTTAATGGCTGCTTCAAAGCAATTGATGTCGAGAAGAAGAGCTGGGCTTCTACACCATCTTTCCACCAATGCCGATCCAAGATCAAAGATCATTCTATTTTATTTTCTTTTTATTTTATGTATTTAAATTATGAACTTTTTAATGTAATATTTATTTTTATGCTCTTTAATTTCATGCTTTTTATTTTTATTATAATTTAATTTCTATATTTTAAATTATTACTTTTTATTTTATTACAAGTAGATGCTAAGATCTAACTAGTAGATCTTAGTACCAAGTTTAAATTTCTGCACCTTTTAATTTTTGCTTTTTATTTTCTAACTTCACTTTTGATTTCAAAACTCTTTTCTTTTTTTTTTTTTTTTCAAAAATCAAAGATTTCAAATCTAAAAACACTATCTTCCTTATGAATTTGACCCGACTCACTATTATCTATGCATTTTTAATTATTTTAAGAAGTCAGATTAAACTGATAAACATGGTGTCTTAACGACAACATTGCATTCCTATCAAGTTTTTGGCACTGTTGCCGGAGAAGGCACGGACATTAAATTTTTGATCTCTTTGATTTTTTTATAAATAAATTATAAATAAATTTTTTATTTTCTTATAAATATTGCTTGCTAATTTTTTTTATTATTTTATAGAAAAAGTGGTTAAAGAATCAAAAGAATCAGGGCAAGGAACAAATCATTTAGTTTTGCTTGGTGAGATCAATCCTAACCCTAGTCCTTTTCTTTTATTTATTTATTTATTTATTTTATTTTTAAATTAAATTTTAAAAAATATATCCACGTAAATCTAAAAAAAAAATCTCATGACAAGATTAGAAATTCTAACTGTTTAGAGCATGCATCATATTAGTTTTATTTTTATTTTTTTATTTTTTTGGTGATTGCTAGAGGCAAGGTAAGCCTTTCAGAATTCAATTAGTTGCATACATCTAGTTTAAATTGCATAGAACTCTTTAATTAAAATTTTTTTGTGCATATTCATATTAAATCAACTTAAGGGCAACACCCAATTAAACAAGATAAGGTGGGGATTTGATCACCCTTCCTTGGCCCACAAATAATCAACCAGCATCCTGCATTGATCTAACCCTTTAATTTTAAAATCAATTAGACATCAACCCTAGGAACTTGAGCTCAATAGGACAAGAAATCCTAAGAGTTGAATCAGGTTAGGGTTAGTCAATTTGACTGGTGTCTAAAAAAATGGTTCAGAGATGATTGGGCCCGAAGGAAGATGGTTTCTAATTGATTTCATTCGCTTATCTGGCTAAGCATAATTGATGTCTAAGACAAGCAATGTGGGGACTCCCACCGACCTTACACTTATCTGACTAGTTGATTGGCTGATCTTACACTTGGAGGACTTGAAGGTGACCTTAATAGTTAGGAGATGTCTAGATCTAGGATAATCCTTAGTCAGAATTGATTGACCAACTTGATTGCTAACCAACATCAAACCTAATTAAACCTAATTCTTCTCTCTCTTTCTAGTTTTAGGACTCCTTAGGACCTCTTCTTTAGAACTTTTTTTCTTTCTTTCTCCTCTAAAAATAAAATAAAATAAAAAAATATAAACTAAACTAAACTAACTAAAAAATTTTAAAAATAATAATTAAATTAAATTAAATTAAAATTAATAAATAAAATAATTAATTTTTAATATAATAAAATAATAAAAAATTAATTTCTTTTTTTTGAACCACATGTTAGGGTTGCACTAGTGCATGCACGGTAGAAAATCACTTTATCTGATCTAGTTGAACCCAATCATAAAATTTAAAGGCTGAATTATATTAAATTCAATAACCAAATGGTTGAAAATTTTAGAGAACCACCTAAGCAGATGAAGGAATACTTTATTCCATCCATCTATAACCCATGACTTATATCTAATTACCTGAAATTCATGCTAGCCACTATGAGATCAAGTCGACTATAATCTAGATGCTTCCATCTTTCTATGGGAACATCAATGAAGATCCTTATAAACATCTGGATGAATTCTTAGAAATCTGCTCTATGGTGAGAATTCAAAATTTAACTAATGATGCCCTTAGACTAATTTTATTTTTCTTATCATTACAAGACAAAGCTAAGTATTGGCTTGGCACAATAGGGAGACCAATTAAAACTTAGGCTGACTTACAAAGTAAATTTCTTAAAAAAATTTACCCCATAGGTCGAACCAATACTATAAGGCGAGCTATCACTGGATTTGCTCAGCTTCCAGAGGAACAGATTCACAAGTCATGGGAGAGACTTAAGAAACTTCTTAGAAAATGCCTACACCATGGTCTATCTAAGTGGCAAATAGTTCAAGCTTTCTATGAGAGTTTAGGAGATCAATACAGATAAATGGTAGATGCATCCTGTGGAGGTGCATTCATGAATAAGAGTGAGGATGAAGCCTATACTTTATTTGAAATCCTGAGTGAAAATTCAAATAACCATGCTTCGTTGTCTTTTTACCAAACCTGGGCAGGGATCCATGAATTTAAACATCTAGAATCTAGTTCTAAGGCTGATTCAAATTTGATACATAAAGTGGACTTTCTAGCTCAGAAATTAGATCAAGTCCTAACCTTAAGTCATCAATCTCCAACATAATTTACATCACCTTCTACATATCAAGAGACTTGTTCAATCTGTGCTAGCCCAACCCATCATGTGAGTGAATATCCTATGATTGCACAATTTCCATCTTTTATCCAAGAATAAGTCCAAGCTATTCAAGACTACTCCAAGTCGATTAATGATCCATTTTTAAATTCATATAACTCTGGTTGGAGAAACCATCCTAATTTCTCTTGGAAACCACAATAGACTCAAGCTCAGACCCAAACTCTATCAGTGCAAAATTATCAGAATAGGCCCCAATACCAAAACTATACCTATAATAATGGTCAGTCTAGTCAGTTTACCCAGCCATCATATAACAACCAGCTATCATACCCACCTCCTTAACAGACCAATCTAGCCAATGATAGATTTAACCAACTTCAACAATTGATTCTAACTCAACAACAATCTATTGCCAAGCTAGAAGCTCAAATCGGACAACTAGTTGAGTCTAACTGAGGAGAAAACTAGATCAACTATCGAACCTACCAATTTCAAACAATCCACCTAATGTCCACCAATCACTTGGATTAAATTATCAATCTAATGTCCCACCTAAGAATCCTCAATTAGAGAATGCCAAAGTAATTTCTGAACTTAAAAGCTATAGGATTCTTATAGACCCATACCAAGATCAAGTGAGAGAGGCTAGTACTGATGCTAGCCAAAATAAAAATTTAAAGGAACAGGTTAGTACTGAGACTAATCACATAGAAGAATCTAAGTCAGAAACTAGTACTGATGCTGGTTCCAGTTCAAATGAGATGGAAATAGGGAGAAAGAGAATAGATGATTTACCCGAGACTTATAAACCTAATATCCTATTCCCTTCAATCTTAG
This sequence comes from Cocos nucifera, assembly GCA_006176705.1. Lineage (NCBI taxonomy): Eukaryota > Viridiplantae > Streptophyta > Magnoliopsida > Arecales > Arecaceae > Cocos > Cocos nucifera. Next base: position 79,145 of record QRFJ01000063.1, read on the forward strand.
AAGCCGGTTCTTCTTACAAAAATCAAGAGGCATGTAATACAGAGTCAATGGAGTTATTTAAGCAAGATCACATTAATTTACCTCCAAAATTAAAATCGCCTTTAGTCACCATTCCAGCACCCATTGAATCAAACTTAACTCCTAATATAAAAAACTCTATTCATGAGCATTTTAGAAAAACAAATAAGAGAAATTTTTAATAAACATGGATCTGAGAATGGGATCATAAATTATGTCCCTAAAATTAACAATGAATATATCAATAATGGGATTATAAATCAACTTTCTAAGATTGACAATCCAAAATAATTAAAATTTGTCAATCCAATATTCGACATAGGATAGCAAGCTGCATTATGTCTGACTGAAGATGGTAAACTTAGCGCTTATTGGGAGGCAATCCAATATTTAGTTTTTATCTAATTTATCTTTTTAGTTTATTTTATTTTTAGGATAATTTGAATAAGTTGGAGGGAGAGCCCAAATTTTCAAAGGCATGTGCTAAACCAAAAATATAGTCAGGTGTATTCTTCCATGTTCTTTATTACACCCTTTATTTTTTCTTCTCCATTGAGGACAATGTCGAATAAGTTGGGAGGAAAGAAAAATAAAAATTTTAAAATTTTAAGTGCTCGAGAAAGTTAGTATTTAGTATTTAGACACATGATTATGCTTAAGAATCGAATTAAACTAAGCATTTTTTAAAAAAAATTGATACAGAGATCAAAAAATCTATGAGATATTGAGAAATTAAATATTAAAAAAATTCAATAAAAAGTTAAGTCTAGAACATAAAAAGTTTTTTCTTGGAGCATTTCTAATTACTTCTACTAGCATAAAAAAAAAGTCAACTTTTTATAGGCTTGGGTAGGGTAACTATATGTTTCTTCATATAAAAAATTTATTTTAATAAAATAGTTTTCAAATACTTCTTACTGAGTAATCGGGCCTCTTTGCCTAAGCAAGCATTTAGTTTCGCATCAAAAGGTGGGAAGGGTAAAGAAGCTCATTGTAAAGCTAATCTTAACTCGTAGCCTGTTTAATTCGAGCTAGTAAGCCTAAGGGGTATTCTATACCTAGTGCCCTAAAGCCAACTAATTTGGGAGTTATTGGCCCAAGACTCGCTACATGGATCAAATAGAAAGCTTAAGGGGTTAAGACACTCAATAGTGGTACAACGTTGAAAAAAAAGAAAAAAAAATATTAATTTTTCATCAAGTAATCGGGTCCCATTGCCTAAGTAAGCAGTGATATTCACGTCAAAAAGTAGGCAATATAAAAGTAAATGAAGGACAAAAGTAGCAATACACTTGTCTATATGAAAGTTTAGATAAATCAGAGATAAAGGTGGCATAATTTAGAAAAAATTTTGAAAAATTTAATATTCTTTACTTAATTTTTTTATTGATAAGTATTAATACCCCAATGATATATCTCACTTAAGCTTTACTAAATATCAATGGTCATTTTGAAAATTGCTTAGGTAAAATTCGAAACTATAAAGTTAAAAGTTATTTAAAACTAAATTCTTTCTTTACTCGAGGATGAGCAAAGCTTAAGTTGGAGGATGTGATAAGTACCATAAAATCATCAATAAAAGTATTAATTTATTAATTAATTTATATTAATTCTTTAAAATTAATGATCAATTTATATATAATTTTTAAGAAATTCATATTTTTATTAATTAAAAAATTAATTAAAAAATAATAAAAATTAAAAAATAAAATTTTATAATCAATGGAAAGAGCTCATTTTTTTGATCATAACGAAATAAGTTTGAAGTAAAATGGAGCTAAAACGAAGAAGATATGAATTTTTAAAAAAATAAAATAAATAAAATTTAAATTAAAAAAAAATGGCTCAGTCGGCTCCGCAAGCCAAGCCACCAAGCCTAGCCAAGCCATCAAAGCTGACTTAGTCGTTGAAGCCATCAATCGGTCCATGATCCAGACGTGGACCGCTAGCTCAGCAAAAATCGATGAATCATAGTGTGACACGTGGCGGACCTCGACCCTTAAAGGATCCATAGAAATTTATCATGGCTCACAGGGCAATCTGATCTTTTCACTCGATGACAGGAGCACTGATTGGCTATGGTGTACGGTGTAGCTGATCCACCCAGTCCATGGGAACAATAATTGTGCGATCGGATGGTTGCGGTTGATTGCGGTCAAGATCGGACGGCGGTGGTTATTTTTGGATTTGATTCAAATTCTATCAATGATCTGGCATGATCCGATGGCCAAAAAATCAAGTGATAAAGATCCAATGGTCCAGAATGCTCCGGATGGTGATCAAAACTCTCGACACATGATTTGCGGCCAAATTTCCTCCATCAACGTGCGATCGAATGGCCAGAATTTAATCCAACCTGATCTGGGCCGATATGCATCCGATTTTGATGATTTTTGGATCGTTGAATTTCTATTGAATGGCTAGATTTCACTAGGCTTATCAAATTCATATCAAAGCTATTTTAATTTAAATTTTACTTGGATTACTTTATATTTTGATGATTATAAAGGCTATTAGTCCCACATTGCCTTCAGAAAAAATATCCAACTCTCCTAGCTCTATAAAAAGGACCCCAGGCCTTCAGAAATCAACATCTTAGATCAAGGTGAAGCTTTGGTATAGGGTGAAGCTACACTATGGGTTAATGGCTACTTCAAAGTAATTGGTGCCGAGAAGAAGAGCTGAACTTCTACACCATCTTTCCACCAATGCCGATCCAAGATCAGAGATCATTTTATTTTATTTTTTTTATTTTATGTATTTAAATTATGAATTTTTTAATACAATATTTATTTTTATGCTCTTTAATTTCATGCTTTTTATTTTTATTATAATTTAATTTCTACACTTTAAATTATTGCTTTTTATTTTATTGCAAGTAGATGCTAAGATCTAACTAGTAGATCATAGTACCAAGTTTAAATTCTTGCATCTTTTAATTTTTGCTTTTTATTTTCCACCTTTACTTTTGATTTTAAAACTTTTTTTTAAAAAAAAAAATTAAAAAATTTAAATCTAAAAATACTACCTTCCCTATGGATTCAACCCGACTCACTACTATCTACATATTTTTAATTATTTTAAGAAGTCGGATTAAACAGATAAATATGGTATTTTAATGACAATATCGCATTTCTATCAGTCTCTTAATAGTCATGCTCAGTGCAAGTTGTTCCCTAACAATCATCTGTATTATCATCCTAGTGTCACCACACAACAAACTCGAGACTCATCTGCCCATAAAGAAGATGATCATGCATCAATCTAACTGGATCAATCATTATCCTCCATGATGATCCTGCAATTGGGAGCATTTAAAAATTAACCACTAATAGTGTGTCTCAAATTCTCAATACCTTGAAAATATGAAAAATCATTTTTATGAATTTCTAAGACAAATCATGGACACATAAAACATGATTGAAAATAAGAATGCCCTCTATTAATAATAAAAATTTATAAGTTCAAATACAATCCTTGAAATATAAATGTGTCAGCCAATAATTGACTTTTTAGGGCACACATCTAACAAACTCCCACTTGACCTAAAGCCAAGTAGTCATAAACCTAAGATCCATCCTTTCAAGGTGAGCTTCAGTCTTCTGCTGGCTTAGTGGCTTTGTTAGTGGATCCACCATATTCTGTATGGAGTCGACTCTTTGCATCTTGACAAACTGCTTCTCAAGATATTTACATATAATGTGAAATCACCGTTCAATGTGCTTGGACTTCTTAATGAGACCTAGGCTCCTTAGCAAGAGCTATGGTGCCATTGTTGTCGCAATACAGTGCAATGGCATCTAATAACATCACGCTCAACTTTACAATGAATTTCTTGAACCAGAAGGCTTTCTTAGTAGCTTCAGAGGTGGCGATGTATTTGACTTTCATGGTCGAATATGCAATGACCAATTGTTTAGAACTTTTTTAGGTAACCGATCCCCATTATGCAGAAAATATTGAAAATAGTATCCCAAAACCAATCATCAGCTTGTTGATAATTGAGCTAATTTATGTAATTATATATTAATTATTAATTAAATAAAAGTTATTCTAGCTTTTTCATCATAAATCTTTCATCTTCTAATGAACTCCTGTCTGTTATGATGAAGCTCTTAGGACTATTTAGAATCAACAAAGGATGATTTATCATTTAATCCTTAAATATGTTCGTGACCAAATGATATGTTATTACCATGGATGATAATATTTATCGAGTATAGATTATTATGCGCCATATAGGTTGGTTATCCTCTTAATCAAGAAGTGTGGAGATATTGGTATGGCATGCAGGTGAAATATAGGGATACATCTACACTAAACGTGACCAACTTTAGAGCTTTTCTATTATCAAGAATTGCTCTAATAGAATATGGGCATAAGTGTCCCTCCGATCTGAGATCACCATGGTGACTTTCAAGCAACTCACTGTACTTTGGTATCGAACTATCTAAATTTCTAATTCAATGATGAAAGATTTTTGGGTATAGTCAAGTACTTGAGGAGTTGGTGCACGAGTCAAGCTAGGATTGACCACTCCTGGACTCAGGAGCTATATTCAATGGTATTTTAATTTAGCAAAGCCTTGGCCAGGATAGTCCTTGTGAGGGGTCATAGGACTAATTTCTTTGAGACATGATTTGGATGTATCTTCTAGGATTGATAGTTAAATCCTGAGTCATCCTATGCACAGAGATCAAAGGGATGAATTATGTGGTAATCATATTTATGTAGATTATAAATATTGTGATTGCACTATTTGGCCTATTCGGATGTCGGGTATCATTACTAGATGGTCACTTGGATTAGTACAGAAAATTGATTTCTGTGTTACCGGCTTAGGTTTGAACCTATGGGGTCACACACACTAGAGGTTCCTACCTGATCTAATAGCTAATCAAGAGAAGATTGATTAGTGATTTGATTACTAATTAACTTATTTTGATTGAGTGATTATTTTTGGATCAAGATCAATTGAATTGGATTCATTTGGATTTGACACGATTAGGTTATGAGATGATCTAATCATCAAGAAGGTTTGATCCCTGATTTGATCAGAGATTTGGCTTGCTTAATTCTTGATTTAATTAGGATTTAACTGAGCCTAATTAAGCCTAAATAAGTTGGGTTTAAATTAGTCTAATTGGGCCTAACCAATTTGGATTAGATTGGTTCAGTTGGATGTCAAATAAGAGACTAGTTTTACTAGTCTTCCCATGTGCCACATCACCAATATTTATGCCATCTTTTCTCCATGAGAAAGAGGTTTCTCATGATGATTTCAATGCAAGGGAGGGTGCATGTTCCCCTTCTCACACACCTTAAAGATTGGCCTGATCTGCTTACAAATTCAATTGAAATGAGATTTTACTTTGAATGGGTAACCTCTTGATCTAAGCCAATCCCACACGTCTCCCATGTTTATGTGCATCTATAAATAATTGATTTTATGGACGTGCATAAGGAATAGAAGAAAGAAGAGAGAGAACATGAAGAAAGAAAAGAGAAGAGAAAGTCTCTTCTCTATGTGCGTGAGGAAAAACCAGGCACAAGGTATTTGGGTGAGTGCATACCCTTGGATCTCTACCTAGGTTTGGGATTTCAGATTATGAGTTAAGAGGGTCGTGACTTCACAAAACTAGTGGAGGACCTCCTCTTCATCATCTTCTATGTTCTTCAGGATCCGAAGCATCTAAAGATTCCATGAAGAAGATCAAAGGAGTTTGATCTACATTAGCTATTTAAGACTTCTATTCAAGCTAGTACTCGGAAGGAGTTGATTGGGATTTGGGCCTCGTGTGGATTACCCACGGAGGCTAGATACATGTGTGGCTACGTCATGGTGATCAGATCTACACAGAGAAGATTAGATTGCGGAGATTATCTACCCATGAAAAGATAACATATTCTGAACACGTAGAAACAGTAAAATAGTTTTACTGCACTTGCTATTTTATTTTTCAGATATGCATGCATATATGATACATTAGATCCTGATTGTGTAGGATTTTTAGATTAGATCTATAGCTTTTATTATTAATTTGATTAATAATAGTTTTTGCTGCATATGATTTTTGAAAAAAATTTTGAAAGTAGAGCTAGAAATCCTGTGCATTCCCTTCAATTGGTATTAGAGCGGCAGGTTCTTTGATGTATTATATATGCATGCTTTAGATTATTTTTAGATTATATCTAAATAATAATCTAATCTGAAAAATAAAAATGATGATTGCATGAATTGTAGGTTGTCTTGCTGTAAGATTTATTCCTTATAATGGAGAAGTTATCCTGATACATTGCAATCTGTAACACTGATCATAAAAACTTTAGATTAGATCTAATGATTTTTTTTTTATGATATATTTGAACATGTTTAATCTAAATTTTATCATGAAAAGTGTTTAGATTAAATCTAAATAGTTTCATAATTTTTATGTAGATTTCATAGATTTAGATTAAACATGAACAGGATCAGGAAGGTTCTATTCGCTGGTCGAGCTAGCTCACTCAGGAATTGAGCTAGCTCGATCAACATGCCAGTCATGATATGCTTTTTGGATTGATGCTCCAGTCAACTCGATCAAAAATTGAGCTGGCTCGACTTTAATTTGGGCTAGCTCGGATGTGATCTGAGCCTGTCCGATAGGAATGTTAGGCTTCTATTCAGGCCAGCTCAGATGGGATCCGAGCTAGCCCGACTGAAAAGTTGGCTAAAGGTCTAAATTAGCTAGTTTTATGTGATCTAACCTACATCTAGTGCTTATTTATGAAATAAGCCGATTCATTTTTGAAATAAGTTGACCTATTTATTGAAACAGTGCTAGAATGTAAAGAATCTTTCAAAATTTGAAAAATATTTTTGAAATGCCTAATCCCAACCCTCAGTCTTAAACTTAATTAAAAATTAAGCATGATTAATAAGGATCTAGAATTATGAATTAAAGATCCTAAGACACTGATCATAAAAATGTGGGTTATCGGGTTAGTCGAATTAGGTTCATTAATTGGGTTAGATCTAAGGTTAGTTAAAGAATAGACTAAATTAGAGTAATTGATTAAATCTAATTAAATATTAATTTAAATTAGGTTAAGAACTCTTTAGACTAAATTATAATAGTTGTAGTTAGTCAAGACCATGCCTTTAACAAGGACCAAATGGACTTCATTTGTGGCTACGCGGTCAAACCTAAAATTGCTAGGTTGGTCAAAATTGAAACTAATGAACCAGATGGTATCTAAGGTAAGTCTGGCAGCTCAGACTAGTGGTTTTTAATTGAGAGCTACTCGCACTGATTTGATCTTTGATGAGTTAATGGCATATCCCTTCCACCGATCTCACTTACCTGGCCATCCTGGTGAATTAGGTTTTGATTAGACCATTTGGTGATTTGGGCTCACTTATGTCAATTAGGTAAATCAGTTTGACTGATTTAGGTGCTCCTAATGTTGGCTTGAATTAGGTCCTTATTAATCCGACTTGATGAAGTCAGTGGGAGGATCCAAATTGGCTGATTAATTTCTTTTTTAAATTGATTAATAAAATTCTCTAAAATTATTAGGTTCTTAAAATGATGAAGTTATGGTGATAACTAAGTCATAGCCTCCCATTAAGTTGAGTGATAATGGATCCATTAGTTTAATAATGATTGGAGGTCTAAAGACTTGGTGCTTATTGATTAATGAAATTATCATTCATAATATGATAATTTGGTCCTGTCTTTCTAGTGGTGGTCAGGTTGGTCAACTAAAGTCGAGCATGATCATTCGTTGGTTTGATGCACCAAATATGGTTATGTTAATGGTTGGACCTAACTGGATCTTTTCAGTGAAGGCTAAATTCTACTGATTAGACTTCCGAAGCAAAAAATTAAATTACTAGAAGTTATTTGGTAAAATAATTGGTTATGAATCTATCCATAGGTGCACATGGGTTGACCAACCAAAGTTGGGCTCGTGTGTAGTCTATGTGGATTTTAGTATCCACTAAAAAATTAGGGATAATTTTTTGAATTGGAGGTAGATGCTATCGATTTGAACAAAATAGTGGGAGGACCTTTAGAAGTCCAAGTCTCTAGAGTAAATAATTCATATACTAATTAGGTCTATGGTTTTTTTTTTGTGCAGAAATAGCCACTATCCTATCGCTCTGATCATTATTGGATAATGACAAACTCATGGGACCCAACTTCAATAGCTGGTATTGAAAGTTAAAGATCGTCTTGGAGCATGAACGAATCTTATATGTATTGACTGATCCGGCACCTGAGGAGTCAACCCCAAATACTATTAAGGCAGTGAGAGATACTTACCAGAAGTAGCTCAATGACGGCACCACCATTCGGTTTATTATGCTGGTGGCAATGAATGATGAGTTCAGTTGCAGGTTTGAAAATGCCCAGCCTGAGGAGATGCTTCAAATATTGAATAACTCCTTTGGCATGCCTGATGATGTTGAAAGGCATAAGATTAGTTGTGCCATTTTCAATGCTCATATGAGGGATGAGACATTAGTCACTAGTCATGTATTGTACATGATCGAGTTGATTGAATGCCTGAGTAATCTAGGTTTTCTCCTACATGAGCAGCTCGAGAAAGATATGATTCTAAATTCATTGCTCAAGTCCTTCCTCCCTTTCTCATTTCAAAATGACAAAGCCTGTAGTGAACTACCATAGGTTATTAGGGTTGCTGCAGAACTTTGAGAAGGATCATCAGCTCCAAAAGGGATCGATGAATGTTGTGGGAGGATCTTCTTCTAATTGATCCTTTGAGAAAAGAAAGAAGAATAAGAAGAAGAAGAGAAAGAAGGTGCAGCCGCATGCTGAAACGTCTGCATAGGGTTAGACCAAGAAGTACAAGCCCAACTAGAGCCAGGCAGAGTGCTTCTTTTGCAAGAAGTAGGGGCATTAAAAGAGGAACTATCCTCAGTACATTGCCACCCTGGATCTGAACAGGCGGAGGAGGAAGTAGTGGATGTTGTGCAAGGTAATTATATAATAACACCTTGCAACTTCTCAATTTATGATACTATTGCCTGGGTATTAGATACCGAAAGCCCTGATCATATTTGTAATTTGATGCAGGGTTTACAGGTCAGTAGGAGATTTGGTGAAGGCCAGAGATTTCTGAACATTGGAGATGGAAGATAAGTTTCAGTTCTATCTTTAGGAGTTGAACCTTGTAATCAATTCTCATAGAGTTATTCTTAGTGATTGTCACTTTTGTCCAAATTTTTTATTGAATATAATTTTTGTAGGCCTTTTGGCCAAGATCAATTATCAATTTTCAATAAAAGTAAATTTTTGTGATATCATTTTGAATGGTATTACAGTTTATGTTAGATAATTGAATAATAAAATTTATCTATTATTACAGTCTGTTAATGTAGTCCAAACCTTCGATAAATGTCCTAGAATAGATGATGTGTTAGATGTCTATCTTTGGCATTATAGGCTAGGTAATATCAACAAGAATAGAATAAACAAGTTGACTCAAGAAGAAATTCTTGAGGTCAGTGATTATGAATCACTACCAACCCGTGAGTCCTGTCTTCTTGGGAAGATGACCAAGTCATCTTTTATTGAAAAGGGTGAATGTGCCAGTGAACTCCTGGGTCTAGTATATACTGATGTATGTGGACCCATGAGTACAAGCACTAGAGGTGGATATTTCTACTTCATAACCTTCACAGATGATCTATCGAGGTATGGATATGTCTATTTAATGAAGCATAAGTCGGAGTCATTTAAAATGTTCAAACTATTCCATAATAAAATAGAAAAGCAAATTGGGAAGAATATTAAAACTCTTCGATCTGATTGAGGGGGTGAGTACCCTTCTAGTAAATTCTGACATATTTTGGGAAGAATGGGATTCTCTCCCAATGGACTCCCCTTGGAACACCACAGCATAATGGTGTATCCGAAAAGAGAAATCGGATCTTGTTGGACATGGTTTGATCTATGATGGGGTTTGCTGGTTTGCCAATTTTCCTATGAGGATTTGCGCTTGAGTCAGCTTATTATATTCTGAATAGGATTCTAAGTAAGTCTATTTCTAGAATGCTATATGAGATATGAATAGGAGGTAAGCCAGTACTCTCGCACCTTGGGATTTAAGGGTGTCCGGCTTATGTCAAATGTTTAGTAACGGACAAGCTAGGACCTAGGTCTGACAAGTGTAGTTTTATAAGATACCCAAAAGAGACCAAAGGGTATTACTTCTACCTAGTTGATGAATAAAAAGTGTTTGTCGGCCTTAAGACTTTCTTTTTAGAAAGAAAGTTCCATAGTGAAGGGACTAATGCCTCTAAGGTCGAGCTTGAGAAAGTTCGATAGGTGGAAGAACCGACATAAGTAGCTGAACCTGAACTATATTTGATTCGATCAGACCCAGAGCCTACTGAACCTGCATCCTTAAGGCGATCTGGTAGAGTACCACATCAATCAGATAGATACTACAATTTCTTGGTCCGGATGAAGATCCTATCAAACTCAATGAGAACGACGAGGATCCAATCACCTACATGAAGTAATTAGATCTAGGATTTCAGAGCTAGATCTTGAAACTTTTTCAAGATCAGGCAGCGAAAGACTAAAAATAATCAAAATTAATTTTAAATATTAAAAAATATTCTAGATCTAGCAACCTATTACATGATCATGGCATATCATTAAATCAGAAATTAAAATATAATTAAGAAACTAAAACATGTTGATCACATCAACGTGTATATACACTACATCTAACACCGGTATAAAATAATAGATCAGATCTATTATCTGTGCAAGTTAGATATTTTAACTTATTAATTAGGGCTTGAGAATTAAGTTGCAAGCTGCATATATGTCCGACCTGTAGGAGTCATCCATACGAGCCCATGAATCATGATCATAAGTTCTGATGCAGGAAATCAGCACAGTATGCTAGTACTGTGCTGATCCTTCTTTGATGGTCGATCAAATACCTTCTTCTTTTGGATTTGGACTCTTCCAAAGAGGAGAAGGAGGAGAGGAGATTTTAGATGTGAGACACTCTTAGAAAACTCAAAAAAAGAGGAAGGAAAGAGGTGAACATAGCAACCCTAGAAGAAGATCCTCTTCTTCTTCTCTTTGCTCTCATCTAGACACCTAGTTTGGCATCTATGAAACCCCAACGCCCAAAGACTCTCTCTCCCTAGTTTTCACACACCCAAAAGCTCTCTCAATGGTTTATAACCCTATACAAAATTAGTCCAAAATTCATCCTAAATATATAGGAAAAGAGAAGTCCTTGTCTAGGTGAAAAACTAGACAAGGAATGTCCAATTTAGGCAAGTCAAGGGGCACCCAACTTTTAGGCACCCTCTCCAAAATTTTAGGCATGGACCATCTAAGAAAATCTTCCACAACCTTCTCCTTTTTACCATGAAAAATAGAGACAAAATAGGGAGGAGGGCGACATACATGGGAGGAGGAATTTTGGTTTTTCAAAACACTATCTCATAGGATTTGAAACCAAAATAAATTTCCTTCTTTGACTTGGTCCACTACCTAATTTCCATATGAGAAAGAGAGGAGAGGAGGGCATGCATGAGAAGGCCTGGGAGAGAGGTTTTTGTCACATAAAATAAGAGAGAAAGAGGGCATGGGGCATGGGGGGCTAAGGTGGTGCAAGGTGGAATCCTAGTCTTACTAGGATTCCATCTATGACTTGGTCAAAGTGGTTTCTCAAACCAAATTAAATCAAAACCAAGTCAACCAAATTAAATTAAGCCTTAACCCAATTAATAACTTAATTAAATTAAATTAAATTAAATTTTGATTTAATTTTTTAATCAAATTAGAAAATTGGGTTGACCTAAGTCTTAGTTGAACTAGGACTAGTTTTTTCTTGCACTTGGCTTATCTAATAAGCCAATTGAATTTGATCCAATCAGGCTCAAACCAAATCTAATTAAATTATATTTAATTAAAATTAATCTAAGCCCTCTAGCATAATCAAATTAAGCTAATTAGTAATCTAATTGCTAATCGATTCTTCTGTAATACTTGTATTAGGTTAAACATCAATCGTATTGATCGTTTAACCATAGAATGATTATTAATCATTGATCAACCATCCGATCAGATTGTGAGCTCTAATGTATGTGACCTCATAGATCTGAACCTAAGCTGGTAGCTTAAGAATAGATTTTTATATCAATCAATGTAACCATCTAGCAATGGTACCCGATGATCGGATAGATCGAATGTGTAGAACAACATCCTTAGAATCCATGTGGATATAGTTTTCATATAATTCATCCTCTTGACCAAATTATTTGTAGGATACCTTAGAGTTCAACTGTCAACTCTGATCAGATTGTCCACATTGTATTTCAAAACATCAAATCCTTCTGATGGATTATCCTGGCCAAGGTTTTGCTATATTGAAATACGGTGATACATTCTTCTCTAACTCTTGGAGTGGTCAATCCCATCTTGATCATACACCGACTTTGCAAGTACTTTATTATGCCTAGAAGCCTTCTATTACTGAATTAGAAATTTAGTTAGTCTGGTACCAAAGCATAGTGATTTGCTTATAAGTCACTGAGGTGATCTCAGGTCTAAGGGATACTTATACCTATATTCCATCAAAGACATTCTCGATAATAGAATGCTCTGGAATTGATCATGTTCAATGATGATATATCCATACATCTCACCTGTATGTCATACCAGTATCTCCATACTTCTTGGTTAAGAGGATAACCAACCTATATGACATACAGCAATCTATGTTCGATAGACGCTGTCATCCTAATTAACAGCCTATCATTTGGTCATGAATAGATTTAAGGACTAATCGATAAATCCTCTCTTTATCAAAGCTAAATAGTCCTAAGAACTTCATCACAATAATGGAGTTTATTAGAAGATAAATACTCTATGATGAAAAATATCAAAAATATATTTTATTTATTAATAAATCAATTATAACTATAATATAGTTCAACTGTTAATAGGCTGATGATTGACTTTAGGACACATTTTTCAATAACTTCCACTTATCCTAAAACCACTCGACACAATATCTAATTCCCATCTTCGACTTGTGGTTGTCAAACTCCTTTATCACCAGGGCTTTAGTGAAGGGATCGGCTAGGTTCTTCTTTCCATCGATATTCTGAAGGTCGACGTCATCTCGATCCATGATCTTTCGAACTAGGTGAAAGCGGTGTAGGATGTGCTTCATCCATTGGTGTGCCTTTGGTTCCTTCGTTTGAGCTATGGCACTAGTGCTATCGCAGTAGAGCAGGACCAAACCATCTAGGGAGGGTGCTACTCTGAGCTTGATGATAAACTTCCTCAGCCGCATAGCTTCCTTCATGGCATCTGATGCTGCGATGTACTCTACTTCGCAAATAGAGTCTGCTACAATATGCTGCTTGAAACTCTTTCAGTAGAGGCTCGACCATTTAGAGTAAAGATGTATCCCAACATGCTTCTGTTGTCATCATGGTCAGATTGAAAGTTGGAGTCTGTAAACTTTATAAGTTTCAGATCTGACTCACCATAAACCAACCATTGTTCCTTAGTATTTCTCAAATACTTAAGGATGGCTTTAACCACTTTTAGTGATTTTCTCTAGGGTCAGACTGGTATCTACTCACTACTCCTAGAGAGTATGCCACATCTGATCTCGTACATATCGTGGCATACATGATAGATCCCACTATCGAAGCATATGGGACCGTACTCATATGCTCTCTCTCTTCAGGAATTATTGAATAATCCTTCTTAGAGAGGAAAATTCTATGATCTATCAAGAGATAGTCCTTTTTGAAATTCTTTATGCTGAACCTCTTCAGCATAGTATCTATATATGTGGACTGGGATAACCTAAGCATCCTTTTAGATCTAGCCTTATAGATCTTCATCCCTAGGATGTAGGATGCTTCACCCAAGTTCTTCATGGAGAACTATGATAACAACTTGACTTCCTACAGTACGGGGATGTCATTCTCGATTAAGAGAATGTCATCTATGTACAAGATAAGGAATACCACTACTGGATCATTTGCCCATTTATAAATGCAGGGCTCTTCTCCGTTCTTAACGAAGCCATACGTTTTGATCATCTTATCAAAATGCATGTTCCAACTCTGAGATGCCTGCTTTAATCCATAAATGGATCTCTGAAACTTGCACACCTTAGACTCATCTATGAATGTGAACTCCTTAGGTTGTATCATATACACCTCTTCGATCAGCTCTTCATTTAGAAAAACTATCTTCACATCCATTTGCCAGATCTCATAGTCCAGATGGGCAGCTACTGCAAGCATTATCTGAATGAATTTGAGTATTGCTATAGGGGAGAACATCTCGTCATAGTCAATACTATAATGTTGACGATACCCCTTGGCAACTAGATGGGCTTTATAGGTCTCCACCTTTCCATCTACGCTCTTTTTTCTTTTGAAGACCCATTTACATCCAATGAATTTAATCCTTTTAGGTGGGTCAACCAATGTCCACACATCATTGACCTTCATGGACTGCATTTTAGATTTCATGGTCTCAAGCTATTTCTTAGAATCATATCTCTGCATAGCATCCATATAAGTGATTGGATCCTCATCGTTCTCATCGAATATGATAGGATCACCATCCCAGATCAAAAAATCATAGTATCTATCCATATGACGCGGTACTCTACTGAATTGCCTTAATGATGCAGGTACACTAGGCTCTAGATTTGATCTAATCAAATCCAACTCAGGTTTAGCTATAGGTATCGATTTTTCTACCTTTTGAACTTTGTCAAGTTCAACCTTAGAGGCAACAGTTCCTTCACCAAGAAACTTCTTTTCTAAAAAGGTTATCTTAAGGCTGACAAACACCTTTTGTTCATCAGCATGGTAGAAATAGTATCCTTTGGTCTATTTTGGGTATCCTATAAATGTGCACTTGTCAGACCTAGATCCAAGTTTATCTATAACTAACCATTTGACATAAGCTGGACACCCCCAAACCCTAAGGTATGAAAGTACTGGCTTACGCCTGTCCATATCTCATATGGAGTCTTAAATACAAACTTACTTGAAACCCTATTTAACATATAACAAGTCGATTCGAGTGCATATCCCCAAAAGGATATCAGCAAACTAGCAAAATCCATCATGGATCGGACCATGTCTAATAGAGTCTGATTCTTCCTTTCAGATACACCATTATGCTGTGGTATTTCTGGAGGAGTCCATTGGGAGAGAATTCCATTCTCTCTTAGATATGTTAGAAACTCACCAAAAAGATATTCCCCTCCTCGGTCAGATTCAAGAGTTTTAATACTTTTTCAAATTTATTTTTCTACTTCACTTCGAAATCATTTGAACATTTCAAAAGAATCCGACTTATATTTCATCAGATAGACATATCCATATCTAGATAGATCATCTATGAAAGTGATGAAGTAAAAATATCCAGCTCTGGCACTTGTGCTCATTGGTCCACATACATCAGTATGTACTAGACCTAAGAGCTCAGTGGCTTTTTCATCTTTTTTAGTAAAAGATGACTTGGTCATTTTATCAAGAAGATAGGATTCATAGATTGAAAGTGATTCACAATCACCGACTTCGAGGATTCCCTCTTGAGTCAACCTATTTATCCTATTCTTGTTTATATGATATAGTCTATAGTTCCATAAATAGATATCTGACATACTATCTAATCTAGGATACTTGCCAGTTAAATAGACTCGTTAATGGATTGTGATAGCATATACACACCATTGTTCAAATGTCCATAGAAAATAGTAACACCATTCATAATGATATTACAAACATATTTCTTTATTAAAATTTCATAATCATTTTTGGCCAGAAGGCCTACATAAATAACGTTTAAAAAAAAACTGGGACAAAAATGATAATCACTAAGAACAACGGTATGGAACTCAAATACAAGTTTTAGGATTCCTAAAGCTAGAACTGGAACTGGTCTTTCACCTCCAATGTTAAGGAATCTTTCATCTTGCTTGAATCTCCTACTGACTTGCAACTCCTACAATGAATTACAAATATTGTAAGAGCTATCGGTATCTAATATCCAGTTAGTAATATCATAAATAGAAAAATTGCAAGGAGTTATCATATAAATACCTTACCCAGTAATAGCTTGCTTCTTTCTCTACCGTTTGGATCCAGAGAGGCAATATACTGAGGATAGTTCCTCTTCTAGTGCCCTCATTTCTTGCAAAAGAAGCATTCACCTTAACTCTTATCCGGCTTGATCTTCCTGGTCTGGCCTTATATAGATGTCCCAGCCTGAACTTGCACCTTCTTATCTTTCTTCTTCTTGTTCTTCTTTCCTTTCCTAAAAGATCGAGAACCAGAAGATGAGCCTCCCACTAAGTTCATCGACTCCTTATGGAGTTGGTGATCCTTCTCAAAGTTCTAAAGCATCCCCTGTAACCTGTGGTAGTCTACTTCAGGCTTTGTCATCTAAAATGAGTGAAGAATGGGAGAAAAGACTTGGGCAGTGAGTTCAGTATTGCATCTTTTTCAAGTTGTTTATGCAAGAAAAAGCCAAGCTTGCTCAATCACTCTATCAGTTCGATCATGTATAGTACACGATCAATGATAGAAGCTCCATCTTGCATCTTGGCATTGAAGATGACACAACTAATCTTGTGCCTCTCCACATCATCGGATGTGCCAAAGAAATCCTCCAACAGCTGAAGCATGTCCTTTAGCTGAGCCATCTCAAATCTGCGACTAAACTCATCACTCATGATAGTCAGCATAAGGCGGTGCACTATGGTCCGATCACTGAGCCACTTCTGATAAGTGTCTCTGACTGTTCCACGTGCATTAGTAGCTAGCTCCTCAGGTGCAGGATCCGTTAATACATATAGGATTTGTTTATACTCTAGAACTATCTTTAACTTTCAGTACCAGCTATCGAAGTTGGATCCCACCAACTTATCATTATCCAACAATGATCGGAGTGATAGGAAAGTGGCCATATCTACATAAAGAAAAACCATAATCTAATTAGTAATTAATTCATTAAACCTAAAGATTTAAACTTTAATCAAAAAGTTCTTCCACTATTTTATTCAAATTGATAGCCTCTACCTCCAATTCGAGGAATTATCCTAATTTTTTAGTGGGTATGAGAATCCACATAGACTGCATACGAGCTCAACTTTGGTTGGCCAACCCATGTACATCTAAGGATAGGTTTATAATCAATTATTTTTCTAAATAATTTTTAGTAATTAAATTTTGCCCCAATCTCTAAGCAGTAGGCTTTGGCCTCTATTGAAAAGATCCGATTAGGTTCAATCACTAACATGACCATACCTGGCCCATCTAACCAATGAATTATTAGGCCCAATTTTGGTTGGCTAATCTAACCACCATTTAGAAGATGTACTCAAGAAATCATATAATGAATGCTAATTTCATTAGTCGATAAATGCCAGGCCTTTGGGCCTCCAATGATTATCCAACTAATGGATCCATTATCATCCATTTAATAGGAGGCTATGATCTAGTTATCATAATAACTATTTTATTTTAGGGACTTAATAATTTTAGAGAATTTAATTTGAAGATAAGAGAAGGTCAGATGAACCAGCTTGTTATGATTCTTCCACTGACTTCACCAAGTCAGCTTAAGGGAGACCATTAATAGGCTAGACTAGGAGCACCTAAATCAGTCACACTGATTTACTTAGCTGACATGGGTCAGCTCGAATAGTCAAGTGATCCGATCAAAATATAATTTTACCAAGAAGCTAGGTAAGTTCGATCAGTGGGAGGGTCTATCAAAGTTTGCCTTAGATACCATCAAAAATAGCCAGATAAGCATGCTGCCAATTAAAGACCATCAGTTTGATTTATCTTAGACACCAATTGGTTTAATTAGTTTTAATTAGATCAATCTAACAATTTGTGCTAGACCATGTAGCTAAGAATCAAGTCCATCTTAAGTCTTGTTAAAAATATGAACTTGACCAACTACAACTATTGTAATTGATCTAGAGAATCCCTGACCTAATCTAAGATAACAATTGATTAGATTTAGTCAATTCTCTAATTAAATTTATTATTTAATCTAACCTTATGTCTAACCTAATTAATGGACCTAATCCTCATAAACCCATTTAACCCAATGTATTATGATTTGTGTCTTAAGATCTTCAATTCACAATCCTAGATCCTAATCAAATAATTTCTTGATTCTTAATTAAGTTTTGGGCTGAGGGTTGGGGTTTGGCTTTTTAAAAATAATTTTTATATTTATAAAATATTTTTACAACATGGTTCTATCAATCAAGTTGCATGTTTGATTCATAATTAATATGTAAGTAAGATAAGCATGAAACTACTTTAGATGTAATCTAAATAGGTTCATGTAATTGAAATAGTTTCAACTATAATCAATTATAAATTATCTTAGATCAAATCTAATATATTTATGATGATTAAAATTAGATTAAAATATTTTTAATTAGATCATAAGATTTTTTAGATTTAATCTAAAATTTTATGATCAACATTTTTAGGACTAGATCTTGAAACTTTTTCAAGATCAGGCAATGAAAGACTAAAATTAATCAAAATTAATTTTAAATATTAAAATATATTTTAGATCTAGTGATCTATTACATGATCATGGCATGCCATTAAATTAAAAATTAAAATATAATTAAGAAACTAAAATATATTGATCATATCAATATATATATACACTACATCTAATGTAGATATGAAAATAATAGATCAGATATATTATCTGTACAAGTTAGACATTCTAACTTACAAATCCAAGCTTAAGAATGAAGTTGTGAGCTACACATACATCTAGCCTCTAGGAGTCATCCACACGAGCCTATGAATCACAATCAGAAGTTCTGATGCAGAAAATCAGCATAGTATGCTAGTACTGTGCTGATCCTTCTTTGATGGTCGATTAAATCCTCCTTCTTCTGGATTTGGACTCTTCCAAAAAGGAGAAGGAGGAGAAAAGATTTTATATGTGAGACACTCTCAGGAAACTCAAAGAAGGAGAAAGGAAAGAGGTGAACATAGCAACCCTAGAAGAAGATCCTCTTCTTCTTCTCTTTGCTCTCACCTAGACACCTAGTTTGGTGTCTATGAAACCCCAATGCCCAAGGACTCTATCTCCCTGATTTTCACACACCCCAAAATTCTCTCAATGGTCTATAACCTCACATATAATCAGCCCAAAATTCATCCTAAATATATAGAAAAAGAGGAGTCCTTTTCTAGGTCAAAAACTAGACAAGGAATATCCAATTTGGGTAAGTCAAGGGGCGCCCTCTCCAAAATTTTAGGAGTGAACCATCTAAGAAAATTGCCCAAAACCTTCTTCTTTCTACCATGAAAAGTAGAGAGAAAATAGGGAGGAGGGCGACACACGTGAGAGGAGGAATTTTGATTTTTCTAAACACTATCATCTAGAATTTGAAATCAAAACAAATTCCCTTCTTTGACTTGGTCCACTACCTAATTTCCATATGAGAAAGAGAGGAGAGGAGGGCATGCATGAGAAGGCCTGGGAGAGAGATTTTTGTCGCACAAAATAAGAGAGAAAGAGGGCATGGGATGTGGGGGGCCAAGGTGGCACAAGGTGGAATCCTAATCTTACTAGGATTCCATCTATGACTTGGTCAAAGTGGTTTCTCAAACCAAATTAAATCAAAACCAAGTCAACCAAATTAAATTAGACCTTAATCCAATTAATAATTTAATTAAATTAGATTAAATCAAATTTAATTTTAATTTAATTTTTTAATCAAATTAGAAAATTGGGTTGATCTAAGTCCTAGTTGAACTAGGACTAGTTTTTTATTGCACTTGGCATATCCAATAAGCTAATAGGACTTGATCCAATCAAGTTCAAACTAAATCTAATTAAATTATATTTAATTAGACTTAATCTTAACTTTCTAGCTTAATCAAATTAAGTTAATTAGTAATTTATTTGCTAATCGATCCTCCTACAATACTTGCACTAGGTTAAACATCAATCATATTGATCGTTTAACCATAGAACGATTCTTAATCATTGATCAACCATCCGATCAGATCATAAGCTCTAATGTATTTGATCTCATAGGTCCAAATCTAAGCTGATAGCATAGGAATAGATTTCTGTATCAATCAATGTAACCATTTAACAATGGTATCCGACGGTTGGATAGGTCGAATGTGTAGAACAACATCCTTAGAACCCATGTGGATATAGTTTTCATATAATTCATTTTCTTAACCAAAATATTCATAGGACACCTCAGAGTTTAACTATCAACTCTGATCAGGTTGCCCACATTATATTTCAAAATATTAAATCCATCTGATGGATTATCCTAGCTAAGATTTTGCTATATTGAAATACAATGATACATTCTTCTCCAACTCTTGGAGTGGTCAATCCCATCTTGATCACACACCAACTTCGCAAGTACTTGACTATGCCCAGAAGCCTTCCATTATTGAATTAAAAATTTAGTTAGTCCGATACCAAAGCATAGTGAGTTGCTTGCAAGTCACTGAGGTGATCTCAGATCTAAGAGACACTTATACCTATATCCTATCAGAGACATTCTTGACAGCAAAATACTCTGAAATTGGTCACATTCAATAATGATGTATCCATACATCTTAACTGTATGCCATACCACCATCTTCGCACTTTTTGGTTAAGAGGACAACCAACCTGTATGGCATACAGTGACCTATGCTCAATAGATGCTATCATCCTAATTAACAGCCTATCATTTGGTCATGAATAAATTTAAGGACTAATCGATAAATTCTTTCTTTATTGAAGCTAAATAGTCCTAAGAACTTCATCACAATAATGAAATTTATTAGAAGATGAATACTTTATGATGAAAAATATCAAAAATATATTATATTTATTAATGAATCAATTATAATTATAATATAGCTTAATCGTCAATAGGCTGACGATTGGCTTTGGGACATTTTTTCAATGCTATATAGATGCAATGCAGAGACTCAACTTTGGAAAATGGCTTGACACCATGCAATCCAAAATGGAGTCCATGAAGGTTAATGATGTATGGACATTGGTTGATCCATCCGAAGGGATCAAATCTATAGGATGTAAGTAGATCTTCAAAAAAAATAAAGGTACAGATAGAAAGGTGAAGATCTATAACGCCCATCTGATTGCCAAAGAATATCATCAACATTATGATATTGACTATGATGAAATATTTTTTTCTGTGGCAATGCTCAAGTCCATTTGGATCATGCTTGCGATAGTTGTGCATCTGAACAATGAAATCTGGTAAATGGATGTAAAAACAACTTTCCTAAATGGAGAGTTGGATGAAGAGGTGTATATGATACAACATAAAGATTTCATATCCACAGACGAGTCTAAGGTGTGCAAGCTTCAAAAGTCCATTAATGGACTGAAGTAGGCTTCTCGAAGTTGGAACATACATTTTGATAGGATGATCAGGATGTATGGCTTCGTTAAGAACCAAGAAGAGCCTTGCATATATAAGAGGGCTAATGGTCTAGCACTTGTATTCCTAATTTTGTATGTGGATGACATTCTCTTAATAAAAAATGATGTCTCTACATTACAAGAAATAAAGATCTGGCTGTCATCATAGTTCTCCATGAAGAATTTGGGAGAAGCTTCTTATATCCTAAGGATGAAGATCTATAGAGATAGATCTAAAAGGTTGCTTGGGTTGTCCCAATCCACGTACATTGATACTGTACTAAAGAGGTTCAGCATGGAGAATTTCAAGAAAGGCTATCTGGTGAGGACATCAGAGCCATCAGAAGTCGACATCATAATTTAGATTCAATTTGGATTGAAGAAGCCATATCAGAATAACTCTACTTCAGTTATTTTGTTCTAGTCCTTTTGGATTAATCAATTAGTTCTTTTGATTCATTTGGTTTTGGATCCATAGGACCATACTTGGGTTTATTTTGGATTGAGCCTTATTTGGAAAGAGACCATCATAAAGAAGAAAGCTTGGTCCACATCATCTTTGGAGCCACCACCCTCCACACGCCTAGGGAGAAAATACACACACCAGCATGTGCCATGCCCAAAGATTCTCATGCCAAGTTATGCTAGGCATCAAGCGCCCACATGGAGTTTCTTTTCTTTCCTAGGATTCCTTAAGAGTTCTTGATTTCTTACTTATTTTATTAAAAGACTGATTTCTTCCCTATGATTTCATAAAAGATAGATATGATATATTATTATATTTGGAAACCATACATAATGTTTTACTTTTTTATTGGGAGGGTTGATTTTTTCCTTATAAAAGGAATAGGATTCCTAAAGAAACAGGACCCTAGGATCCTATATAAATCCTTGTATCTTTCATGAAGGAAACAATGAATGAATGAATTAGTTTACAATTTCTATAAACACTTGTGTTGGTCACTCCGAGAGGGAGAGGGTGTGAGATCCAAAATCGCCCCACGAGGGGAGGTTGTGAGGCCCATCTTTTTCTATCTCTTTTACCTTCATTTTCTTGAGATTCAATGTTCCTACGATCCCGATCCATCTTCACCATCTACCTACATAAGCCTATTCCATCAAAAGAAGATCTGTCTCCTCCAAGATTTTTATCTATCATGCAGAGAGAGAAAGAGTGATCTATTGTTCTATAGATTAAACATTGACAAGGACCTTTGTTCCTTCTCAACTGATCTTTATTTTTTTACTTATTTTTTTTAGATCCGATGTTGGTAAAGATCCAATTCTTTATCAATAGATCTGCTTGGTTAAAAGATTAAGAGCCCTAATCAGGGTAGTTTATTAACTACCATGATCCAGATTCTTCAAATTTTCTTACGAACTTAATTTCTTGCAATCCTTCATTCCATTTATATATTTTTTTTATAATTATTCATGAGCATATTTAATTTCTGCTATCTGCCTATTTACTTTATTATTGTTAGTTATTTACTGATCTCTAAAATAGCATTCATCAGCATCATTTAGATTGATCATGCTTTGGTCCCATATCAATCAGTCATGCCTCCTGAGCAGAGTATAGGCAACTGTACTATTTATCTTGAGAATAATGTGCCACGGTCGGACGTGATTTGTTATTGATGAATGAAAGAAAGATTGGTCTTTTCTTCTTCTTGTTTTTTTTTAGGCTATCCCGCATCAATTTGGTATCAAAGCCAGGTTGGTTAGGGCTTTAGTTTAAATTCTATAATTTAAAATTTCTACAAGTTAAATTTTCATAATTTAAATTTCATAATTTACTTTTCAGTATATTTTTCTTTTTTACTACATCTTATTCCTACATCCTGGACTTGCATGACCACTAGATCAGGTACCCAGTACCAACATCCTACTTTTTCATCTAGTACCAACATGAATCCTAATACAGTAGCCATCATTAATGCCCTGACTGAGAAGTTTGATGATATGAAAGATTTTGTGAAAACCATGAGTGAAAGAATAATAGTACTAGAAGAAGCTAGGCAAAGATAATCTGAACCTGAGTCTTTCCAACTACTTATAGGACAAAGAAGAAGGAACCTCGACCTAGATCGACTTATAGCAGCACGGCCCCATCATAATCAGTTCGATCAGGATGAGCATGTCCTTAGGAATGTGAAGATCGAAGCCCCAAGTTTTGATGGTTGTCTAGATTCGAGAGAGTACCTAGATTGGGAATCGAGCTTGGACCACTATTTTGGATGGTACGAAATGTCTGAAGCAAGGAGAGTTAGGTTCACTAGGATGAAGTTGGTTAGGCAAGCCCGACATTATTGGAAAAGTGTTGAACATCTTCTTAACTAGAGAAGACAAGATTCGATAGAAACCTGGGATGAAATGAAGAAAAAACTCAAAGAAAAATACCTCCCCACCTCCTACCAATAAAGACTTTTAGATCAGTAGTAGAGACTTACTCAAGAAAATAGATCAGTCACAGAGTACATCATGAGATTTGATGAGTACCTTATGAGATGTGGAGTAACTGAAGATAGGGTTGTTACCTTATCTAGATTTAGAGCTGAATTATGAGAAGATATCCAGCGTGAGCTCTTTTTGTGAGAGGTAACCATGTTAGAACAGGTTTATCAACTTGCCCTAGACTTTGAGAGATTTTTTAGATATTCGACCATCCATCATCTTGAACCTAGCCGAGTAACCCCTTCTGGACCGAGATCCAATACTACCCAGACTCCTAGTAATGGACCTCCACCTATAAATTCTATTATGAGAAAAGAAGATAAAGGAAAAAGAGTTGTAGGAGAGTTATCTAAGGAAAGTAGTTCTCGATCTCACTACTTCAAGTGCCATGGTTATAGTTATTTTGCTGCACAATGTCCCAACCGATCGTTATTTATGGAAGAATTAGAAGAGAAAATTCTAAAAAATATTGAGAAAAAAGTTTATGAAGCTGATCCAAACTTAGCCGAGCAGTTTGAGAGTATTGAGAAAATCCTAAATTTTGTTGCACCGGAGTCAGACCTTAGGCTTGGAGTCGTTAGGTATGTTCTAGCACATACTAAGGAGAGTGAAGACTAGCGTAGGACTTCTATTTTCCATACCTTCATAAAATTTAGCTATAAAATTTGTAAGGTAATCATTGATAGTGGTAGCTGTATCAACGCCATCTCCACTGACACGGTT
Organism: Cocos nucifera; assembly: GCA_006176705.1. Taxonomy (NCBI): domain Eukaryota; kingdom Viridiplantae; phylum Streptophyta; class Magnoliopsida; order Arecales; family Arecaceae; genus Cocos; species Cocos nucifera. The sequence continues at coordinate 103,828 of QRFJ01000063.1, forward strand.
AAGTGATTAGGATTAGCTCCAGTAGATCATCCCAACCCATACCGTGCGTCTTGAATAGATTTCTTCTCTATTTCCATCAAACTTAGATGCCGTGTTCCCATCTAGCTCCATTCTTATCAGGATCATGTTTGGTGCGATGTCTTATCCATGGAAGTCGGAAGTATCATATTAGGTCGGCCTTGGCTGTTTGATAGTGATGTTATGATTTATGGTCGAACCAACTCCTGTAGTTTCACTCATAAGGGTAAGAAGATCACGATCAATCCTTCCCCACCTAAGGCTACCAATAGAAAGATAGACGATGGACCAAAAGAAAATATCAAAAAAAAAAGCCTCCATCTGATAGGTGTTAAGAAATTAGAGATGACCATGAGTAAAGGATCATCAATTTGGATGATTGCTGCGAGAGAAGTTCGTGAGGATCCTAAGATAGATCATCCCATGGAAGTAGTCAGCATTCTTAGTGAATTTCATGATGTTTTTCCTGAGGATCTTTCAGATCACTTACCACCTATGAGAAACATTCAGCATGCCATTGATTTGGTACCTAAATCTATCTTGCCCAATTTACCCCATTATAGGTTGAACCCCACTGAGCATGCTGAGCTACAAAAGCAAGTTGGAGAGCTAATGAAAAAAGGATTCGTGAGAGAGAGTTTAAGTCCTTATGCAGTTTCTACACTATTGACTCCAAAGAAGGATGGAACATGGAGGATGTGCATAGATAGTCATGCCATTAACAAGATCACCATTAAGTACCGTTTTTCCATTCTTAGGTTAGGTGACATGCTAGATATGATGGCCGAAGCCACTATTTTCTCTAAGATTGATCTCAAGAGTAGTTACCATCAAGTAAGGATTAGATCGAAAGATGAGTGGAAAACTGCTTTTAAGATGAAAGATGGTTTATATAAGTAGATGGTGATGCCATTTGGGTTATCTAATGCCCTTAGTACTTTTATGAGATTGATGACCTAAGTACTACGACCGTTTATAGGAGTGTTTGTAGTCATGTACTTTGATGACATTTTGATCTATAGTCGAACTAGGTAGGACCATCTAGATCATCTCTGAAAAGTCTGCCAAGTCCTTAGAATAGAAAGTTTGTATGCCAATTCTAAGAAATGTGCTTTCATGATGGACCATGTCAACTTCTTAGGTTTTATTGTTACTACCAATGGTGTGTCTGTCGACGCTGAAAAGATCAAAGCAATAGTTGAGTGGCCAATATCCAAGAGTGTGCATGACGTGTGAAGTTTTCATGGATTAGCAACATTTTATCGTAGGTTCATAAAAGGGTTTAGCACCATAGCCGCTCCCATCACCGACTGTATTAGAAAAAGAGATTTTGAATAGACTAAAGTAGCCAATAGAGCCTTCCTAAACATTAAAGATAAAATGACCCACACCCCAATCCTATATTTACCTAATTTTTCCAAGGTTTTTGAAGTAACATGCGATGCATCAGGGGTTGGGATTAGTGGTGTCCTTAGTCAAGAAGGTCATTCGGTAGTATATTTTCGTAAGAAACTTAACGATTCTAAACTAAAATATTCTACCTATGATAAGAAGTTTTATGCGGTAGTCCAAGCCCTAAGATACTAGAGACATTACCTACTACCGTAAGAATTTGTTTTATACTCAGATCATGAAGCCCTTCGATTCCTGAATTTCCAAAAAAAGCTAAATCATAGACATGGTAGGTGGGTCGAGTTTTTGCAAGCCTATACTTTTGTTTTGAAACACTGTGCGGGCATAGAGAATCATGCTGCTGATGTACTAAGTCGTCGTCATACTTTGTTGTCCACCATTAGTATAGAGGTTGTTGGTTTTGATAAGATTAAAGAAGATTACGAGGAGTGTCCAGTTTTTGGCAGCATACTTACCATTTTACGAAAAAGACCATCTAGAGAATACAATGAATATACCCTTCAGGATGGTTGCTTGTTTAGAGGAGCTAGGCTGTATGTTCCTCGTATATCTTTAAGAGATTTTCTAGTTTGGGAACTACATGTTGGAGGATTAACTGGACACTTTGGTAGGAATAAAACCGTAGAATTGGAAGAAGTTCAATTCTTTTGGCCAAGCCTGAAAAGAGATGTCACTCGAATTGTTGCCCAGTATAGAATGTATGTCATGGCCAAGCAAAGAAAATAGAACACAAGCCTATAAACACCCTTACCTATACTAGACTGTCCTTGGCAAGACATTAACATGGATTTTGTTCTAGGTTTACCTAAGACAGTTAGAAAGCATGATTCAGTTCTAGTGGTTGTAGATAGGTTTTCAAAAATGGCCCATTTTTTATCCTATTGCCAAACATTGGATGCTTCGAAAGTTGCAAGAATATACTTTGATGAGATTGTTAAATTGCATGGATTGCCCAAAATCATTGTGTCTGATAGGGATGTTAGATTCATGAGCTACTTTTGAAAAGTCCTATGGCACCTTCTAGGCATAAAATTAAAATTTTCTTTTACCTTTCACGCACAAACAGATGGTCAGACTGAAGTGGTCAATAGGAGTCTCAGAAATTTATTGCATTAATTGATTGGGGAACATATGGGTAACTGAAATCTTTTATTACCCTAAGTTGAATTTGCATATAATATCTCTGTTAATAGGTCCATTGGCATGAGTCCTTTTGAAGTAGTTCATGGATATCAACCTAGAAAACCAATAGACCTTATCTCACTACCCATGCATGCTAGAATTTCCGAATCTGCAGAGTCATTTGCACAGCATGTCAAGAGTTTACATAAAGAGATTAGTAAAAAAATTAGTATTAGTAATAAAGTTTATAAACAGAATGTAGATTCTCATCAACGTGCCCAAGAGTTTGTGGAAGAAGACTATGTGATGGTTTGAATGAGGCCTGAATGATTTTCATCAGGAACCATCCAAAAGTTACATGCTTGAGGAGCAGGTCCATTTAAGATTTTAAAGAAGATCGGACCAAATGCATATGTTGTGGACTTACCTTCTGATTTTGGGATTAGCTTTACTTTTAACGTTGCAGATCTCATCACCTATAAAGAGCCAATTTGAGCCTGAACCAACCTTTGAGAGAGAGCCTATTCCTGAATGTCCATCAGCCAAAATGTCAAAGCATGATCAGATTGAGAGAATTTTGGATGAGCAGATCATCTCCATCCGGAGTCGAGGCTATCAGCGGTACTTAGTTAGATGACGACGTCGACCGAAGTCCGAGGATACCTGGATCACTCGAGAAGAGATACAGCGTATTGATCCTGATTTGCTTGAGTGTCATCAAAGTAGAATCGACCTCCACTCGATAGGGTCGAGTTCTCCCAACCCTGAGAGAATTGGTGGGGATTCTAGAGCCACCAGAAGTTGGCAACATAATTTAGATTCAATTTGGATTAAGAAGCCATATCAGAATAACTCTACTTCTGTTATTTTGTTTTAGTCCTTTTGATTTAATCAATTAGTTCTTTCGATGCATTTAGTTTTGGGTCCATAGGACCATACTTGGGTTTATTTTGCATTGAGCCTTATTTGGAAAGAGACCATCATAAAGAAGCAAGCTTGGTCCACGACATCTTTAGAGCCACCACCCTCCACATGCCTAGGAAGAAAATACACACGCCAGCATGTGCCATGCCCAAGGATCCTCATGCCAAGTTGTGCCAGGTATCAAGCATCCACATGGAGTTCCTTTTCATTCCTAGGATTCCTTAAGAGTTCTTGATTTCTTACTTATTTTGTTAAAAGGCTGATTTATTTCCTATGGTTTTATAAAAGACAGATATGATATATTATTGTATTTGAAAACCATATATAATGTTTTACTTTTTTGTTAGGAGGGTTGATTTTTTTCTTATAAAAGGAATAGGATTCCTAAAGAAACAGGACCCTAGGGTCCTATATAAACCCATGTATCTTTCATGAAGGAAACAATGAATGAATGAATTAGTTTACAATTTCTACAAATACTTGTGTTGGTTGCTCCGAGAGGGAGAGGGTGTGAGACCCAAAATTGCTCTATGAGGGGAGGGTGTGAGGCCCATCTTTTTCTATCTCTTTGACCTTCATTTTCTTAAGATTTAGTGTTCCTACGATCCCGATTCATCTTCACCATCTACCTATATAAGCCTATTCCACCAAAAGAAGATCTGTCTCCTCTAAGATTTTCATCTATCATGCAAAGAGAGAAAGAGTGATCTATTATTCTACAGATCAAATGTTGACAAGGAGCTTCATTCCTTCTCAACTGATCTTTGATTTTTTACTTATTTTTTTTAGATCCGATGTTGGTAAAGACCCAGTTCTTTATCGATAGATCTGCTTGGTTAAAAGATTAAGAGCCCTAATCAGGTTTGTTTCTTAACTACCATGATTTGGACTCTTCTTATCTTTTTTTTGGATTTTCTTATGGGCTTAATTTCTTGCTATCCTTCATTCCATTTATATTTTTCTTTTTGCAATTATTCATGAGCATATTTAATTTTTGCTATCTGTCTATTTACTTTATTATTGCTAGTTATTTACTAATCTCTAAAATAGCATTCATCTGCATCATTTAGATTGATCGTGCTTTGGTCCCATGTCAATTAATCATGCCTCCTGAGCAGAGTATAGGCAACTATACTGTTTTATCCTAGGAATAATGTGCCATGGTTGGACGTGATTTATTGTTGACGAACAGAAGGAAGCTTGGTCTTTTCTTTTCTTTTTTTTTTTAGGCTATCCCGCATCACTATCTATCGATAGGCCATAAAATTTCTCTCTTGAAGAGAAATTATCCGACAACACCTCAAGAGAGAGAGCACATAAGTAGAATTCTATATGCTTCAGCAGTGGGTCCTATCATGTATGCCATGACATGTACGAGACCAGATGTGACATACTCACTAGGGGTAGTGAGTAGATACCAATCTGATCTATGGGAGAACCACTGAAAGGTTGTTAAAACCATCCTAAAGTATTTAAAAAATACTAAGAACTAGTGGCTTGTTTATGGTGAGTCGGACTTGAAACTTGTGGAGTTTATAGACTCTAGTTTTCAATCTGATCATGATGACAGTAAGAGTGTGTCAGGGTATGCGTTTATCCTTAATGGTGGTGCTATTTGTTGAAAAAATTTCAAGCAGCATACCATGGCCGATTCAGTGTGTGAGGCAGAGTATGTTGCTGCATCAGATGCTTCCAAAGAAGCGGTGTGGCTGAAAAAGTTCATCACCAAGCTTAGAGTAGCATCCTCCCTTGATGGTCTAGTTCTACTCTTCTGCAATAGCTCTGGAGCCATTACTCAAGCGAAGAAATTCAAAGCACACCAGCAGATGAAGCATATTCTGTGCTGCTTCTACCTTGTCCGAGAGATCATGGATCGAGGTGATGTTGATCTTTAAAAGATCAATAGAAAGAAGAACCTAGCCGACCAATTTACTAAAGCCATTATGGTGAAAGAGTTCGATGACTTCAAATCAAAGATGGGTATATGATACTTCATCGATTGGCTTTAGGCCAAGTGGAAGATTATTGCAAATAGTATTCCAAATCTAATCATCAGTCTATCAAAGATTGAGCTAATTTATGTAATTATATATGAATTATTAATTAAATAAAAATTATTCTAACTTTTTTATTATAAATCTTTCACCTTCTAATGAACTCCTGTCTATTATGATGAAGTTTTTAGGATAATTTAGAATCAATAAAGAAGGATTTATCATTTAGTCCTTATATATATTCACAATCAAATGATACATTGTTACCAAGGATGATAATGTTTATCGAGTATAGATCATTATGTGCCATATAGATTGGTTATCCTCTAAACCAAGGAGTGTGGAGACACTGGTATAGCATGTAGGTGAGATGTAGGGGTACATCTGCATTGAACGTGACCAACTCTAAAGTTTTTCTACTATCAAGGATTGCTCCGATGGAATATGGGCATAAGTGTTCCTCTGACTTGAGATCACCACGGTGACTTCCAAGCAACTCACTATACTTTGGTGCCAGACTATCTGAATTTCTAATTCAGTGATGGAAGGTTTCTAGGTACAGTCAAGTACTTGAGAAGTCGGTGCATGAGCTAAGATGGGATTGACCCCTCCTGGATTCAGAAGCTATATTCAATAGTATTTCAATTTAGCAAAGCCTTGGCTAGGGTAGTCCTTGTAAGAGGTCATAGGACAATTATTTTGAGACATGATTTGGATGTTTCTTCCAAGGTTGATAGTTAAACCTTAAGTCATCCGATGCACAGAGGTCAAAGGGATGAATTATGTGGTAACCATATTCATATAGGTTCTGAATATTGCGATTGCACTATTTAGCCTATCTGAACATAGGATATCATTTCTAGATGGTCACTTCTATTAGTATAGAAAATTGGTTTTTGTGCCACCGACTTTGGTTCAAACCTGTAGGATCACACACATTAGAGGTTCCTACCCAATCTAATAACTGATCAAGAGAAGATTGATTAGTGATTTGATCACTAATTAACTCAATTTGGTTGAGTGATTATTTTTGGAACAAGACCAATTGAATTGGATTCATTTGGATTTAACCCGATTAGGTTATGAGATGATCTAATCATCAAGAAGGTTTGATCCCTAATTTGATCAGAGATTTGGCTTAATTAATTTTTAATTTAATTAAAATTTAACTAAGCCTAAATAAGTTGGATTTAAATTAGTCTAATTGGGCCTAACCAATTTGGATTGGATTGGTTCAATTGGTTGTCAAATAAGAGATTAGTTTAACTAGTCTTCCCATGCGCCACATCACCAATATTTGCACCATCTTTTCTCCATGAGAAAGAGGTTACTCATGATGATTTCAATGCAAGGGAGGGCGCACGTTCTCCCTTCTCACATGCCTTAAAGATTGGCCTAATTTGGTTACAAATTCAATTCAAATGGGATTTGAGTTTGAATGGGTAACCTCTTGATCTATGCGAATCCCACACATCTCCCATGTTTATGTGCATCTATAAAATAATTGATTTTATGGACGTGCATAAGGAATAGAAGAAAGGAGAGAGAGAACGTGAAGAAAGAAAAGAGAAGAGAAAGTCTCTTCTCTATGTGTGTGAGGAAAAACCAGGCACAAGGTATTTGGGTGAGAGCATACCCTAAAATCTCTACTAAGGTTTGGGATTCCAGATTATGAGTTACGATGATCGTGACTTCACAAAACTGGTGGAAGACCTTCTCTTCATCATTTTCTATGTTCTTCGAGATCCAGAGCATTCGAAGTTCCCATGAAGAAGATTAAAGGAGTTTGATCTACATCAGCCATTTAAGACTTCTATTCAAGCTAGCACTCAAAAGGAGTTGATCGAGATATAGGCCTCGTGTGGATTATCCATGGAGGTCAGACACGTGTGTGGTTGCGTCACGATGATCAGATATACACCAAGAAGATCAGATTGCGGAGATCATCTACCCATGAAAAGATAACATATTTTGAATGAGTAGAAATAGTAAAATAGTTTTACTGCACTTGCTATTTTATTTTTTAGATATGCATGCATATATGATACATTAGATCCTGATTGTGTAGAATTTTTAGATTAGATCTATAGTTCTTATTATTAATTTGATTAAAAATAGTTTTTGCTGTGTATGATTTTCGAAAAAAGTTTTCAAAAGTAGAGCTAGAAACCCTGCATGTTCTCTTCAGAAAAATATACCCTGATGTAGACCTTCTATCATTGACATCAGATATGAAGTCTGAATCAGTGTATCCTTCTACTTTGAGCTCCAAAACTCCTCCAAAAATCAAGAACAAATCCTTAGTTCTTCTCAAGTATTTAAGGATATTCTTTACAGCTACCTAGTGCTTCTCACTTGGATTCGACTGATATCTGCCCATGACACTCATGGCTAGAGCTATATCACATCGTGTACATAGCATGGCATACATGAGACTTCCTATAGCCAAAGTATAAGGGATCTTGCTCATGTGTTGGATCTCTTCAAGTGTGTCAGGATGCATCTTCTTTGAATGATGAATGCCATTTCTAAGAGGTAGGAGACCTCTCTTGGAGTTTTTCATGCTGAACCGCTTCAGCACCTCCTCTATATACATTTGCTATGAGAGTCCTATTATTCTCTTAGATCTATCCCTATAGACCTTAATACCAAGAATGTAAGAAGCTTCTCCTAGGTCTTTCATAAAAATTTTTTTTGATAACCTAACTTTGATCGATGTCAGCATGGGAATATCATTCCCAATCAAAAGGATGTCATCTACGTATAATACGAGGAATGTGACAGTGCTTCCACTGACTTTTTTGTATACACACGACTCCTTATTTTTGATGAAATCAAAAGATTTGTTTACATTATTAAAATGAGTGTTCCAACTCCATGATGCTTGCTTAAGTCTATAAATTGATCTTTGCAGCTTGCAGACTTTATGATCACTATCACTAGATGTGAAACTCATAGGTCGCTCCATATAGATATCTTCTTCCAGATATCCATTTAGAAAGGCAATTTTCACATCCATCTACCAAATCTCATAATCATTATAGGCTACAATCGTAAGTAAGGTATGGATGGATTTCAATATAGCTACTGACGAAAAAGTCTCTTGATAGTTAATGCCTTCTCATTGACTATAACCCTTTGCCACCAGCCTCACCTTATAGGTCTCTACCTTACCATCCGATCCGATTTTCTTTTTATAGATTCATTTACACCCAATAGGTACAATACCTTCAGGTGGATCTACTAAGGACCATACTTGGTTGGAATGCATGGAGTTAATTTCTAACTTCATTGCGTCCATCCATTTCTCAGAGTCTACATCTAACATCGCTTCATCATAGGTTTTGGGATCATGCCTAATGTTCCTATCTCCCACAAGAAACACTTTCTCTAAATCCTTCATAAATATACCTAAGGATCTTTTCAAAGGATGGGAGACCCTATTTGATCTATGAGGTGGAGGTGGTATTAAATTTATTGGCTCATTACTGGGTTCAGGTTCTTGGACTCGACACTCTTCAGAGACTTTCTCTTTGAGCTCAATCTTCCTCCCATTACTTCTATCTTGGACAAACTCCCTTTCCAAGAAGATGGCATGATGGCTTATAATCACATGGTGATCCTCTGGAAGATAAAAATAGTATCTCATAGATTTCTTAGGATACCCTATAAAATGAGCCTTAAGTGACCTAACCTCTAACTTATCCATCTATTGTCATTTGACATGAGCCGGACATTCCCAAATCTTGAGGTACCCAAGAGATGCTTTCTTACCATACCATAACTCATATGGTGTGGTAGGAACATATTTAGAGAGAACCCGATTTAATAGATGAATAGTAGAAAGCAATGCATGCCCTCATAAAAGGATCGAAAGATCTGTGAAGCTCATCATGGATCGGACCATATCTAATAGGATCCGATTTCTTCTTTCGGATATCCCATTAAGCTGAGGCATCCTTGGAGGTATCCACTATGAGACTATACCATTATCCTTGAGATAGGTCTGAAATTCTCCACTAAGGTATTCTCCTCCTCGATCTGATCGAAGAACCTTTATGGATTTTTCAATTTACTTCTCTACTTCACATTTGCATTCTTTGAACTTTTCAAAGGCAATAGATTTGTGATGGATTAGATACACAAAAATATACCATGAGAAATCATCGGTAAAGGTTATTAAGTAGAGATAGCCACCCCTGGCCTGTACATTGAATGGTCCACACACATCAATGTGTACCAGGGCTATTATCTCAGTGGCTCTTTCCTCATGTCTTACAAAAGGTAGCTTAGCCATCTTTCCTTCAAGACATGACTCATAAATTGGATAAGAATCAGAAGTCAATGACCCAAGAAGGCCATCTTTCTCCAATTTGTTAAGTCTGTCCTCTCCAATATGGCCTAGCCTGAGGTGCCAGAGATACTTTTGGCTAATCCTATCTCTAAGTCTCTTAGACCCTACGGCATTCACAATTTGCTCGTTAATATTAATTTTCACATCTTCATGTAAATGATAAAGTCCATCAATTAAAAGGCACGGGCAATAATTTTATTTCCAAAATAAATTGCATAGAAGTCTTTATTAAAATGGAAATCATAATCATCCTGTGCCAGCATAGATATAGAAGCTAAGTTTCTACTAACTCTAGGTACATAATAACAATCTTTTAAAAATAAACTAACTCCTAATGATAATCACAAAGGATAAATTCTGATGGCTACAATAGCAACTCTTGCCCCATTACCAACCCAAAGGGTAATCTTGCCTTCTCTTAGCCCTCTTACTTCTTTCAGACCCTACATGAAAGTGCACAAGTGAGCACTAGAACCAGAATCTAGAACCCAACTAGAAGAAGAGAAAATCATTAGGTTAGTTTCAATAACGGGCAACTCAGATGTACCTTCAGAAGGCGTGTCCATCTTCTTGTTCTTCAAAGTCGCCAGGTATGCAGGATAGTTTCTTTTCCAGTGACCTTCGACATTATAATAGAAACATTTTTCTTTGTCATTGGTCTTCTTTGGAGTCTACTTCTTAGGTTTGTTACTAGTCTTTTTCTTCTTTGCAGGCTTCTTCTTCTTCTTTAAATATGACTTTCTCTTGGAGGAAGCCTGCTTCACAGTCAGAATGGTACCCCTTGAACTTTCAAGATACTCTCAGCTGTTACCAACATGTTTAGCAATTTAGGCAAAGAGCTATCAATCTTATTCATATGGTAGTTCATGATGAACTGCCCATATGAATCAGGAAGGAATTGTAGGATCATATCCACCTGCATCTTTATCCATGTTCATGCCTAGCTTCTAAAGCTCCTTAATGTCCTTGATCATTATCAAACAATAATCATGGATAGACTGCCCATCATGCATCTTTGCTTTGAAAAGTTTTCGAGAGACCTCAAAGTGATCCGTGCGATTCTACTCACTATACAACTCTTGTAGGTGAGTTAGCATGTCCCTGACAGTCCTCATGTCTTCATGTTATTGTTGAAGATCATTGGACATGGATGCAAGAATATAGCACTTCGTCTTATTGTCTTCATCCATCCACTTCTCAAGTGCAACTCGTTGATCAAGGGATGGATGAGCTAGCAACATAGGTGCATCCTGGTCGAGGACATGGTTCTGCTTCTTAGAACTAAGAACGAATCTTAAATTCTGGAGCTAGTCCTTATAATTGGTTCCGGTCAACCTATTGGCGTCAAGAATTTGGGCTAATGGGTTTAAACTCGACATGGTTAACTACAGAAAGAAATAATTTCTAATTAGATGTTTTGAACTTGTAGATGTTTGTTATTGGGATTTTAAAAAATAATTAAGGGCTCCCACTATTTCAATGGATCTTCCACACTCCTCGGGTGGAGAAAACAAAAATCTATACGTGATCAGTTTCTAGTGGGTATTGCAATCCCACTGATTTATGTGCACCTCACCTAATAGTTATTGGTAACACACAAACCAATGAGTGGACAACTCTTTATCCATTGCATCACTAAGCAAGATGCAGTTGGTTCGATCTCTAAGTCCTATGGCTTCACCTAACAGTTATTGGCATATTTTTTAGTTAAGTTAGACTCACCATACACCAACAGACGCAAAGCCATTATTAGGACCCTCACCTAACAGTTGTTGGGCCCAACCCCATCTCTACCCTGGGGCATCTAATGCCATAGAGTGGTTGTACCTATCTAATGCAACCAAACCACTGTGACCAATCGAGAACGATCAGCACTAGGTAGGCATCCACATCTCTACAACGGTGGAAGATCGCTAGACTTAATATTAATTAAGGAGATTTAGGCTCAGGTCTCATCCTTAATTAGTCATATCAGATATGACTAATCTAGTGGCATGGGCTAGCTCGAACCATTAGCAACCTAAGTCAAGACTTAATCAACCATATTGGCTAGGTAAGTGAGATCGATGGGAGGGTATGCTATTTACCTAATCTATGTGAGTAGCTCTCAATTAAAGACCACCAATCGAACTGCCAAACTTATCTTAGACACCAATCAGTCAATAAGCATTGATCAAATCAGCTAATTAATTCAGGCTCAAACCATGAAGCCAAATTAGGTCTTTTGATTTGATCGACAACATGTGACCGTTAGTCAATCTGACCAAACTTACAACTATTTGGGTTAGATGTGAGAGATTAGATCTAAACCTAACCAATTATTGATTCGGTTTGATCAACCGCTCAAACTATCTAGACCTAATTGAGCTACCCAACCCATTAACCTATGTTTTATGTAGTAAATTTCAAATCTTAAATTCTAAATTCTAGATCTTTAAATTCCATTGTTAATTCTTAATTAAGTATATTATGATCATGAGTTTAGTTTAGATGTTGAAATAATTTTAGATCTAAACTATACTAGGTTTACATTTCAAACAAAGTGACATATAGCATTATTTCAGATCTAAATTAAAATCACATATCATATATATGAAAATCAGATCTAAAACTAATAAAACATGTATCATATGCATGCAAAATTTAGATCTAAAGAAAGATCAAACATGATTAAAAATTATTTTCAAAAACTATTTATCAAAAATCAGATCAAGATTTTTAGATCAATGATCTAAAATATCTATGTATCTTATACATGATTTAATAATTTTAGATCTGAATAAAACTAAAATAAATCATTTAAATCAGAAACTAACTTTTAGATCTAAGATTAAAATCAGATTAAATATGTCTAATTGAAACCATGGCTCTGATACCATTGTTAGAAAGGGAAGGACAGATTACATGCATGTATTTCAAAACTATTTTGAAATCATAGTGGAATAAAATAGATTAACTATTTTCGTCATACATAAATCAGATCTAAAACCTTTCCTAATATTGATCTAAGACATATGAATTCAAAATTAATTTATGAGATTAGATCTCATACCTTATCGCGAGTCGAAGAACTCCACAGTCGATGATCAAAACTTGACAAGTTTCTGAAGCCGCACAAATGCCCGACCTCTATAGGTATCCATATGAGATCCAATCTAATCCAATATTGTCTATCTTTTCGAGGTGCTAGCTACCTTCTTTAGATCTGGAAGATGATCTTCAATTGAAGAAGTAGTGGAGGTAGAAGAAAAGGCAACAATAATGCAGCTTTCTTCCTTGGAGTGCCACACCTTATACCAATGGAGTTTTCCTTTCAAACATGGAATGGAGGATGCCAACAAGTCTCTCTCTCACTCTAATAGTTGGCCAAATTTTGTTCAGATAAAAAAGACCTCTTGGAGACATCCCAAAGATAGATCCTTTTAAGGGGGTGCCTAGTAGAGTCTTGATAGAGTCAAACTCTATCAAAAATTTAAATTAAATTATAAATTCAAACTAAAACTTATCCATATCTAAATGAGAGGATAAGTGGTCGACCAAGAGGTAGAAAAACATAAAAAACCTTACACAAATCTGAAATTTGCATGAGAAGAGAAGGGGCATGGATAATGGGTGGCGCATGAAAGAGTCCTTCACAAAATGGACTCTAGGATTTTTGGATTGAGCCTCAAATCAAAAATAATTTGGTTTAAACCCAAATACCTAATTGGACGTAATCTAATTAGGTATCTAATTAGATTAAATTCTAATCTAATTAAGATTTAATTAAACTCAAATTCAGATCAAATCAGAAATTGATTTTATGGCAATTGAGTCATCTCATAACTCAATCAAACCAAACACAATTCAAGTCAAATTGAATCCAATTCAATTTGACTTGATTTAAAACTTATTTCTCAATCAAATTGAGTCTAATTAGTAATCAAATTACTAATTTATCTTTCTTGCATTAATTATCAATCATATTGATAATTATATCCTTAACGATTCATAATTGTCGATCAATCGTCGCATTAGACAAAAACCTCTTTTGTGTGTGATCACGTAGGTTCTATTCTATCTGATAGTAAGACATATTATGATCTCTATCATAATATCATCAAAAATTTTTTTGATGGATTGGAATAATTTGAACAATGCCCATCAAGAATCACCAATCATCAAGATGATGCTTGTGGATCCCATAATCTACCAATGATACCTAGCAGTATGTAGTGGCAATCTAGTAGAATGAAAGTATGAACCTCTAGGTATAGTTATCATATGATTCAGTATTTCTATTGAAAATCTTGACTTGATGGAGGTCATGGATAACTCATCAAACCCCATTGTCAGTCATATGCAAGATTGGCTCGATTTGAGTTTTTTTGTGAATCTTATGGAAACTTCTTTCTAGTATTCACCTTGCTTTGGCCAAAGACTTAGTGAACTCAGTCTCGTGAATCACATAGGATTATATCTTTTCTACTAAGGTTGATAGATTCTATCTAAGTGCATCCTACTCTCAAGAGTGAACCTGATCCCACCATAGCCAACATACACAGTAAGGACCCGAGTGGCTAGGGACCAAGTAGACGTATAGTCAAACTATAGCAGCCTCACTGCAAATAGCCAATGCACCGTAGGTCAAAGAACTAGTCATACCATTGCAATAGCAAGAATACCACTGACAAATGAGTAGATATCCAAGTGGTATCTCATAATGGTCACACTTAGTGCATGTTATTTTCTAACAACCACCTACATTATCATCCTAGTGTCACCACTCAACAGACTCGAGACTTATCTACCCATGAAGGAGGTGATCATGCACCAATCTAACTAGATCAATCATTATCCTTCGTGATGATCCTCCAATTGGAAGCATTTAAAAATTAACCACTAATAGTGTATGTCTCAAATTCTCAACATCTTGAGAATATACAAAATCATCTTTATTAATTTCTAGGATAAATCATGGATACATAAAATATGACTGAAAATAAGAATGACCATTATTAATAATAAAAGTTTTACAAGTTCAAATACAAGCCTTAAAAAATAAATATGTTAGCCAACAATTGGCTTTCTAGGGCACACATCTAACATGCCCTAAGTTCCTCCCTTCTTTCTTACATGAAAATTTAAGGTGGACCAAGTCAAAGGAGTTTGAGTTGATTTAAATTCTATGAGATAGAATTTTAAGCAACTAAAACTCTTTCCTTATTTTTATGCCGCCCACTCCCTATTTTTTCTCTGAATTTTCATGGGTTTTAGAGGAGGATTTGTGCAACATTCTTAGGTGATTCACGAAGAAAAATAAGGAGGGGGCACCCAAGAGTTGGGCACCCCAAGTCTAGCCCTATTTGGATATCTCTTGACTAGGTATTTGACATAGTCAAAGATTCCTCTATATCTTCATATATAAAATGAATTTTGACTTAATTTTTTTATGGCTTACACATCTAAGAGAGGCCATTAGGGCCATGAAAAATATGAAGGATAAGCCTAGTGTATGTGATTTTGTGAAGACACCAATCAAGATGTCTTGGTGAGTGAAGAAAGAAGAAGAAGAGGATCTTCTTCTAGGTATTTTCTTCAACTCCTAGTCCTCCATCTTTGTAAGTGTTTAAGAGGTGTATTAGTGTCATGAACCATCTTCCTCAACTTCTAAAAGTTAAAAAGTCCAAAAGTTGAATAAGAAAGATTCAGATCAATCGTCGAAGAAGGATTAGCACAGTACTAGCATACTGTGTTGATTTTCGGGCATCAGATTTCAGATCTACGATCGAGGGCTCATGTGGATAACTCGTAAAGACTGAACATATGTGTGTCTTGGAGCAACCATCTCAAGCCTAGATCAGTGAGTTAAGAAACTTGAGATTCAAAGGTAAGGGTGATATGATCTCTCTACTTACATGTCTAGATCCGATCTAGAGTAGTCTGCTGTTGATATGATCAACATGTAGTTCTTTTAAGATTTTATTTTTGATTTAATAGCATGCCTTAATTATGTAGTAGGATACTAGATCTAGAATTTTATGTTATATTATTCATGATTTAATGTGATTAATTCATGTCTTCCACTATAATTTTGAAAAAGTTTCAAAAGCTAACCCTAGAATTCTAGATCTAGTTTCTTTATCTAAAAGGTTGCTTAGGTTATCCCAATCCACATACATCGATACCATGCTGAAGAGGTTTAGTATGGTGAATTTCAAGAAAAGCTATCTTCTGATAGGCCATGGAATTGCTCTCGTTAAGAGTGATTATCCAACAACTCCTCAAGAGAGAGTGCATATGAGTAGAATACCATATGCTTCAGCCGTGGATTCTATTATGATGCCATGACATGTATGAGACTAAATGTGGCGTACTCACTTGGGGTACTGAGTAGGCACTAGTCTGATCTAGGTGAGAAGCACTGGAAGGTTGTAAAGACAATCCTAAAGTATTTAAGAAATACTAAGGACTAGTGGCTCATTTATGGAGATGCTAATTTGAAACTTATGAGATATACTAAATTCAGTTTTTAGTTAGATCATGATGATCGTAAGAGTGTATTAGGTTATGTATTTACCCTAAATAGTAGAGCGATCTATTAGAAGAGTTTCAAGTAGCACACTATAGTCGATTCTATATGCGAGGTGGAGTATATCACGGCATCCAATACTACAAAGGAAGCTGTGTGGCAGCAGAAGTTCATAGCAAACTAGGACTGGCACCCTCTTTGGATGGTCCAATTCTGCTTTACTATGACAGCACTGGAGCTATAACTCAAGTGAAGAAGCCGAAGGTACATCAGTACACCAAGCATATTCTACATCGCTATCACCTTGTATGAGAGATCATGAAGCGAGGTGATGTCAACCTTCAGAAGATCGACGAAAAGAAGAACATGGCCGACCCATTAAGTAAAGCTCTTGGAATCAAAGAATTTGATAATCATAAATAGAAGAAGGATATTCAATACTGTTCTAAATGGCTTTAGTCTAAGTGGGAGTTGTTAGGTATTGTATCCTAAAGTCAATCATTTAGGTTGTAGATGGTTGAGCTGATTATAATTTATACTTAAATTTTTTAATGAATAAAATTATTATTCTAGCTTTTCATCACTTTGGTGTATCTTCTTATAATTAACTCTTTATGATGAAGTCCTTAGGACTATTTAGACTTGACAAAGAAGAATTTATCATTTAGTTCTTAAACTTGATCGTAATCAAATGATGCATTGTTATCTAGGATGATAATGTTTATCGAGTGTAGGTCATTACATGCCATATGGGTTGGTTGTCCTCTTAACTAAGGAGTATGAAGATACTAGTATGACATACAACTAAAATATAAGATTATATTTTACTGATCGTGATCTAACTGCGGAGCTCTCTGCTGTCAAGAGTTGCTTGCAAAGGATATAAGTATAAGTATTCCTTAGATCTAAGATCATCATGATGAGTTGCAAGCAACTCACTACACTTTGGTACCGATCTACCTAAATTTTTAATTCAATAATGGAAGGTTACTGGGTGCAGTTAAGTACTTATTTAGTTGGTACATGAGTCAAGATGGGATTGACCTCTCCAAGTGTTGGAGTAAATGCATCATTGTATTTCAATTTAGCAAAATCTCGATCGGGGTAGTCCATATGATGGATATTAAAATTTGAAATATAATGTAGATGACTTTTCTAGGGTTGATAGTTAAACCCTAGGTCATCTTTTGAGCATTGGGATCAAGGGGATGAATTATACGGTAACCATATACCAAAGGTTCATGGATGTTGTGATGCAACTATTCGACCTATCGGGACATCGAGTACCATTGCTAGATGATCACATTGATTGATATAGAAATTAGTTTTTATGCTATCGACTTAGAATTTGAATCTATGGGGTCACACATAATAGGAGTTCCTACCTGATCTAATGGTTGATCAAGAGTCTCAATGGTTTGGAACTCTATGGTCAAGAGACCCACTAGACTAGGACTCTATGATCGAAAGTCCCACTAGACTGGGACTCTACCCTTACGGGTTTTACTAGACTGAAACTCTAATATTATTGGAGAATTAATTAGTAATTTAATTATTGATTAGCTCAATTTAATTGAGCGATGGGAATTTGATCAAATCTAATTGAATTGGATTTGATTGGATTTGACCCGATTAGGTTATGAGATGATCTAATCACTATGTGAGATTCGATCCTGATTTGATCAGGAGTTGGACTCAATTAATTTCTAATTTGATTAGATTTTAATTGAGTTGAATTAAGCCTAATTTGATTAGGTTTGTCCTAGTCTAATTGGGTTTGGTCAAAACCTAGTTGGATAAGTTCAAAAGTTTGAATTCAATCTCCCTGCGCCATGTCCATTTGACCCATGCCATCTCCATGCAAATTTAGAATTTGTGTGAGATTTTCCATGCCCAGAATATTGTTGTGCTCCTCTCCTTTCTCAATTTGACCTAGTCCAAGGGTTGGACTAGTTCAAATTAAAGTTGAATTTTGAATTCAACTAAAATTGTTAGAGGTTTGAACTAATCTCCTTACCTCATCTATTCCCTACACCAATCTCTTTTTATCGCCACTTTTAATCTGATTAGAAGTGGGCATGCACACTAGAAGGAGAGTCCTTTTGTATGTTAATCACCTTTTCAAACATTGGAAAGGATTTAAATTTTATCTTGAATTTTGAATTCAAGATAGTTTTTGGTTGGAACAAATTAAACAACTCTAAACCTTATCCCATTTCCACGCCCTCCTCACTTTGTCGCATAATTTTTTTAGAAATTTTTAGAGTAGGAACACAGAAGAAGAGTCCTTCTACTCATCACCCACCTGAAAGTGGTGATTGGAAGTGGATAAGGATTCATTTAAATTTGAATTTGAATGGGAGGTTGAAACAAGTTCAACCTCCAAGCCTTATACCCTTCGATGCATTTTGACCATCTAAATGATGCCAATAAAAGTTGGAATTTTTTTGTGCATGTGTGAGTGAGAGAGAGTCTTCATGAGGAAAAATTCTTAGGTTGGGGTGCATCAATTTGGGTGTGAGAAAAGGTCAAACTGAGAGTTCCCTACACCACTATTTTTCTTTCTTTCTCATGCACATCCTAAAAGTGTTTTAAATTTGTGCGTTAGTTTTATCTGAAAAAAGGGTTTCTCAGTAAAACTAGTAGTGGCATGGGGACATCTGGGTGTGACATTTGAGTGTTAGAAAAACCCTGAGAGTGGTATTTCAGAGTTTCAAGTCTGTGAGGTCCTAGAATATCGACCTAGGGTTCAGGTGGTGAGTTTGAGTGTTGTGAGCATCATCTTTCCACCAAATCTTCCACACCACCTCATCATTCTTTGATTTAGGTCTTCTAACCTTCTCGAATGCTTGAGAGATCAAGAGAAGGTGGTCAATCAGATCAATTGAGATCGATCGTCAAAGGTTCTAGTGAGGAGATAGCACTCCAGTGGAGCTGGTCGAAATCAGAAGCTCCGTGTGGACCATCCGTAGAGGCCAGATAGCTATGTGGCTGTATCGCAATGCGAGGATGCTTCTTCCAATGATTTACATATTATGGAGTTCAACTATCCATGCTCAGGTATCATGTTCTGAGCATGACTAGATTAGTAGATATGATTTACTAATCTTGTGCATTCAATTTTTCTATTACATATAAGCATGTCTAGATCCTAGTATAGGATTTTTGTTGTGATCATTGCATGTGTAAAATTAATATTAGATTAATTTAAGCTTTTACTGCACATATATTTTAAAAAAATTTTAAAAAGCATGCCTAGAATCCTGCACCAATTCTATCAGTAACTTGACTATCGGAGGGTCCACATTGGAGCCACCCATCTCCGGCCTGGACTTTATCTTGCAGGTCTCATCAGCAAGATCGTCTCCTCCACCTCTGGCAAACTTCGATGGCTATCCATTTTCTGTACCAATAGATCTCACTATCGAGGCATATGGTATTTTACTCATACGCTTTCTTTCTTGAGGTGCTTTCAGATAATCCCTATTTGAGAGAGAAATTTCATGGCCTATTGGAAGATAGCCCTTTTTAAAATTTTCTATGCTGAACTGCTTCAGTATGATTTCTATGTACATGGACTGGTAGAATCCAAGCAACCTTTGAGATCTATCTCTATGGATCTTCATCCCTAGGATGTAAGATGCTTCTTCCAAATCCTTCATGGAGAACTGAGATGACAGCCAAATCTTTATTTTCTATAATATAGGGATGTTATTGTTGATTAAGAAAATATCATCCACGTATAATATAAGGAATACCACCACTAAGTCATTTGCCCACTTGTATATGTAGGACTCTTCTCCATTATTAATAAAGCCATACGTTTTGATCATCTTATCAAAATGCATATTCCAACTCTAAGAAGCCTGCTTCAATCCATAAATGAATCTCTAAATCTTATATACCTTGGACTCATCTATGGATGTGAATTCTTCAGGCTGTATCATATAAATTTTTTCTTCTATCTCTTCATTTAGAAAAGCTATCTTCACAACCATCTACCAAATTTCATAGTCCAGATGGGTAGCTATTGCAAGTACAATCCAAATGGATTTGAGCATTGCCATAGGAGAAAATATCTCATCATAGTCAATACCATAACATTGATGATATCCCTTGGCAACCAGATAGGCTTTATGAGTCTCCACTTTTTCGTCAACGCCCTTCTTTTTTTTAAAGACCCACTTACATCTAATGGATTTAACCCCTTCGGTGGATCAACTAAAGTCCATACATCGTTGACCTTCATGAACTTCATTTTGGATTCATTTTTTCAAGCTATTTCTTAGAATCAGATCTCTGCATTACATCCATGTAGGTGATCAAATCCTCATCATTCTCATCGAGCTCGACAGAATCACCATCCCGGACTAAGAAACCATAGTATCTATTTGACTAATGCAGTACTCTACCGGATCACCTCAAG
Source organism: Cocos nucifera (assembly GCA_006176705.1). Lineage (NCBI taxonomy): Eukaryota > Viridiplantae > Streptophyta > Magnoliopsida > Arecales > Arecaceae > Cocos > Cocos nucifera. Next base: position 124,590 of record QRFJ01000063.1, read on the forward strand.
GGTGTAGGTATATTGGGCTCCAGATTTGATCTAATCAAATCCGATTTAGATTCAACTAATTGTGTCAATTTTTCTACTTGTCAAACTTTCTCATGTTCTACCTTAGAAGCAACAATTCCTTCATCAAGGAACTTTCTTTCTAAAAAGATTATCTTAAGGTAGACAAATACTTTTTGTTCATCAGAAAGATATAAATAATATCCTTTAGCTTCTTTTAGGTACCCTATAAAAGTGCACTTGTTAGACTTAGGTCCAAGCTTATCTATCATTAAATATTTGACATAAGCTGGACACCTCCAAACTGTAAGGTGTGAGAGTATTGGCTTACACCTTGTCTATATTTCATATGATGTTTTAGCTATAAACTTACTCGAAATTCTATTAAGAAGATAGCAAGCCAATTCGAGCGCATATCTCCAAAAAGAGATCAGTAGTCTAGCAAAATCCATTATGGAATGGACCATGTCTAATAGGATTTGATTCCTTCTTTCAGATACACCATTATATTATGGTGTTCCTGAAGGAGTCTATTGGAAGAGAATCCCATTCTCTCCTAGATATGTAAGAAACTCACTAGAAAGGTATTCACTCCCTCGATCATACCAAAGAGTTTTAATAATCTTTTCAGTTTACTTTTTTACCTCATTACACAATCGTTTGAATATTTTAAAAAAATCTAACTTATATTTCATCAAGTAGACATACCCATCGCTAGATAGATCATTTGTAAAAGTAATGAAGTAGAAGTATCCATCTCTAGCACTTATGCTTATAGGTCTATATATATTAGTATGTACTAGACCTAGAAGCTTACTAGCTCTCTTATCTTTTTCAGTAAAAGATGACTTGGTCATTTAATTTTTCAAGAAGACAGGACTCATAAGTTGAAAGTAATTTAGAATCATCGATTTTAAGAATTCCCTCTTGAGTCAACTTATTTATTCTATTCTTATTAATGTGACCAAGCCTATAGTGCCAAAGATAAATTTCAGACACATTATCTATTCTAGGATGTTTACCAGTGGAGTAGACCATATTAATAGGTGGTGATGAAAAGTAAATTCTATTATTCAATTATCTAGTAAAAATAGTAACACCATTCAAAATGATATTACAAAAATTTCTCTTTATTGAAATTTTATAATCATTTTTGGCTAAAAGGCCTACAGAGGTGATATTCAATAAAAAGCTTAGACAAAAGTGACATTCACTATGAACAATAATATGAAAATTAAATACAAGCTTTATGATTGTTAAAGCTAAAACTAGAACTGATCTTCCATCTCCAATGTTCAGGAATCTCTCATCTTCTTCAAACCTCCTACTAACCTATAAATTATGCAACGAATTACGAATATGATAAGAACTTTCGATCTCTAATACCTAGTCAGTAGTATCACAAATTGAGAAATTGCAAGGAGTATCATATAATTACCTTGCCCAGTAATAGATTGCTTCTTCCTCGACCTGTTCGGGTCTAGGAAGGCAATGTGCTAAGGATAATTTCTTTTCCAGTGCTCCTGCTTCTTACAATAGAAGTACTCTGCTTGACTCTTGTCGGGCTTGGGTTTCTTTGTCTGACCTTGCACAGATGTCCCAGCATGCTCCTACACCTTCTTATTATTCTTTTTCTTGTTCTTCTTCCCTTTCTTAAGGGTTTGACAACTAGAAGAAGACCCTCTCACTACATTCACCGACTCCTTATGGAGCTGGTGATCCTTCTCAAAGTTCTGCAATAACCCCAGCAAACCATGGTAGTTGACTGCAGGCTTTGTCATTCTAAAATAAGTAAGGAAGGGGAGCTAGGACTTAGGCAAGGAGTTCAGTATGGCATCTTTTCTAAGCTACTTATGCAAGAAAAAGCCAAGCTTACTCAGACACTCAATCATCTTGATCATATATAATATATGATCAGTGACTGATGCTCCATCCCTTATCTAAGTATTAAAGATGGTACAACTAGTCTTGTACATCTCAATATCGTCGGGAGTGCCAAAAGATTCATTCAACAATTGAAGCATGTCTTTTGGCTGAGCATTCTCGAACCTGTGACTGAACTCAACACTCATAGCCACCAGCATGATGCAATGAACCATGGTTCGATCATTAAGCCACTTATGGTAAGTATCTTAAACCATTTCATATGCGTTCGAAATTGGCTCCTCGGGTGCTGAATCTATCAGAATGTATAGAATCCGCTCATGCTCCATGACAATCTTTAACTTTTAGTACCAACTACCAAAGTTAGGCCCAATTAACTTATCATTGTTCAACAATGATCAGAGCGATAGGATAGTGGCCATAACTACACAAAAAAAAAGCAAAAACCTAATTAGTATATGATTTATTAAGCTTAAAAACTTGGACTTTAGTCAAAAGGTTCTTACACTATTTTATATAAATTGGTAGTCTCTACTTTCAATTCGAGGAATTATCCTAATTTCTTAATGGGTACTAGAATCCACATAGACTACACACAAGCTTGACTTTGGTCGATCAATCCATATGCATCTATGGATAGATTCTTAATCAATTATTTCTCTAAATAACTTCTAGTAATTTAATTTTATCCTAGAAACCGAATCAATAGGCTTTGACCTCCATTGAATGAAGAAAAAACCTACTTTTCCATTGTAGAACTGATCTGATCTAATCAGATCAGTAGCAAAATTTTTTTAAAATTTTCTACTTTGATCAAATCAGATCTAAGAATTTTTAGATCTAACCTATATGATCTGATATCAAAAATAAAAATTAATAAAAAAATTAGAACATCGAATGCTATCTTTTGGGTAAACTATTTACCCTATCGATGATGATCTGACAGCACCTGAAGTTCTGGATCTAGCCACGCACACGCCTGGCCTCTACCAGAGTCCACTTGGGTCAAATTTGGATATGCTCTCCTTCTAGATCTGATCACAAAAGATTAGATCTAATTTGGATCTGTAGAGCCTTTAAATCAAATTATGAAAGCAGGGCGTTCGTCTCTTGATCAGTAATTTTTTGACTTGTCTTCACGCAGCTGCTCTCAACCTTTGATTGCTGAAAATATCCAACTCCTTGTACGTGGAGAAGAGCGAGGAGATTTGGAAGAGAGGTGTGGAGATGATGGGAGAGGTAGGGCTTCACTGTGGTCCAATCGTAATGCCAAACACCTTTGATAATAGGTCTATTTATAGACCTATGAGCAGCCCTAGAGTCCTAGTGCTTTAAGCAACCCTTTTGCTTAAAGCAGAAGGACTCCATGCCATATCCCATGCTCCCTTCCTCTTTTCTTCTAATTTTGTCAAATAAAATACTAGAAAATAAGGCATGGAAAAAAGATAAGGAGAAGAGTTTAGCGTAGGAATTCATTTTCTAGTGTTTTGATCCTATCAAAACACTTCCAAACATATCCGTAAGGGGTGCACGTCGATCAAAACACTTCCAAACATATCCGTAAGGGGTGCACGCCATATGGGGCATGCACCCTCCTTTTTTTTTCATGAAATCCCTCTTAGGACATGTGCCTTAGATAAAATCCAAGAGGGGCACACGTCTCCTCCTTTAATTCTTGCAAAGATCGAGTCAAACAACCCCATGTCCTTACATTTATAGGAATTGGCAGGTCTTGTCTGGTTTCCATTCGATGGATTAGGACAAGCCTAGATTAGGTTAGGACAATCTTTTTCTGACTTAGACAAGCTCTAGTCAGACCAAGACAAATCCATATATGGTTCCTGGATGAGCCAAATCCAATTTGACTCAATTGAGATGAACCAGAATGACTACAGAAGGAGAATATTAAGCTCAATCATGTGTTAGCACGATTTTCTTGAACCTAATTGGACCAAATCTAAATCAATCGAATTGGATTTGCCTAATTAATCACATCTAGATCCAAATTCTTAATTATGTGATCTAGTTGGTTTAGTTTCATATAGTAATGAGATATGTCACGATCTCTATCATCGACATCCATCGAAATACCTTTTGATGGATCAGAACTTTTTTGATTCACCTAATTAGAATGATCAATCATCAAGATCATTCTAATTGCTTTCAAAATTCACTAGTGACACCTAGCAGTATATGGTGGCAATCCATCAGAACTGAATGAAAGCCTCTCGATGCAGCTACCTGTATGATTGGGTTCTTCTATCATAAGCCTTAATAGAATTAGTGTTAAGGTGAACTCGTCAAACCCAACATCAATTATATGAATGAATCATTCGATTTGAGTTCAATGTGAAATCCTAATAGAAAACTCTTTTCTGTCATATCACACTGCCATGGCCATGGGCTTAGGAACTTGATCTCATGATCAATATAAGGCTACTCCTCATCTACCGAGGTTGATAGATCTTCTATTAGTGCGATCCAATTTCTATAATGAACATGCTATAGCCAACATACACCTCAGGATTTTAAATAACTAGAAGATCGAGTTATAGTGTAGTTAAACTATAACACACTAAAGGTGAACTATCGATGCACCTCAGGTCAAAGAACCAGACACACTACTATAGCATCGAGCTTAGTCATCGACAAGAAGATAGACTTCCTTATGACTGTTCGAAGTGGTCACGCTTAGTGCCCTTATTCTCTAACGAGTACTTATACTCTCGCTCCAATGTCTTCACACTATAGACTTAAAACTCATCTATCCTAAGGAAGCAATCACACACCAACCTTCTGGATCTATCATCATCCTCATGATGATCCTACGGTCGGAATCATTTTATGAGTTAATTATGAAAATTCATGTCTTAAATGTTCAACACTTAAAAATATGAATTATCATACCTATTAACTCAAAGGATGTATCATAGATACTTTATACATAATGTAATAGAATAAAATAATCCATTGATTTTAAGTCAAAAATTATAAAAATAGTTCTAGAATGTGTATTACAAGTGTCAGCCAATCTAACTTCTAGGACACTCATCTTACAAACTCCCACTTGATCTAAAGCCAATTGACTACAAATCTAAGTCCCATCTTTTCAAGATAGGCTTGAATTTTCTACTGGCTCAACGAATTCATCAGTGGGTCAGCCATATTATCTGCGATATCAACTTTCTTAACCTCGATGTAATTCTTCTTGAGATAATCATGGATGAGATGATATACTACTCGATATGCTTCAACTTCTGGTGAGACCTTAGCTCCTTAGCTAGGGCTATGACATCATTGTTATTGTAGTAGAGAGGGACAACATCTAATAGCATCACTCCAACCTCTGTGGCAAATTTTTTGTACCAAAAAGCTTCTTTTGTTACTTTCGATGCAGTGATGTACTCGACTTCCATGATGGAGTCTACGATCACTATCTGCTTGGAATTCTTCCAATTAATAGCACCATCATTGCACACAAACAAACTACTAGATGTCGACTTTTGATCATCTATATCAGACATAAAGTCTGAGTCTATATATCCTTGTACGTAGAGTTCTCCACTACTAAAGACCAAAAATATATCCTTAGTTCTTCTCAAATACTTAAGGATACATTTCATAGAAGTCTAGTGCTCTTTGTTTAGATTCGACTAATATCTGCTCATAATCTCACAGCATGCATAATATCAGATCGTGTACACAACATGGCATACATGAGGCTCTCTATTGCCGAAGCATAAGGGATCTTGCTCATGCATTCAATCTTCTTAAGTGTGTTAGGATACATCTTCTTGGAGAGGTGAATGCCATATCTAAAGAGCACTAATCCCCTTTTTGGGTTCTCCATGCTGAACCTCTTCAGCACCTCCTCTATGCACATCTTCTATGATAGACCCAGCATCCTATTCGATCTATCCTTATAGACCTTTATTTCTAATATAAAGGATGCCTCTCCTAGGTCTTTCATAGAGAACTCTTTTGACAACTATATTTTGACCATGGTCAATGTGGAAATATCATTTCTAATGAGGATATCATCCACATACAGTATGAGAAAGATAACAATGCTTCCACTAATCTTTTTGAATATACAGGGCTCCTCCTCATTTTTTAAGAAACTAAATGATTTGATCACATCGTTAAAATAAGCATTCCAGCTCTGAGATGCTTGCTTAAGTCCATATATGGATCTTTGCAGCTTGCAGACCTTATGATCACTATCAATAGATATAAAACCAAGGGACTATTTCTTATATATATCTTCCTCAAGATATTCATTTAAGAACACCATTTTTACATCCATCTACTATATTTCATAATCAAAATAGACTACAACAATAAGTAGTGTGCGGATGGATTTTAGCATGGCTAGCGGCAAAAAGGTATTCGATAGTCAATACCTTCAACCTAACTATACCTTTTCACTATGAGCCTAGCTTTGAATGTCTCTATATTCCCATCAGCATCAATCTTTTTCTTGAAGATCCATTTACACCCAATAGGTACCATACCTTCAGATGGATCTACTAAGGTTCAGACTTGGTTGGAGCGTATTGAGTCAATCTCCAACTTCATTGCCTCTAACCATTTTTCAAAGTCATTATCTGATATCGCCTCATCATAGGTTTGAGGATCATCACCATGAATCCTATTTTATATAAGAAATATCTTCTCTACATTCTCTAAAATGGTACCTAAATATCTCTCAAGAGGATCGAAAACCGTACTTGACCTACGAGGTGGAGGAGGTTGTATTGGGATTGGCTCAATCTAATTGGGTTCCATAGATTCCTTAGCTCGTTGCTGTTCAGTGACTTTATCCTCGAGCCTGATCTATGATGCCACCATCTTGAATAAGCTATTTTTCAAAAAAATGGCATGTCAACTCATAATCATATTATGGTCTTCCAAAAGATAAAACTAATATCCTAACGACTCTTTAGGATATCCGACAAAATGAGCTTTAAATGACCTAGACTCTAATTTGTCTACCTTCTATTTCTTGACATAGGTCGGACAATTCCAAATTTTGAGATGACTAAGACTTGGCTTCTTACCATACTATATCTCATACGGTGTGATAGAAATGATTTTAGAGTAAACCCTATTTAGTAGGTAGATACGGTTATTAGACTATGTCTCCAAAAAAACTCAAGAAGGTCCGTGAAGCTCATCATGGATCGGACCATATCTAACAGAATCTAATTTCTCTATTCTAAAATTCTGTCGAATTGAGGCATTTTAGATGGAGTCCATTATGAGACTATACCATTATTCTTGAGATAGTCTAAAAATTTTCGACTAAGGTATTCGCCTCCTCAATTTGATTAAAGAACCTTAATGGATTTTTCAATTTACTTTTCTATTTCATGTCTGAATTCCTTGAACTTTTCAAAGGCTTCAGACTTATGACGTATTAGGTACATATACCCGTACCAAGATAGATTATCGATAAAGATAATGAAGTAAACATAATTGCCTCTAGCCAATACATCAAATGGACCGCACACATCTGTATGTACTCGGGCAAGTAGGTCTGTGGCCCTTTTTCTATGTCCTACAAAAGAGAGCTTGGTCATTTTGCCCTGAAGGCATGATTCACAAATTGGATATGACTTAGAAGTCAATGGACTCATAAGTCTGGATTTCTCCAATTTGTTAATCTTATCTTCAGCTATATGACCGAGTCTAAGGTACCATAGATACCTATCATTTAAACTATCCCTAGGTCACTTAGATCCTACAGCATTCATGTTTTACTTGATATTTAATACAGATACATCAACATGCAACTGATAGAGATCATTAATTAAGAAACCACTTGCAATTTTATTTCTTTCAAAAAGAATAGTACAGTGGTCCTTAAGGAAGCTAATTACATAACCTTCTTATGCTAAACAAGAAATAGAAATTAAATTTCTGCTTGTTGCAGGCACAAAATAATAGTTCCTAAGTACTAAATTTAATCTTGATGGTAATCGAAGAAGGTAGGTTCCTACAGTCACAGCAGTAATCCTTGCTTCATTTTCGATATGCAGAATCATGTCACCATCCCTCAGCCTCCTGCTCCCTTAAGATCCTATATAGAAGTGCACAAGTGAGCACTAGAACCAGAGTCAAGCATCCAACTAGATGCAAAAAAAACCATAAGGTTAGATTCAAGAATGAGCATAGCTCCAGAAGGACCTGCCTCCTTCTTATTCTTCAGACTGGCTAGGTATAAAGGGTAGTTCCACTTCTAATAGCCATCAGTGTAGTAATGAAAATACTTTTCTTTGTCAGCCGTCTTCTTCTTCAGCTCTCCCTTCTTCTTTCCTTCTTCTACCTTCTGCTTCTTTGCAGACTTCTTCTTCTTCTTTTCAAAAGATTTTTTCTTGAAAGAAGTCTACTCTACAGCAAGTACTGAGCCCTTTGAATCTTTTAGAGAAAGCTCAGTAGTAACCAATATATTCATGAGTTCAGTCAAGATACATTGAAGCTTATGCATATGAAAGTTCATGATGAACTGCCCATATGCATTAGCCAAGGACTACAGGATCACATCAATTTGCAAGTCCCTATCCATGATAACATCGAGCTTCTCAAGCTCCTCAAGGTCCTTGATCATTGTCAAATAATGATCTTAAACCGACTGTCCATCATGCATATGTACCTTGAATAGTCTCCGTGAGACTTGATAATGGGTTGCGTGACTCTGCTCGCCGAGCAACTCTTCCAGGTGAGCCAATATATGGTGGGTAGTCTTGATGTCTTCATATTGGCACTATAGCTTATTTGACATTGAGCCCAACATAGTATCTGGCCTTATTATCATCATCCTCCATTTTTTCAGAGATGTTTTCTATTCAGCGGTCGGACGGGCTGGTAAAGTGGGAGGATCTTGGTTCAATACATAAGACAAATTCTTGGAACCTAAAATGATTTTGTAATTTTTGAGCCAATCTTTATAATTGGGTCCAGTCAGTCTGTGGGTATCTATGATTTTGGCTAGTGGGTTTGACACCGATATTTTTTTTCTAGAGAGTCAAAGTTTCTAGTTAGATTTTATAATTAGACTTGATCAATTTATTTAAAAATTTTATTTTTAAATAAATTAGGCTTCTACTATTTTCTCGAATTCCTACACTTTCTTGGTGAAGATGCAAAAATCTTCATGATCATAGATTTCTAGTGGGTGGTGCGATCCCATCGACTGGCTCACCACCTCATCTAATAGTTATTGGTGATGGGTCAATCGCTGAGTGGACAACTCTTATCCAATGATTCTCTAATCAGGGTGCACCTAAATCTGATCTTTAATTCATGAAGCTCACCATGCTCAGAATATTGCTCCAATCCTTAGTTAAGTCAGACCCACCATTTACATGAATTAGATTTCTGATTGGATCCCTCATCGTATCTAAAATATTAAGCCCAACCCATCCTCCAATCTATAGCATCCAATGCCTAATAGACATGATTGCATCTTTCCAATGCAACTGAACTACTGTAACCAGCAGAGAACAATCAACTCTGGAAAGGACCCGCACATCTACAATGGTGGAAGACCTATGACTTAACATTTTCTTAGAAAGATTTGATTTAGATCTCTTAAATATGACTTGACTTAGTTATAATAATTATGACTAACCTAGTGGCATGGGTTAGCTCGAATCGTTAGCTACCTCAAACCAGAATTAGGTCGATCCAAATAACCAGGTAAGTGAGATCGATGGAAGGGATATGCTATTAACTTAAAAAAAATGCATTCAAGTCGAATAGCTCTCAATTAAAAATTAGTCGATTGTATCTGCCAAACTTATCTTAGATACCAAATTGTTGAACCAGAACTTATCGGGTTAGCCTACAATCCAGGCTCGAACCATAGAGCTAAATTAGGTCTTAACTTGATCAACCACATATGACTGTGAGTCAACCTTGATCCAGACTTAATCCTATTGGACCGATCAAATCTAAGCACTCTTGATCCAACCTAACCAACTCTTGATTTGGTTTGATCCACCGCTAGACCTAATTGAGCTACCCACACTTGAACTCAAATTTATGAAGGTATCTTAGATCTAAAAATTTATAATTTTTAGATCTAATTGATTTTGTAATATTAATTCTTCATTAATTCTAGGTTCATAAACAAAACATGCATAAAAATCCTAGAATTTTAGGATTTAGGATTTTGCAGAAAAGTAAATTTTTAGATTTTTGATTAAGGACAGACACGTAGCACCCGTACACACTATAAGAGCACCCCATCCAATAGAAAGAGAGGGCCTTTAAACCCTTATTACTCTTATGACTGGATGGTCAAGGAGAACGTCTTAATAAAAAATTAATAATTACACTACAAAATTATTAGATTTATAACATATATTGCATATAAAATTATAGATCTAACTATACATACTTTGTATACATCTCATATATCAAAATTTAAATTTATATATGCATATTTTTAGATCTGCTATACTAATATAACATCTAAAAAATAAAATTTTAAATGATCATATCATATAAAATCCTATTCTAAATAATTCATAGAATAATTCTATAAACCTAGTCTAGACATGCATCAAATATATCTCATATACTAATTAAATTTTTAATCTACTAATTTTAGATCTGATCACATTTGATGTGATATTTAAAATCATAAATATTAGATAAAAATAAAATATTAATTAGATCAACATCTGATCTGAAGAACTGTAAATGTAGTTCTGATACTTGTTGAAAAAAAAATCTAGCTTTCCACTACAGGATCGATCTGATAAGATCATATCAGTAGCAATTTTTTTAAAAAAGTTTCTACTTCTATCTAATCAAATCTAAGAGTTCTCAGATCTAATCTATATAATTTGATATCAAAAATAAAAATTAATAAATAAATCTAAAACATCGAATGTTATCTTTTGGGTAAACTATTTACCCTATCGATGATCTGATAGCATCCGGAGTTCTGGATCTAGCCACGCATGCGCTCGACCTTTACTAGAGTCCACTCAAGTCAGATTTGGACATGCTCTCCTTTTGGATCTAATCACAAAAGATTAGATCTAATATGGATATATAAAGCCTTTAAATCAAATTCTGAAAGCAGGACATTCATCTCTTGATCAGTGTTGGTGCAGAAAATCGCATATGCCGGAAAGAGCTAGAGTTGGAGAAGTCAAGGTCATCACCTGGACCTACAAAATAAGTCATATCTGAAGGTGGGGGTGGCTCTAGCAGGATCCTCTGATGGTCAAGTTGGCTTTCTGATCCATAGAAATGGAGCACTCAAGAGAATTTTAGCAGAGTTTTGGAGCTTAGAGAGAAAACATATTTGGAGGATTCCTTATATAGGCGGAGCTCGTAACAAACTAATGGTGATAGCCATAACTGTATATTAGTGGACTATTCAGGGCCATGTGAAGTTTGTTATAAAGGGTGGTGTTCATTATCATGACTTGCCAGTCCGTTAGAGATTAATAGCTATAGTTCGGTCAAGACTGTTACGCCTATGAGCAAACTATTAATAGTGAAGAGCTCTGCATCCCAGCAGTTTTGGAGTGGTTTGGCCATTTTTGAGTTTGTTCGTAGGTTGATGGATATTCGCTGAGTTGAGAGTTGAACTTGTGTAGATGACGAGGTTCTTTTGCTATTTAAGTCTGCTCAATCGATGTTTAGAATGTAAGGTAGTTAGTTCAACTATCAAAAGAAGGCTTCGACTGAAAGAAGTTCGACTGGAAGGAGTCCGCTCAGTGGTTGAAAGGAGCTCATCCAAGAGTAGTTTGTCTGGATCAATAGTAATCAGGGGTTGGCTGGTAGCTGGGATAGGCAGACACACTTAGAACACTGGTGAGTCTAACTATTCCTTTGAAGTTTAGCTATCTTCAAGGATGTCCGTAAGTGGATAATTATTCCGGGTTGAAGGTTGAAAAGGATGGTGAATTCACCAATTTAAGACTGTGGCCTGGCTCTTTAGAGAGAAGTTTGAACTTACTTTAATGATGAGGTCCTTTTGCTAGCTCTGGCTTGTACACCCAAGGTTCTTGGCATAGGAATGCCAAGATCTATCACTTATAGCAAGGTATAGAAGTTCGTCTGAGGAGAAGCTCTGTCGGTCTGGGACTCTTGACGTGAGACCCAATTGTAATAATGAGATTTGGCTTGACGAAGATCCAGTTGAAAAGAAGTTCGGCCATCTTCGAGGTTTCTATTACAAAAGGAGTTCTTCATGGTACGGCTGGAAGGGGTTTGCTGAGCGATTGGGAGGAGTTCAACCACAAGGAGTTCGGCATACTTCAAGGTTGGTCGGATGAACTAAGAGAGTTAATAATTACAGTCGAGCAAGTCATCCGACAAGCACAAGTTGGAGGTCGGCCATCCTAGAATGAGCCGAAGCAGGAATACTGGTTGATTGAAGTTCGATCATGGTCACCACCATCAGACAGGATCTACACTGGAGCTAAACATCTTGCTGAACTTTGATAGGAGTAGATTTATCACCTACACTAGCCTTCCTACTCTCGAGTTTGAAGTTCAAAAGAAGGGAATACAAATGTGAGTGCCGAAGTTCTTTTTCTAGCTTCCTGCTTCTATGAGATGGAGAATTTTGGCATTACTTGCACTAGCGCCGAAGCTTCTTCAATACAAGATGACTTGAAAAGACAAGATTTCAAAATTTTTGCTGAAGTTGTGCTCGAGGTATGACATTATTAAAGTTCTATCGGCTGCCTGTGTCTATCATGATGAGTGGGACATGTGTCAAGTGAAGATCGGGCGGAGAAGGCCTACAATTATAACTACCTCGGGCTTCCTCTAATGATTTAAACTCCTCTTGTTCTCTGACTTCTCATCTCAGTCAGAGCCTTCTTCCTTCCCCCCTTTGCTTCTCGCTTCATTCGAACAATCTGCTATATTTTTTTAGCCATTGATGTCCTTCTCAGCCACTTCCCATCCTTTTAATCATCTTCTTGTGCTCTTTGCCTAACTTAGGTAAGTGTCTCATCCCTTTCTCCTTTGTTTCCCTACTTTTCACTTATTTCTTAGGGTCTCCCTCGAGTTTCCTAAATGGGCTTCACTCTTTTTTCTTCCAAGTTTTACTGTCCTTTTTTTCTTAGTTTTTTTGGAAATTTTTTAGGTTTATTTTGATCGAACATGTCTTCGAAAGTATCTTGATCTATCGATTCGAGGAGCTCGGCCAACCCGAACTTCCAAAATCCTAATCCAGGGTAGAAGCCAAACTTAGAAGAGCACCTCGTCCAATCTTTGTATCCGAAACCATCCCCTATTCTTTGTACCCTGAATACCTTTCTTTAATAAGGATCTAGTATGGGCAGCCTTTAGAGTACGAATTGGAGCTTCTCGGGCCGAGTGACCGAGCTTGTGCTCCTCCCTCGGATCACTTCTATTTGTATACTGAGGCTTTTCATGCTGGACTTTATCTTCCTATTCCCCCCTTTGTCATTGCCCTTTTCAGGTTCTTAGATATCTCCCTCGTTTCCATGGTTTCCAATTCCTTGAGATTCATTATAGGATTTTCACTACTATAGAAAAAGGCTACGACAGCACATACTATGACAGCGATTTTTGAAACCACTGCAATAAGGTCTACGACAGTAGATAACCCTAACTGCTGCCATAGATCCGATATATGGTAGTGGTTTATACTAACTGCTGCTATAGGTCAATATATGGTAGCGGTTACATGTAACCGCTATCATAGGTCAGATCTATAATAGTGGTTATGATTAACCACTGCTATAGCTCGGATCTATGAAAGCAGTTAGGCTTAACCGCTGCCATAGATTAAACTATGGCAGCGGTTCTTTGTAACCACTACCGTAGGCTCAACTATAAATAATTTAGATTTAATTTTAATTTAATTTTAATCTAATAGTTAGATGATATCAGATATCACATGAGATATAATTAAATCTAAAATTAGAAAAAATTAAAATTAAATAATTTAGATCTAAGTTCTACAAGATGCATGACTAGTTGTAGAATAGAATAGTTCTATGTATAGTCTTGCATGATCATAATTTAATTTGATTAAGTTATAATTTTAGATCTATTTATTTACTATTTTTTGATATTATAAATATTATAATAAGATTTAAAAAAATAAAATTATTTAATTTTTTTATTCATATGAGATATAATGAATGCATGTTTAGACTAGTTGTAGAATAGTTCTACATAATTATCTAGATTAAAATTTATTTTGATTAAGATCAATTTAAATCTAATTTTTTAGATTATTATGAGATAATTTAGATCTAAAAATATGCATGATATGATACATGAGATGTATGCAAAAATATGCCATATTAGATCAATTTTATATATGAGATATATGATATAGATCTAAAACTAGTTTTGTAGTTTTTCATATTTTCCTGATTAAGGCGTTCCTCTTGGCCGTCCGAGTCATAAGAATGAAGAAGGGTTTAAAGGCCCTCTCCTTCCATTCGATGGGGATGTTCTTATGATGTGTAGGGGTGCTGCACGTTTCGTCCTTAATCAGAAATCCAAAAACTTACTTTCTGCAAAATCCTAGATCCTGAAATCCTAGGATTTATTATTTGCATATTTTGTTTATGAACCCTAAACTTAATTAAGAATTAAGATTATGGAAATATTAATTAGGTCTAAAATTGAGAATTTTAGATCTAAGACATATTCATAAAAATTGGGTTCGGGCTTGGGTAGCTCAATTAGGTCTAAGCGGTTGATCAAACCGAATCAAGAGTTGGTTAGATGGGATCAACAATGCTTAAATTGACCAGCCTAATAGGATTAAGTCTGGGTCAAGATCGAGTCACAGTAATTGATCAAGCAAGACCTAATTAGGCTCAGAGGTTAGAGTCTGGATTGTAGGCTAACCCAATTGGTTCTGGCTCAATAATTTGGTGTCTAAGGTAAGTTTGGCACATACGACCGACTGATTTTTAATTGGGAAGCTACTCGACCTGAATGCATTCTTGTACGAGTTAATGGCATATTCCCTTCCACCGGTCTCACTTACCTGGCCATATCTGTTGACACAGTTCTGATCTGAGGTGGTCAATAATCCGAGCTAACCCATGCCACTAGGTTAGTCATAATTGTTATGACTATGCCAAGTCTAGTTTAATGAGACCTGAATCAATTCTTCCTAAGAAAAGATTAAGTCTGAGGTCTTCCACCATTGTAGATGTGCGGGCCCTTTTCGGGGTTGATTGTTCTCGGACTGGATACAGTGGCTCAGTTGCACCGAAAAGATGCAACCATGTCTATTAGGCATTGGATGCTATGGGCTGGAGGATGAGATTGGGCTCAATATTTGGATACGGTGAGAGACTCAATTAGGAATCCAGTCTATGCAAATGGTGGGTCTGACTTAACTAAGGAGTGGATCAATATTTCGGATACGGTGAGATTCATGAATTAGAGACCAAGTTTGGGTGCACCATGATTAGAGAATCATTGAACAAGAGTTGTTCACTCATTGGCTAACCCATCACCAATAACTGTTAGGTGAGGTGATGAGTCAGTTGGTGAGACCGCACCACCCACTAGAAAATCATTAATCATGGAGATTTTTGCATCTCTACAGAGGAAAGTGTAGGGATCCGAGAAAATAGTGGAAGCTAATTTATTTAAAAATAAAATTTCTAAATAAATTGGTCAAGTCATAATTACAATATCTAACTAGAATCTTTGACTCTCTACAGAAAAATGTCTGCGTCCAATCCATTGGCACGTATCCTGGACACACATAGACTGACCGGACCCAATTATAAAGATTGGCTCAGGAACTACAAAATTATTTTGGGATTTCGAGAAGTTAACCCATGTATTGGACCAGGACCCTCCCACCTTACCAGCCCGTCCATCCACTGAACAGAGAGCGTCTCTTGAAAAATGGATAGACGAAGATAATAAGGCCAGATATTACATGTTGGGCTCGATGTCTGATGAGCTCCAGCGCCAACATGAAGATATCGGGACTGCTCGCCAAATGTTGGCTCACCTACAGGAGATGTTTGGTGAACAGAGTCGCGCAGCCAAAGTATCAAGTCACGAAATGACTTTTTAAGGCTAAGATGCATGATGGGCAGTCAGTCCAAGATCACTGTCTGATGATGATCAAGGACTTGGAAGAGCTTGAGAAGCTCGGTGTGAAGTTAGACTTGGATCTGCAGAACGATGTTATTCTGCAATCCTTGACTGATGCATATGGGCAATTCATCATGAATTACCACATGCATAAACTTCAAAATTCTCTTGGCCGAGCTTAATGAATATGCTGGTTACCGCTGAGCTTTCTATGAAAGGTTCTAAAGGCTCAGTTCTTGCTATGGAATGGACTTCTTCCAAAAGAAAGTCTTTTGGAAAAGAAAAAGAAGTCTGTGAAAAAGCAAAAGGTGGAAGGAGGAAAGAAGAAGAAGGCAGAGCTGAAGAAGAAGCCGCTGTCAAAGGAAAGTATTTCCATTGCAACAGCGACGGCCATTGGAAGCGGAACTGCCCTACTTACCTGGCCACCCTGAAGAACAAGAAGGAAGGTCCTTCTGGAGGTATGCTCGTTATTGAGTCTAACCTTATGGTTTCTTCTGCATCCAGTTGGGTGCTTGACTCTGGTTCTAGTGCTCATCTGTGCACTTCCATGCAGGGTCTTGAGGATAGCAGGAGGCTGAGGGATGGAGACATGATCCTACGCATCGATAATGGAGCAAGAGTTGCTGCAGTAGCCGTGGAAAACATACCCTCTTCGATTACCATCTGGTTTAGACTTAGTTTTGAAAGACTGTTATTATGTGCCTGCAGCTAGCAGGAAATTTGATTTCTGTTTCATGCTTAGCACAAGAAGGCTATGTGATTACCTTCTTTAAGGACCATTGTAACATTCTTTATGAAAGAAATAAAATTGCAAATGGTTTTCTTATTAACGGTCTTTATCAGCTACATATTGATGTACCTATTTTAACTATCGAGCAAAAACGTGAATGCCATAAAAATAAAATGACCTAGGGATAGTCCAAATGATAGATATCTATGGCACCTGAGATTAGGTCATATAGCAGAAGATAGGATCAACAAATTGGAGAAAAATGGGCTATTGAGTCCATTGACTTTCGAGTCATATCCAACTTGTGAATCTTGTCTTCAAGGCAAAATGACTAAACTCCCTTTTGTTAGGACATGGGGAAAGGGCCACAGATCTCCTTGCCCTAGTACATACTGATGTGTGCGGCCCATTTGATGTGCCGGCTAGAGGCAATTTTGTCTACTTCATTACCTTTATCGATGATCTATCTAGGTATGGGTATGTGTATCTTATGAGACACAAGTCTGAAGCTTTTGAAAAGTTCAAAGAATTCAGACATGAAGTAGAAAAACAAACTGAAAAACCCATTAAGGTTCTTCGATCAGATCGAGGAGGTGAATACCTTAGCCAAAATTCCTTAGACTATCTCAAAGAAAAATGGCATAGTCTCTCAATGGACTCCACCTAGGAACACCTCAACTCAATGGGGTTTCAGAATGGAGAAATCGGACTCCTATTGGATATGGTCCGATCCATGATGAGCTTCACAGACCTTCCTGATTTTCTTTGGGGACATTCATTGTTAACTTCAATTTATCTACTGAATAGGGTTCCCTCTAAAATCGTTCCTACCACACCGTATGAGATATGGCATGGTAAGAAACCAAGTCTGAGTCATCTCAGAATTTGGGGTTGTCCGGCTCATGTCAAAAGACAACAAGCGGACAAGTTAGAGTTTAGGTCCTTTAGAGCTCGATTCATAGGATATCCTAAAGAGTCATTAGGATACTATTTCTACATTCCAGAAGACCACAATGTGATTGTGAGTCGACATGCCATCTTTCTTGAAAAATAGTTTATTCAAGATAGCGGCATTGGAAAGCAGATTCAAGCTTGATGAGAAAGTCTCACAAGTAGCAACGAGCTAAGGACCAATTGGAACCAAATCAGGTTGAGCCAATAAGAACACTACCTCCTCCACCTCGTAGATCGGAAAAGAGTTTTTCATCCCCCTGAAGAGATACTTAGGTATTATTTCAGAGGAAGTAGAGAAAATATGTTCCTCGTAGGTAATGGTGGCTCATGGTGATGATCCCAAAACCTACAACGAGGCGATATCAGATATCGACTCCGAGAAATGGCTAGAGGCAATGAAGTCAGAAATTGACTCGATGCACTCAAACCAAGTCTGGACCTTGGTAGATCCACCAGAAGGTATAGTACCTATTGGGTGTAAATGGATCTTCAAGAGAAAGATTGGTGCAGAGATGGAGACATTCAAAGCTAGATTAGTGGCAAAAGGTTATAGTCAATGCGAAGGCATTGACTATCAGGATACCTTTTCGCCAGTAGCTATGCTAAAATCCATCCACACATTGCTTGCTATTGCAGCCTATTTTGATTATGAAATATGGCAAATGGACGTGAAAATAGCATTCTTAAATGGATATCTTGAGGAAGATATCTATATGGAACAGCCGCTAGGTTTCACATCCAGTGATACTGATCACAAGGGTTATGCAAGCTGCAAAGGTCCATATATGGACTTAAGCAAGCATCTCGAAGCTGGAATACTCATTTTAATGATGTGATCAAAATTGTTTGGATTTCATCAAAAATGAAGGAGGAACCATGTGTCTTCAAAAAGGATCAGTGGGAGCGCTGTTGTCTTCCTCGTATTGTACGTGGATGACATCCTCCTTATTGGGAAATGATATTTCCATGTTGACCATAGTTAAAATGTGGTTATCCAAAAGAATTCTCCATGAAAGACCTAGGTGAAGCATCCTTTATTCTAGGAATTAAGGTCTATAGAGATAGACCGAATAGGATGCTAGGACTTTCACAGAAGATGTACATAGAGGAAGTACTAAAGAGGTTTAGTATGGAAAAACTCTAAGAGGAGATTAATACCCTTCAGACATGGTATTCATCTTCTCCAAGAAGATGTGCCCTAGCACACCTGAGGAAAATAGAACGCATGAGCAAGATCCCTTATGCTTCTGCAATAGGGAAGCCTCATGTATGCCATGTTATGTAGATGACTTAATATAGTCCATGCTGTGAGTGTCACGAGCAGATATCAGTCGAATCTAGATGAAGAACACTAGACTCTTGTGAAATATATCCTTAAGTACTTGAGAAGAACTAAGGATATGCTGTTGATTTTTGATAATGAAAAACTCCAAGTCCAGGGGTATACAGACTCGGATTTTATGTTTGATATAGATGATCAAAAGTCGACATCTGGAAGTCTGTTTGTATGTAATGATGGTGCTGTCAGTTGGAAGAGTTTCAAGCAGATAGTGATAGCAGATTTCATCATGGAAGCAGAGTACATCGCTGCATCAGAAGCCATGAAGGAGGCATTCTGGTACAAGAAGTTTGCCACAGAGATTGGAGTGATGCCATTAGATGCCATTCCTCTATACTGCGATAATAATGGCGCCATAGCACTTGCTAAGGAGCTGAGATCTCATCAAAAATTCAAGCACATCGAGCGACGATACCACCTCATCCACGATTACCTCAAGAAAAGTTACGTCGAGGTCAAGAGAGTCGACTCTATAGATAATACGACAAATCCACTCACAAAGCCATTGGGCCAGTAGAAGATCGAAGCCCACCTTGAGTTGATAGGATCGGTGTACAGGGCAAAAGCACAAATTTCAAAGCAAAATTATGAAAACATACAAACAAAACCCAAATCCTAGGACCATCTTACTAGTAATTAAATCATATAACATGCATTTGTAATATAAAAGAAAGTATCAGAACATACCTCATATTGCTAAACCCTGAGTTGTCCCTAATTGTTGGTAGCAGTCCATCAGGGGTTCCATCAGGTGCCCACGTATTTATCCTCCAACGTTGATCCATATGGAGACTTGATCAAGACATCAGCACCTCTGATTTATATAATTAAAATTTTAGTAATAATAATTTTAATTAAATAGGCAAGACCTTCCTTAATCTTTATGTCACCTTCCTTAATCTTTATGTCACCTTCCTTACCTCTCCTTATCTTTCTTTCTTTTTCCCTTATCTTCTTAATTTTTCTTCCTAATCTCTTAGTCTTAAGATGACTTCTTGTCCTTATAAGGATAAGGTCTGAACAAGAGAAGGGAAAAAAGAAAATTGGACAATGAGAAAATACTTGTAAGAAAGAAAGATAATTTTTACAACCATCGGACTCTTGGTGCGCACCCTTATTTATAATGTACGTAGGGATGCCAACACATTCTCTCGCACCCTTTCCAAATTATTATCTCATGTCCCTTCAGCCTATCTCATGCCTTATTAAAAGATAACGACATGTAGACTTAGTCCAAGAGGTGCCTTAAAGCAGAAGGACTCTCAGACTAATTCTACGTAAGTTATTTACGAAGAGTCGCGAGCTTTCATTTTTGGCGCCAACATATACAACCATTAGATCAGATAAGTAGGCTATCCAATATGGCCTTGATGTGGGATGCCCATTCAGCAAAAATGGCGTGGAGATAATCTTTGAATAGTCAAAGTCCCAAGGGGCGGCAAGGAGTCCTGGGCGGCAAGGAGTCCCTTCTCATGCAAATATTAAATAGATAACAGAGTATTTAACCTACAGAAGGACTCTTCTGCACCCCATATCTGATGTCCATGCCCATTTGAAAATTTATGCAACATGGAGAAAGAGGAAAAGTCAAAGAAGGTAGGCGCCAATATAATCCCATGCACCAAAGTCTCTTGCGCATGAAAGACTTGAAGAAAAATCCTGATTTTCCAGACCAGGTTCATTTAGATCTGATATCGGATCAAGAGATATATTTTAAAATTTTTTTTCTTTGATCTAAATTAGATATGAGATGTTTCAGATCTAATTTTTATTATTCTAATAATTAAAATAAAATATAGATAAATTAAATCAGATTTAATTTATCTTGATGTAGGATAATGCTATTACCCGTTGATGATCCTATAAGCAGCGGAAGGTTCTGGATCTAGCCATGCAAGTGCCTGGCCTCTACCGATATCCACTCAGGCTGGATCTAGAGATCATTTTTTTCTTTATCATATCTCCAAAAATTAGATATGAATCTGATTTGGAGGATCTTCAAAATAGCTTTCAAAGATCAGCAGTTATCTTTTGCAGCAGCGCAGCCTTCTAGCTTTCTGTCGTCTTTCTCTCACCTAGATTGCACCAACTGAGATCCCAAACTTCTCTGGGCATGGAGAGCAGAGGGATAAGATGAACTTGGCATGGAGGAGGAAGAGAAAGGCAGCCTTGGGGCATAGAGAATTGTTCTTTCTTTGAGTTGGGTGCAAGGTCTTATTTATAGACTATGCGTAATCCAACTCCTCTTCATCCCAACCAATCACAATCCTTTGTGAAATCAGATCTAAATCTGATTGGTGGGAATAGAGTCCCTTGAATTCATCCTTAGATGGCACCTAAGACTAGTCAAAGTTGGTTCTTAGGAGGAGTCTAGTCAGAATCCAATAAGGAGATGGAGTTCCTATCCAACAGAGACTCCTGGGCGCCTCAAACTTGGGCGCACGCCACCCTTGGCGTGCGCCCTCCTCCTTGCCAATTTTTGGCAGGGGGACAAGCCCCCACCAGCTCTCCAATAGGTGTGTGACACATGGACAGAAGTCAAAGTATCAATGGTCAACTTTTGACTAAAGTCAAAGGATGAGAAATGGCAGGTGACCAAAAATGGTAGGTATTATCTTACAAAATAAGACAACCCTTTTCTGACTCTGGACAGGCTCCAGTCAGACCAAGTGAAGGCCTCTGATTGAGCACAAACTCCTTTGGCTCAGTCAGGACAACTATTTATGATAGTAAAAGAAGAACGTTAGGTTCAATCGAGTGCTAGCACGATTTTCTTGAACCTAATTGAATCTCATTCAGATCAATTGAACTAGATTAGTTCAATTGATGATCACCAGATTCAAACCCTTGTTTGTGTGACCCAGTTAGGTTCAGTTCTGTATGGTAATGGATATGTCATGATCTCTATCATCGACATCATCGAAACTCCTTTCGATGGATCAGAACTCTTCTGATTCGAACAGCTAGAATGATCGATCATCTAAATCATTCTAATTGCTCCCAAAATCCACCAGTGACACCTAGCAGTATATGGTGGCAACCCATCAGAGCTGAATGCGAACCTCTTGGTGCAGCTACCTGTGTGATTAAGTTCTTCTATCTTGAGCCCCGATCAGATTAGGGTTAAGGTGAACTCGTCAAACCCTAGTTTCTGTCATATGATGTAATCATTCGATTCAAGTCCGATGTGAAAACCTAAATAGAAACTCTTTCTATTATTTCACTCTGCCATGGCCATGGGCTTTTGGACTTGATTCTCATGATCATCATAGGGCTGCTCCTCTACCACCGAGGTAGATAGATTCCATCTTGATGCAATCCAGTTCCTACAATGAACATGCTCAGGATACACCTTTGAATGGCTAGGAGACCGAGTTATGGTGTAGTCAAACTATAACACCCTCAAGGTGAACTACCGATGCACCTCAGGTCAAAGAACCAGACACACCACTGCAGCATCGAGTCAGTCATTGACGAGAAGGTAGACTTCCTAATGACTACTCGAGGTGGTCACACGCTCAGTGCCCTCATTCTCTAATGAGTATCTGTACTCTCGCTCTGATGTCTCCACACCGTAGACTCAAGACTCATCTACTAAAGAGAAGCGATTGTACACCAACCTTTTAGATCAATCACCATCCTCGTGATGATCCTATGGTCGGAAGCATTTTATGAGTTAATAATGATTATTCATGTCTTAAATTTTCAACTCTTGAAAATATGAATTATCATTACCATTAACTCAAAGGATGTATCACAGACACTAAATACACATATGTGATAGAAAATAATTTTTTTATTGATTATAGTCAAAATTATAATTTTACCCATAGAAGTGTATTATAAGTGTCAGCCAATTCTGGCTTCTAGGGCCCATATATCTAATAATCTTCCACTTGTCCTAAAGCCAATTGGCTACAAGTCTAAGTCCCATTTTCTCAAGGTAGGCTTCGATCTTTTGTTGTCCTATTAGCTTTGTAAGTGGGTCTGCCATATTGTCTGTGGAATTGACTCTCTTGACCTCGACGTAACCCTTCTCGAGGTAATCACGGATGAGGTGGTATCGCCGCTCAATGTGCTTGAATTTTTGGTGAGACCTCGGCTCCTTAGCAAGGGCTATGGTGCAATTGTTATCGCAGTACAGAGAAATGGCATCTGATGGCATTACTCCAATATCATATCCTTAGTTCTTCTTAAGTACTTAAGGATATATTTCACAGAAGTTCAGTGTTCTTCACTTGGATTTGACTGATATCTGCTTGTAACACTCACAATATGGGCTATATCAGGTCGTGTACATAGCATGGCATACATGAGGCTCCCTATTGTAGAAGCATAAGGGATCTTGCTCATGTGTTCTATTTTTTCAAGTGTGCTAGGACACATCTTCTTGGAAAGATGAATACCATGTCTGAAGGGTATTAATCTCCTCTTAGAGTTTTTCATACTAAACCTCTTTAGTACTACCTTTATGTACATCTTCTGTGAAAGTCCTAGCATCTTATTTGGTCTATCCTTATAGACCTTAATTCCTAGAATAAAGGATGCTTCACCTAGGTCTTTCATGGAGAATTCCTTGGACAACTATATTTTGACTGTCGTCAACATGGGAGTATCATTCCCAATATGGAGGATGTCATCTACGTACAATACGAGGAAGGCAACAGCGCTCCCACTGATTTTTTTGAAGACACATGGTTCCTCTTCATTTTTGATGAAACCAAACATTTTGATCACATCATAGAAATGAGTGTTCCAGCTCCGAGATGCTTGCTTAAGTCCATATATGGATCTTTGCAGCTTGCAAACCTTATGATCAGTATCACTGGATGTGAAACCTAGGGGCTGTTCCATATAGATATCTTCCTCAAGATATCCATTTAAGAATGTCATTTTCACATCCATTTGCCATATTTCATAATTGAAATAGGCTGCAATGGCAAGCAATGTGCGGATAGATTTTAGCATAGCCACTGGGGAAAAGATATCCTGATAGTCAATGCCTTCACGTTAGCTATAACCTTTTGCAACTAGTCTAGGCTTGAATATCTCCACATTCCCATCTACACAATCTTTCTCTTGAAGATCCATTTACACCCAATAGGTACTATACCTTCTGGTAGATCTACCAAGGTCCAGACTTGGTTTGAGTGCATCGAGTCAATTTCTGACTGCATTGCCTCTAGCCATTTTTCAAAGTCGATATCTGATATCGCCTCGTTGTAGGTTTTGGGATCATAACCAGAGTCAAGCACCCAACTGGATGTAGAAGAAATCGTAAGGTTAGACTCAATAATGAGCATACCTCCAGAAAGACCTTCCTTCTTGTTCTTCAGGATGGCCGGGTAAGTAGGACAGTTTCGCTTCTAATGGCCATCGCTATTGTAATGAAAACACTTTTCTTTGACAGCAGCCTTCTTCTTCGGCTCTGCCTTCTTCTTCTTTCCTCTTTCCACCTTCTGCTTTTTCGCATACTTCTTTTTCTTTTCAGAAGACTTTCTTTTGGAAGAAGTCCATTCCATAGCAAGAACTGTGCCTTTAGAACCTTTCATAGAAAGCTCAGCGGTGACCAGCATGTTCATTAATTCGGCCAAGAAATTTTGAAGTTTATGCATGTGGTAATTCATGATGAATTGCCCATATGCATCAGTCAAGGATTGTAGAATAACATCATTCTACAGATCTAAGTCTAACTTCACACCGAGCTTCTCAAGCTCTTCCAAGTTCTTGATCATCATCAGACAGTGAACTTGGACTGACTGTCCATCACTTATCTTAGCCTTAAAAAGTTATTTCGTGACTTGATACTTGGTTTCATGACTTTGTTCACCAAAAATCTCTTACAGGTGAGCCAACATTTGGTGAGCAGTCCCTATATCTTCATGTTGGCGTTGGAGCTCATCAGACATCGAGCCCAACATGTAATATCTGGCCTTATTATCTTCGTCTATCCATTTTTTCAAAGATGCTCTCTATTCAGTGGATGGACGGTCTGATAAGTTGGGAGCGTCCTGATCCAATACATGGGTTAATTTCTTGGAACCCAAAATGATTTTGTAGTTCTTGAGCCAATCTTTATAATTGGGTCCGATCAGTCTATGTGTGTCTAGGATACATGCTAATGGGTTGGATGCAGACATTTTTCTATAGAGAGTCAAAGATTCTAGTTAGATACTATAATTATGACTTGACCAATTTATTTAGAAATTTTATTTTTAAATAAATTAGCTTCTCACTATTTTTTTGGATCCCTACACTCCCTCTGTAGAGATGCAAAAATCTCCATGATTAATGATTTCTAGTGGGTGGTGCGGTCTCACCAACTGACTCATCACCTCACCTAACAGTTATTGGTGATGGGTTAGCCAATGAGTGAACAACTCTTGTTCAATGATTCTCTAATCATGGTGCACCCAAACTTGGTCTCTAATTCATGAATCTCACCGTATCCAAAATATTGATCCACTCCTTAGTTAAGTCAGACCCACCATTTGCACAGACTGGATTTCTAATTGAGTCTCTCACCGTATCCAAAATATTGAGCCTAACTCATCCTCCAACACATAGCATCCAATGCCTAATAGATATGGTTGCATCTTTCCAGTGCAATTAAGCCACTGTATCCAGTCGAGAACAATCAACCTCGGGAAGGGCCCGCACATCTATAATGGTGGAAGATCTCAGACTTAATCTTTTCTTAGGAAGAATTGATTCAGGTCTCATTAAACTAGACTTGTCATAGTCATAACAATTATGACTAACCTAGTGGCATGGGTTAGCTTGGATTATTGACCACCTCAAATCAGAACTGAGTCAACAAATATGGCTAGATAAGTGAGGTCGGTGGAAGGGATATGCCATTAACTCATACAAGAATGCATTCAAGTCGAGTAGCTCCCAATTAAAAACCAGTCGGTCATATCTGTCAAACTTACCTTAGACACCAAATTGTTGAGCCAGAACTCAATTGGGTTAGCCTACAATCCAGACTCTAACCTCTGAGCCTAATTAGGTCTTGCTTGATCGTGACTCGATCTTGACCCAGACTTAATCCTATTAGGTTGTCAATTTAAGCATTGTTGATCCCATCTAACCAACTCTTTTTCATTTGATCAACCGCTTAGACCTAATTGAGCTACCCAAGCCAAACCCAGTATTATGAATATGTCTTAGATCTGAAATTCTTAATTTTAGACCTAATTAATATTCCATAATCTTAATTCTTTAATTAAGTAGGGTTCATAAACAAAATATGCATAATAAATCCTAGGATTTCAGGATCTAGGGTTTTGCAGAAAGTAAGTTTTGATTTCTAGTTAGGATGAATGCGTTGCCCCTACACGTCATAAGTCTAGATATATGTGCCCTAGAAGCCAGAATTGGCTGACACTTGTAATACACTTCTAGGGGCAAAATTATAATTTTGACTAATATCAATAAAATGGATTATTTTCTATCACATATGTGTATTTAGTGTCTGTGATACATCCTTTGAGTTAATGATAATGATAATTCATATTTTCAAGAGTTGAAAATTTAAGACATGAATAATCATTATTAACTCATAAAATGCTTCCGACCATAGGATCATCATGAGGATGGTGATTGATCCGAAAGGTTGGTGTACAATCGCTTCTCTTTAGTAGATGAGTCTTGAGTCTACGGTGTGGAGACATTGGAGCGAGAGTATAGGTACTCGTTAGAGAACGAGGGCACTGAGCGTGACCACCTTGAGTAGTCATTAGGAAGTCTACCTTCTCATCAATGATTGACTCGATGCTGCAGTGGTGTGTCTGATTCTTTGACCTGAGGTACATCGGTAGTTCACCTTGAGGGTGTTATAGTTTGACTACACCATTACTCGATCTTCTAGCCATTCAGAATCCTGAGGTGTATGTTGGCTATAGCATGTTCATTGTAGGAACTGGATTGCATCAAGATGGAATCTATCTACCTCGGTGGTAGAGGAGCAGTCCTATGATGATCATGAGAATCAAGTCCAGAAGTCTATGGCCATGGCAGAGTGAAATAATAGAAAGAGTTTCTATTTTAGATTTTCACATTGGACTTGAATTGAATAATTACATCATATGATAGAAACTAGAATTTGATGAGTTCACCTTAACCCTAATCTGATCGGGACTCAAGATAGAAGAACTTAATCACACAGATAGCTGCACCAAGAGGTTCGCATTCAGCTCTGATGGGTTGCCACCATATACTGCTAGGTATCACTGATGGATTTTGGGAGCAATTAGAATGATTTAGATGATCGATCATTCTAGCTGTTCGAATTAAAAGAGTTCTAATCCATCGAAAGGAATTTCGATGATGTTGGT
>QRFJ01000063.1:151927-190884 GCA_006176705.1 Cocos nucifera
AAATGGAGTAATGCCATCAGATGCCATTCTTCTATACTGCAACAATATTGGTGCCATAGCCCTTGCTAAGGCGCCAAGATCTCATCAAAAATCCAAGCACATTGAGCGACGATACCACCTCATCCGTGATTATGTCGAGAAGGATTATGTTGAGGTCAAGAGAGTCAACTCTATAGATAATGTGGCAGACCCACTTACAAAGTCGTTGGGCCAACAGAAGATCGAAGCCCACCTTAAAAAGATGGGACTTAGACTCGTAGCCAATTGGCTTTAGGATAAGTAAAAGATTGTTAGATATATGTGCCCTAGAAGCCAGAATTGGCTAACACTTGTAATACACTTCTAGGGGCAAAGTTATAATTTTGACTAACATATGTGTATTTAGTGTCTGTGATACATTCTTTGAGTTAATGATAATGATAATTCATATTTTCAAGAGTTGAAAATTTAAGACATGAATAATTATTATTAACTCATAAAATGCTTCCGACCATAGGATCATCACGAGGATGGTGATTGATCTGGAAGGTTGGTGTACAATTGCTTCTTTTTAGTAGATGAGTCTTGAGCCTATGGTGTGGAGACACCGGAGCGAGAGTACAGGTACTCATTAGAGAACGAGGGCACTAAGCGTGACCATCTCGAGTAGTCATTAGGGAGTCTACCTTCTCGTCAATGACTGACTCGATACTACAGTAGTGTGTCTGGTTCTTTGACCTGAGATGCATCAGCAGTTTACCTTAAGGGTGTTATAGTTTGACTACACCATTATTCAATCTCCTAGCCATTCGGAACCCTGAGGTGTATGTTGGCTATAGCATGTTCATTGTAGGAACTGGATAGCATCAAGATGGAATCTATCTACCTCGGTGGTAGAGGAGCAACCCTATAATGATCATAAGAATCAAGTCCAGAAGTCCATGGCCATGGCAGAGTGAAATAATAGAAAGAGTTTCTATTTAGGTTTTCACATTGGACTTGAATCGAATGATTACATCATATGACAGAGACTAGGGTTTGATGAGTTCACCTTAACCCTAATCTGATCGGGGCTCAAGATAAAAGAACTTAATCACACAGGTAGCTACACCAAGACGTTCACATTCAGCTCTGATGGGTTGCCACCATATACTGCTAGGTGTCACTGGTGGATTTTGGGAGCAATTAGAATGATTTAGATGATCGATCATTCTAGCTGTTCGAATCAGAAGGTTCTGATCATCGAAAGGTTTCGATGATGTCGATTATAGAAATCATGACATATCATTCCATATAGAACTGAACCTAACTGGATCAACACAAACAAGGTTTGATCTGTTATCATCAATTGAACTGATCCAGTCATTGATTTGAATGAGACTCAATTAGTTCAAGAAAATCGTGCTAGCACTCGATTGAACCTAACGTTCTTCTTTTACCATCATAAATAGTTGTCCTAACTGAGCCAAAGGAGTTTGTGCTCATTCAGAGGCCTTCATTTGGTCTGACTGGAGCTTGTCCAGGTCAAAAAAAGATTGTCTTATTTTGTAAGATAATACCTACCATTTTTGGTCACCTACCATTTTTTGTCCTTTGAACGTTGACCTTTGATTGGTCAAACGTTGACCATTGATACTTTGACTTCTGTCCATGTTTCACACACCTATTGGAGAGCTGGTGGGGGCCTATCCCCCTACCAGAACCTAGCAAGGAGGAGGGCACACGCCACCCTTGGCGTGTGCCCAAGTTGGAGGCGCCCAGGAGTCCCTATTGGACAGGGACTCCATCTCCTTTTTGGATTTCGATTAGAGTTCTCCTAAGAACCAACTTTGACTGATCTTAAGCACCCTCTAAGGAGAAATCTAGAGGACTCTATTCCTACCAATCAGATTTAGATCTAATTTCACAAAGAGTTGTGATTGGTTGGGAAGAAGAGGAGTTGGATCACAGATAGTCTATAAATAAAACCCTGCACCCAACTCAAGGAGAATTAAAATCCCATGCCCCAAGGCTACCTCTCCCCTCTTCCTCTATGCCAAATCCACCTTCTTCCTTTTTTCTCCATGTCCAAAAGTGTTTTGGACCTTGGTTGGTGCAATCCAGATGAGAGAAAGGCAACTAAAAGCTAGAAGGTTATGCTGCTGCAAAGGACAACTACTGATCTTCAAAAGAAGTTTTGAAGATCCTCCAGATCAGATCCAGATCTAATTTTTGGAGATGTGATAGAGAAGAAGAGGATTTCCAGATCCAACCTGAGTGGATACTGGTAGAGGCCAGGCACTTGTGTCGCTAGATCCAGAACCTTCCGCTGCTCACAGGATCACCATCAGGTAATAGGATTATCCACTTCAAGGTAAATAAAATTTAATTTAATTTATCTAATTTTATTTTAGTTATTAAAATAATAAAAATTAGATCTAAAACATCCCAGATCTGATCTAGATCAAAGAGAAAAAAATTTTGAAATATATCTCTCGATATGATCAGATCTGAACGAACCTGGTCCAAAAAATTAGGATTTTTCTTCAATAAGAATACCCCATCGGATGGAAGGAGAGGGCCTTTAAATCCTTCTTCATTCTTATGATCGGATGGCTAAGAGGAATGCCTTAATCAAGAACATGTAATATTATAAAATAGTTTTAGATCTATATCATATATCTCATATACAAATTAGATCTAATCATGGCATATTTTGCATACATCTCATGTATTGAATCATGCATATTTTTAGAGATAAATTATCTCATAATAATCTAAAAAATTAAATTTAAATTAATCTTATCAAAATAAACTCTAATCTAGATAACTATGTAGAACTATTCTACAACTAGTCTAGACATGCATCAATCATATCTCATATGATGTTAAAATTAAATAATTTTTATTTACTATTTTTTAGATGTTATTATAATAATTATAATATTAAAAAATAGTAAATAAATAGATTTAAAATATGACTTAATTAAATTAAATTATAAATATCCAAGACTATTCTATAGAACTATTCTATTTTAGAACTAATCATGCATATTTTCTAATCTTAGATCCAAATCATTTAATTTTAATTTTTCTGATTTCAGATCTAATCACATCTTATGTGACATCTGAAATCACTTATTTTTTGATTAAAATAAATTTAAAATTAGATCTAAATACTTTCAAACCTGGGCTCTAATACCAGTTGAAGGAAAATCCTGATTTTCCAGACCAGGTTCGTTCAGATCTGATCGGATCAAGAGATATATTTTAAAAACTTTTTTTTTGATCTAAATTAGATCTAAGATGTTTCAGATCTAATTTTTATTATTTTAATAATTAAAATAAAATATAGATAAATTAAATCAGATTTAATTTACCTTGATGTAGGGTAATCCTATTACCCATTGATGATCCTATAAGCAGCGGAAGGTTCTGGATCTAGCCATACAAGTGCCTAGCCTCTATCGGTATTCACTCGGGTTGAATCTGGAGATCCTCTTTTTTTCTATCATGTCTTTAAAAATCAGATTTGAATCTGATTTGGAGGATCTTCAAAATAGCTTTCGAAGATCAGCAGTTATCCTTTGCAGCAGCGCAGCCTTCTAGCTTTCTATCGCCTTCCTCTCGCCTAGATTGCACCAACTGAGATCCCAAACTTCTTTGGGCATGGAGAGGAGAGGGAGAAGATGAACTTGGCATGGAGGAGGAAGAGAAAGGCAGCCTGGGGGTGTAGAGAATTGTTCTTCCTTTGAGTTGGGCGTAGGGTCTTATTTATAGACTATGCATGATCCAACTCTTCTTCATCCTAACCAGTCACAACCCTTTATGAAATCAGATCTAAATCTGATTGGTGGGAATAGAGTCCCTTGGATTCATCCTTAGATGGTGCTTAAGACCAGTCAAAGTTGATTCTTAGGAGGAGTCTAATCAGAATCCAATAAGGAGATGGAGTCCCTGTCCAACAGGGACTCCTGGGTGCCTCAAACTTGGGCGCATGCCACCCTTGGCGTGCACCCTCCTCCTTGCCAGTTTCTGGCAGGGAGACAAGCCCCCACCAGCTCTCCAATAGGTGCATGACATGTGGACAAAAGTCAAAGTATCAATGGTCAATATTTGACCAATTAAAGATCAACTTTTGACCAAAGTCAAAGGATGAGAAATGGTAGGTGACCAAAAATGGCAGATATTATCTTACAAAACAAGACAACCCTTTTCTGACCTGGACAGACTCTAGTTAGACCAAGTGAAGGCCTTTGATCGAGAACAAACTCTTTTGGCTTAGTCAGGATAACTATTTATGATGGTAAAAGAAAAACATTAGGTTCAATCGAGTGCTAGCATGATTTCGTTGAACCTAATTGAATCTCATTCAGATCAATTGAACTGGATCAATTCAATTGATGATCACCAAATTCAAACCCTTTTTTGTGTGACCCAGTTAGGTTCAGTACTGTATGGTAATGGAATATGTCATGATCTCTATCATCGACATCATCAAAACTTCTTTCGATGGATCAGAACTCTTCTGATTCGAACAGCTAGAATGATCGATCATCTAAATTATTCTAATTGCTCCTAAAATCCATCAGTGACACCTAGCAGTATATGGTGGCAATCCATCAGAGCTGAATGCGAACCTCTTGGTGCGGCTACCTGTGTCATTAAGTTCTTCTATCTTGAGCCCCGATCATGTTAGGGTTAAGATAAACTCATCAAACCCTAGTTTCTGTCATATGATGTAATCATTCGATTCAAGTCTGATGTAAAAATTTAAATAGAAACTCTTTCTATTATTTCACTCAGTCATGGCCATGAGCTTCTGGACTTGATTCTTATGATCATCATAGGGCTGCTCTTCTACCACTGAGGTAAATAGATTCCATCTTGATGCAATCCAGTTCCTACAATGAACATGCTATAGCCAACATGCACCTCAGGGTTTCGAATGGCTAGGAGACTGGGTGTAGTCAAATTATAACACCCTCAAGGTGAACTGTCGATGCACCTTAAGTCAAAAAATCAGACACACCACTGCAGCATCGAGTCAGTCATTGATGAGAAGGTAGACTTTCTAATGACTACTCGAGGTGGTCACGCTCAGTGCCCTCGTTCTCTAACGAGTACCTGTACTCTCGCTCTGGTGTCTCCACACCATAGACTCAAGACTCATCTACTAAAGAGAAGCGATTGTACACCAACCTTTCAGATCAATCACTTACCTTATGATGATCCTATGGTCGGGAGCATTTTATGAGTTAATAATGATTATTCATGTCTTAAATTTTCAACTCTTGAAAATATGAATTATCATTACCATTAACTCAAAGGATGTATCACAGACACTAAATACACATATATGATAGAAAATAATCCTTTTTATTGATTATAGTCAAAATTATAATTTTGCCCATAAAAGTGTATTACAAGTGTCAGCCAATTCTGGCTTCTAGGGCACATATATCTAACAAGACTTTCCACATGCAAGAAAGAGACTCTCTGGCACGTGGGATTCTGGTATGTGATGCCCCATCTAAAGCCCAATCAATCTAGGTTAATCCAATTCAAGACCAATTCCAATTTGGCTCAAATCGGATCTTAATTAGCCTAAATTGGAAGTCGATTCAAATCCAATTCAAATCTTGGTGCTACGGTTTGCTACATGTGCTAGCATGTTCATCCTGCAAACATGGTCTAATCCAATTAGTTCCTTAATTAATTCTCTTTGTGTGTGACCCATTGGGTTCCACATCTTACCAGCAGTGGGTCTGGGTGTGATTTGACCTAATCTGGTTAGAACTCAACCAAACCGATTTAGGTCAAAATTAGCCTAACAAATTTGACTTAATTAGAACACTTTCTAATTTAATGATCAAATTAAAAATTTTAATTTGATCGAACCCACAAGACATGATTGACGTCTAGCAACATATCGTGACTACATGAAAGATGTGAAATTTTGATGGAAATACCAAAAATATCCTTCAGTGAAAAGTTACCATGCAATTAGATCCTCCAATCACCCTGCATCCTGAATATGACTTTGGATATGGAAATATGTCAATCCCAATATCATATTCATTTATCTTTCAATCTTATGATGATGATTTATTTAATGAAATATTAGAAACTATTTCTAATTTTTATCATGCTTTGATCAAAGTCTTCCTGAATCATCATTTGTTTGAAGCAGGCAGGATGCAATTTTCTCTTACCAGGAGTGATCGATTTCATATTAACCTACTCACAACCTTCATATATATAATTTACCATATCCAGATCATCCCGTACATGACTGAGTCATGAATGAGTATGAGCCAAAATATGGATTCATATATATAAGGTTCTATGGTAGTTTCAGGTCAAAGGATTACATGCACAATTCCACTATGAGAACCATCTATTGACATGTAGATAAGACTCCATTAGATATTCTCGACTTGGATCAATTCAGTGAACTCATTCTCTAATGAGCACCCACATTTTTATATTAGTATCATACACAAGTTATTATGAGATCAATCATCCTCTCAATCGAGCATATAAAGGATGTGCTAGTTTTACCAAAAAATATTGATCCCCAACTCAATGTCCCATCGATTGAGAATATTTTAAATTAGGTTTTAAGGTTTTAGGTCTCACTGGTATAATCTCATCATAATCTGAAATCCATAGCCCTAATTTATAGGATTTATTATAATTTTAAATAAATAATAAGATACTGCATATGATGAAATAAATATCTTTATTTATTTTAAAATGTCATTACATGAGTTTTGAAGACAAAAAATAGCCCAAAAAAAAAAAATTTTGATTGGCTTGAGGGCATATTCCTTTCAATCTTCCACTTGCACTAAAGCCAGTCACCCTTATATTTTAATCCCATACAATCAAGGTGGCGATCAAACAGTTGCAGTGGTAAAGCCTTAGTGAATGGGTCTGCTATGTCATTCTTTATATCAACTCGTTCTATGACTACATCTTGTCTTTCAATAATTTTATGAACGAGATGGAAGCGTCTCAGAATATGTTTGGATTTATGATGAGACCTAGATTTTTTTGCTTGAGCAAAAGCTCCAATATTATCACAATAAAGTAGTACTGGATTCTTAATTTTAGAAATAACACCCAATTCGGTGATGAACTTCTTCATCCAGACAGCTTTCTTGACGGCTTCACTTATAGCTATATATTTTGCCTCAGCAGTTGAGTCAGCTATAGTTGGCTGCTTAGTACTCTTCCAACTCACTGCTCCACCATTCAGAGTAAAGACATACCCTAAAATGAATTTGCTATCATCTGGGTCTGATTGAAAACAAGAGTCAGAATATGCTTCTAGTTTAAGGTCAGAACCACCATATACTAGAGAAATATCTTTAGTCCTTCTCAAGTACTTAAGAATATTTTTCATAGCTTTCCAATGATCCTCTTCTGGATCAGCTTGAAATCTACTTGCAATGCCTAAGGCATAAGCAACATCTGGCCTTGTACATAACATGGCATACATTATTGATCCAACAATCGAAGCATAAGGAATAGAACTCATTCTATTTCCCTCTTTAGGTGTCTTTGGAGACATCTTTTTAGAGAGATGTATGCCTTGACTCATGGGTAAGTAACCTCTTTTACTCCCATCCATATTGAATCTTTTTAGTATTAAGTCAATGTACCTAGATTGGGACAAGCCTAGCATCCTCTTAGATCTATCTCTATAAATCTTTATTCCTAGTATATAAGATGCTTCTCCCAAATCTTTCATGAAAAACTTATTTGATAGCCATAATTTGATTGATTGCAATATTAGGATATCATTCCCAATGAGGAGTATGTCATCTACATACAGAACCAAGAAGACTATGGTTCTCTCACTAGTTTTCTTGTACACACATGGTTCATCCACATTCTTGATGAAATCAAACTCTTTGACTGTTATATCAAAATGGATATTCCAACTCCTTGATGCTTGCTTTAATCCATAAATGGATCTCTTAAGCTTGCATACTTGATTTGGTCTCTCATTTAACTTAAATCCCTCTGACTGTGACATATAGACCTCCTCAAGGAAACCATTAAGGAAGGCAGTCTTCACATCCATTTACCATATTTCATAGTCGTGGTATGCTGCTATGGCAAGCATAATCCGAATAGATTTGAGCATGGCAATAGGTGAAAATGTTTCATCATAATTAATCCCCTATTTTTTCCTAAAACTCTTAGCCACCAATCTGGCCTTATAGGTTTCAATTTGACCATCTGCCCTAATCTTTTTCTTAAAAATCTATTTGCATCCAATAGGGTTTATATCCTCTGGTGCATCCACCAAAGTCTATACTCTATTGGTGTGCATGGATTCCATTTCAGATTGCATGGCAGCCAGTCATTTGTAAGAGTCTTTACTTTTGACTGCTTCCATATAGGTCAGAGGTTCGTCATTCTTAATGACTTGAATTTCATTGTTCTCAATAATGAACATATACCTCATAGGTGTATGTCATACTCTTTCAGATCTACGGATAGAAGTTATGTGTTCTGGTTTTTTTATGTAATTATTTGGTTGAGAAATTTCTATTTGTTTTTCTTGAACTTCACTAAGTTCAATATTTCTGTCACTGCCCTTTTCTAGGATAAATTCTTTTTCCATGAAAGTGGCATGCCTACTTACAAATACCTTTTATTCAGTAGGATGGTAGAATAAATATCTTATACTATTTCTAGGATATCCTATAAATAGACATCTATCTGATCTAGCATCAAGCTTATGTCCAAAATTTTTTTTGACATATGCTGGACAACCCCATATCCTAAGATACTTAAGATTAGATTTCCTACTCCATATCTCATATGGAGTACTAGATACAGATTTAGAAGGTACTATATTCAAGATATAAATTACGATCTCCAGGACATGACCATAGAAGAAAATAGGTAATTCAGTGAAGTGCATCATGACCGTACCATATCTAATAAGGTATGATTTTTTCTTTCAGCTATACTGTTTAATTACGGTGTATAAGGAGGTGTCCATTCAGAGAGAATTCCTTTAACTTTAAGATAGTCTAGAAACTCACTAGATAAGTATTCTCCTCCTCGATCAGATCGAAGGATTTTTATACATTATCCAATTTGTTTTTCGACTATACTTTGATATTCTTTAAATTTATCAAAGGCTTCTAATTTGTGTTTCATAAGATACACATATCCAAACCTAGATAAATCATCAATGTATATTATAAAATAAGAGTATCCTCCTTTGGCTTGAGTTGTCATAGGACCACATACATCCATATGTACAAGTCCTAATAATTCTTTTGTCCTTTCTTCATGTCCACTAAATGGAGTCTTAGTCATTTTATCCATGAGACATGATTCACAAGTTCCTAATGATTCATAATAAAAAAGATCAAAGAACTTTTCTTTGTATAACTTGTTAATCCTAGCCTCACTAATATGTCCTAATTGACAATGCCAAAGTAAAGTATTATTTATGTCATCTCTCTTATGTTTTCTATTTTCATTAATATGAAATATATTGTCATCCAAACATAGAGTCCATTGCTAAATATGCCAAAACAAATATTTTCATTAGAATATTTAATCGAGCAACCTTCGCTCGTTACATTAAGACTATAATCTTGTTTTAATAATAAGGGTATAGATATAATATTTCAAATGATCTTAGGCATATAATAATAATTTGTAAACTCTAAGATCTTTTTAGAAGGTAACATCAATATATTTATCCCTATAGCTTCTGCTTGGATAGACTCCTCCAACGCCATGAGCTTGAAATCATCTTTCTTCAAACTCTTAATTTTCTGCAACCCCGGCAAAGATTTGCAGATATGAAAACCACAGTCGGTATCTAATACCCAAGAGTTTGAAATGGAAGAATTTAATGATAATATAGTATGTATCTCATACATACCTTTTGGTACATTATTTGCACCAGACTTTACGGTTGTGAGGTAAGCCTTGCAATTCCTCTTCCAATGATCTATTTTGCCATAGTGAAAATAGGTCATTTATCTAGAGACCTTCTTCCCCTTTTTCTTCTTATTTAAACCACCTTTAGGGTTCACTCTTCTCTTTGAACCTTTTTTTCCTGCCTTCTTCTTGAAGATCCCACGCACAAGAAGAAGAGGAGCCTTATCCTTTTTGATATGGCTTTCTGCTATCTTGACCATATTTAACAGCTCAGACAAGGAAGAATTCAATTTGTTCATGTGATAGTTTATGATAAACTGAGAAAATGATTCAAGAAGTGATTATAGGGTCAAATCCTGACTTAACTCTCCATCCATAACAAAACCTAATTGACTTAATCGAGTGATTAGGTCAATTACCATCAAAACATAATTTTGTATGAATGTTCCTTCTATCATTCTTGCATGAAATAATTGCTTAGATATCTCATATCTAGCAGTTCTACTATGCTCTCCATAAAGCTCTTTTAGATTGAGCAATATGGACTGAGTGTCGATGCCATTATGCTGCCTCTGTAATTCATTACTCATAGAGGCAAGTATGATGCATTTGATAGTAAGGAAATCATTTTATCACATCTTGTATGTGGACTTATCTTCAACTATGGCATCTTTCTCTAATGGCTTAGGATCAGGGGCATCAAGAATATAGAAGAGTTTTTCTTCATTGAGTACTATTTTTAGGTTTCTCAGCCAGTCCACATAATTTTGATCAGTCAATTTATTTGAATCCAAAATTGAACGCAATAAAAGTGAAGAAGCCATTTAATCTACATAATAACGAATAATACATAAGCAAACAACTCATGATGACAAACATAATTAAATTAGAATTTTAATTTAATTATGTCTCCCACTATTTATTGAAAAATCATAACCCTCTAATTGATTTTCTTAGTGAGAATAAGATCCTAATTCCTTATAAAAGGTCTTGTGGTTGCACAACAAACCTGATATAAGCTCAAAGGTAGGAAACTCTTTCCAATTGCATTTTATGCAATTCTCAAAAAATTTTTTCCTCTAAAATATTACATCATTCCCCATGATAGATCTTATGGTTACACAACAAAACTAATATGATTCTAGACATAATAAGAACCTAGTATGAAGGAAGGCCTTAATGTAGTGAATATAATACTAAGCATTTCAATCTAGAATTAAATTAATCGAATCGGCCAGGTAAGTGGGAGAGAAGTGGGAGTCCCCCCATTGCTTTCCTTAGACATCAATAAATTGGTCAGGTCAGACAATGAAATCAATTAAAAGATTACATTCTCTTTACCAATCATGAACCATTTTTCCTAAATACCGATTAATCAATTAGACATTCCGATTAATTCAGCTATAGGTTAATTACACTACAACTTAATATAATTTTTAAAGAGTGATTTAAATGGTCTCAATTTATATTTTGATTTAAATCAAACTAAATGCCTAAAAGCATCAATTATGATAAAATTTATATATATATATATATATATTTATATATTAACATATATAATTATTCTAGGACAACCATCATTACATAGTGAATACTTTCCACTATGTCGGGGCAACTTTTACAGAATAATATATACATCATAATCTCATTATGATAAATAAAAATATGATCTCATCATATAAATAACATGCTAATAAAAAGATTATATCATATTTTTTATTTATGCTATTATATTACAAGCAAAACATTATATGATTTAACCTAATAAGGCTTGCTCTGATACCACTGAAAGGATTGGTGTACAGAATGGAAGCACAGATTTCAAAGCAAAATTATGAAATCTTACAAACCAAACCCGAACCCTAGGACCACCTTATTAGCAATTAAATCACGTAGCATACATTTGTAATATAAAAGAAAGTATCAGAACATACCTCTTATCGCTAAACCCTGAGTTGTCCGTAATTGCTGGCAGCAGTCCATCAGGGGTTCCACCAGGTGCCCATGTGTTCACCCTCTAACATTGATCCACACGAAGACTTGATCAAGGCACCAGCACCTCTGATTTATATAATTAAAATTCTAGTAATAAGAATTTTAATTAAATAGGCAAGACCTTCCTTAATCTTTATGTCACCTTCCTTACCTCTCCTTATCTTTCTTTCTTTTTTCCTTATCTTCTTAATTTTTCTTTCTAATCTCTTAGTCTTAAGATGACTTCTTGTCCTTATAAGGATAAGGTCTTGATAAGAGAAGGAAAGAAAGAAAATTGGACAATGAAGAAATACTTGTAAGAAAGAAAGATAATTTTTACATCCATCGGACTCTTGGTACGCACCCTTATTTATAATGTATGTAGGGGTGCCAATACATTCTCTCGCACCCTTTCCAAATTATTATCTCATGTCCCTTTAGCCTATCTCATGCCTTATCAAAAAATAAGGACATGTAGACTTAGTCCAAGAGGTGCCTTAAAGTAGAAGGACTCTCGGACTAATTCTACGTAAGTTATTTACGAAGAGTCGCGAGCTTTCATTTTTGGTGCCAACATATATAACCATTAGATCAGATAAGTAGGCCATCCAATGGCCTTGATGTGGGATGCCCATTTAGCAAAAATGGCATGGAGATAATCTTTGAATAGTCAAAGTCCCAAGGGGCGCCAAGGAAGAGTGGGCGGCAAGGAGTCCCTTCTCATGCAAATATTAAATAGATAACAAAGTATTTAACCTACAGAAGGACTCTTCTGCACCCCATATCTGATGTCCATGTTCATTTGAAAATTTACGCAATATGGAGAAAGAGGAAAAGTCAAAGAAGGTAGGCACCAACATAATCCCATGCGCCAAAGACTCTTGCGCATGAAAGACTTCCCACGCGCAAGAGAGAGACTTTCTGGCACATGGGATTCTAGTATGTGATGCCCCATCTGAAGCCCAATTAGTCTAGGTTAATCCAATTCAAAACCAATTCTAATTTGGCTCAAATTGGACCTTAATTAGCTCAAATTTGTAGCTAATTCAAATCCAATTCGAATCTAGGTGCTAGGGTTTGCTGCATGTGCTAGCATGTTCATCTTGCAAACATGGTCTAATCTAATTAGATCCTTAATTAATTCTCTTTGTGTGTGACCCATTAGGTTCTACATCTAACCAGCAGTGGGTCTGGGTGTGATTTGATCTAATCTGGTTAGAACTTAACCAAACCGATTTAGGTCAAAATTAGCCTACCCAATTTGACATAATTAGAACACTTTCTAATTTAATGATCAAATTAAAAATTTTAATTTGATTGAACCCATGAGACATGATTGACGTCTAGCAACATGTCGTGACTATCCAAAAGATGTAAAATTTTGATGGAAATATCAAAAATATCCTTTAGTAAAAAGTTACCATGCAACTAGATCCTTCGATCATCCTACATCCTGAATATGACTCTGGATATAAAAATATGTCAATCCCAATATCATATTCATTTTTCTTTCAATCTTATGATGATAATTTATTTAATAAAATATTAGAAACTATTTCTAATTTTTATTATGCTTTGATCAAAGTCTTCCTGAATCATCATTTGTTTGAAGCAGGCAGGATGCAATTTTCTCTTACCAAGAGTGATCGATTCCATGTTAACCTACTCACAATCTTCATCTATATAATTCATCATATCCAGATCATCTTGTACATGACTGAGTCATGGATGAGTATGAACCAAAATATGGATTCATATATATAAGGTTCTATGGTAGTTTCAGGTCAAAGGATTACATGCACAATTCCACTATAAGAACCATCTATTGACATGTAGATAAAACTCCATTAGATATTCTCCACTTGGATCAATTCAGTGAACTCATTCTCTAATGAGCACCCACATTCTTGTATTAGTGTCATACACAAGTTATTGTGAGATCAATTATCCTCTCAATTGAGCATACAAAGGATGTGCTAGTCTTACTGAAAAATATTGATCCCCAACTTAATGTCCCATCAACTAGGAATGTTTTAAATTGGGTTTTAAGATTTTAGATCTCATTGGTATGATCTCATCATAATCCTAAAACCCTAGCCCTAATTTATGGGATTCATCATAATCTTAAATAAATAATAAGACACTGCATATGATGAAATAAATGCCTTTATTTGTTTTAAAATCTTATTACATGAGTTTGGAAGATGAAAAATAGCCAAAAAAAAAAATTGATTGGCTTGAGGGCATATTCCTTTTAGAGAAGATGGGACTTAGATTTGTAGCTAATTGACTTTAGGTCAACTAGGAGTTTGTTAGATATGTGTGCCCTAGAAGTCAGAATTGGCTGACACTTGTTATACACTTCTAAGGGCAAAATTATAATTTTAACTATAAATAATAAAATAAATTATTTTCTATCATAAA
The DNA here is from genome assembly GCA_006176705.1 of Cocos nucifera. NCBI lineage: Eukaryota > Viridiplantae > Streptophyta > Magnoliopsida > Arecales > Arecaceae > Cocos > Cocos nucifera. The sequence goes on from QRFJ01000063.1 coordinate 166,208, forward strand.
TATATATTTAGTGCCTATGACACATCCCTTAAGTTAATGGTAATGATAATTCTTATTTTCAAGAGTTGAAAATTTAAGACATGAATTTTCATTATTAACTCATAAAATGCTCCCAACCTTAGGATCATTATGAGGATGGTGATTGATCCGGAAGATTAGTGTACAATCGCTTCTTTATAGTAGATGAGTCTTGAGTCAATGATGTAGAAACATCAGAATGAGAGTACAGGTACTCATTAGAGAACGAAGGCACTGGGTGTGACCATCTCGAGCAGTCATAAGAAAGTCTACCTTCTTGTCAATGACTGGCTTGAAGCTACAGTAGTGTGTCTGGTTCTTTGACCTGAGGTGCATTGACAGTTCACCTTGAGGGTGTTATAGTTTGACTACACCATGACTCGATCTCCTAGCCATCTGAAATCTTGAGGTGTATGGTGGCTATAGTATGTTCATTGTAGGAATTGGATTGCACCAAGAGGAAATCTATCTACCTCGGTAGGTGAGGAGAAGCCCTATGATGATCATGAGAATCAAGTCCATAAGCCCATGGGCATGGCAGAGTGAAATGATAGAAAGAGTTTCTATTAAGGTTTTCACATCGGACTTAAATCGAACGATTAATTCATATGATGAAAATTAGGGTTTGACGAGTTCACCTTAACCTTAAAACTGATCGGGGCTCAAGATAGAAGAACTTAATCACACATGTAACTGCACTGAAAGGTTCATTTTTAATTTTTATGGGTTGCCACTATATACTTTTAGGTATCACTGGTGGATTTTGGGAGCAATTAGAATAATTTGGATGATCGATCATTATAGTTATCTGAATCAGAAAAGTTCTGATCCATCAAAAGGTATTTCGATGATATCGATGATAGAGATTGGGACATATCTCATTATCATATAGAATTGAATCTAATTAGATCACACAAATAAGGATTTGGATCTAGATATCATCAATTGGACTAATCCAGTTCAATTGATTTGAATTAGATTCAATTAGGTTCAAGAAAATCATGCTAGCACACGATTGAGCTTAAAGTTCTCCTTCAACAATCATTAAATGTTATCTCGACTGAGCCAAATATATTTGGGCTCACTCAGGTACCTTTACTTGGTCTGACTGAAGCTTGTCTAGGTTAGAAAAAAATTATCTTAATTTATGAGATAAATTTGAGATAACACCTGCTATTTTTCGTCACCTACTAATTCTTGTCTTTTGACTTTGGTCAAACATTGACCTTTGACCCTTGGACATCTGCCCATGTGTCATGCACCCATAGGAGAGTAGATAGGGGCTTGTCCTCCTGCTAGAAAGAGGAAAGGAGGGGGCACATGCCTAGGAAGGCATGCGCCCAAGAATGGTGACGCTTGGAGTCCCATACAGATAGGACTCCAGGTTGCTTCTTGGCATCAAACTAGATGGCACCAAAGACTCCACTTTGACTAGTCTTGGCACCACCTAAGGATGTTGAAGAGGGGCTCTCATCTGATTAGATTAGATGATGTCATTCCATCAGTCAAATTTAGATCTGATTGTACGAAGAGACATGATTGACCGAGATGATGTGGCACTGCATGGTGTAGTAGGGTCTATATAAACCCTATGTACGCCTAGGTTTAGTGAAGTTCTCCCCTTGCCCATGCCACATAGCCATCTCCCTCTCTCCTCCATGTCTACCTCTAATCCTCTCTCTCCTCTCCATGCCTAAGGAGCTTTGGGCTTCAGTTTGGTGCGATCCAGACAAGACAAAGGAGACAAGAAAGGAAGAAGGCAGCACTGCTGCAAGATATGACATCGGATCTTCAAAAGTTATTTTGAAGACCTTCAAGATCAGATCCAGATCTGATATTTAAAGAAAAGATTGAGAAGGAGGAGATATCCAGATCTTGCCTGAGTGGATATCGATAGAGACTAGGCGATTGCGTGGCTACATCCAGAACCTCAGGCAATCAGCAGGATCATCACAAGATAATTAGATTACCCAAGAATAAGGTATAAATTAAATCTAATTTAATTTAATTTATTTTATTTTAATAGATCCATCAAATCAAATCTAAAAAATATCAGATTTGATTTAGATCTAAGAGAAAATTTTTTGAAATATTTCTCTTGGTCAAATTAGATTTGAATGAACCTGATTCGAAAAACCAGATTTTCTCCTTCATAGCCTTGGGCCTTAGGATGATAGATTGTTTACTTACTGCTTGTTTACTTGTCCCATGTCTCTCAGTCTTGAATCATGAAAACATAAACAAATCGACTTACTGCTTTATTGAATGTTGCCTTCGGATGATATCGAGAACCTGCAAAGCTTCTTGATTATTTTTTGTGTCTCAATATACATATAAATATATTATTTCTTGAGTTCAGTACAAGCTAAGAAAAAGATTCTAGAAATTTTTTTTTGGGTGTTTATATCTTGTTTCTTTTATTTATTACATTGCATAATGATAGACTCATCAATTGATTAATGTACATAATCTCCAACATCCATACATTTATATGTAATTATATGGATGGAAGAATTATGTACAATGATTAATTGATTGTCTAATTTAGATAGTTTAAAAATTATAAATAATTCTATAGGTAATTCTAGTAACCAAATGGTATGCTAAGGATTCTGAATGAAATTTTGGACAGTATTTTTCTTTTGTTCTCCCTACATGGGAGAATTAAGAAAAAATGCTGCCAAAATTTCATTCGATTTCTATTGCATATCGTTTGATTACTGTAATAAACCTATAGAATTAATACCTATCTTTACCTAGTTGATTGTAGGATGCATTTATTGTATATCTAAAAATGATATTTAATGCGATTCCACACATGATATTTATTTCAATCCCTATTTATGATGCATTTTTTATTTATAATGCATATTTATTTATAATACATTAGTATATATTGTAAGTTCTATGCATGATTTAATTACAGTATCATAAATTTTTATAATGAATAAGGAGTAGATGAAGTTTAGTAGGCTCTCATCAGAATATAAGGCTGGACTTCAAAAATTTTTTGATTTTGCTATAGAAAAATTTGGCAACCACAGACTTATCCAATATCCTTGTAAAAAGTGTATGGATGGACCATGGCTACCTCATCAAGATATAAATGATCACCTCATTATTTATGGCTTTAAACTCGGTTATGAAATTTGTTGGGATCAATATGGTGAGGGCAGGCCGCAAGGAGGCGATCAACATGATGGGAGAGTGGAACAAATGGTTCGTGATATTTTTTATTTATTGGCCATAATGACGGTGCATCTATGTCCATGCCTAATCCTATGGTTGGTGGAATGACAAACAGTGAGGATATGGAGAAGGTCCGCAAATTGATGGAGGATGCTAATGTTCCATTGTATCCCGGCTGTAAAAAGATGGTGAAGCTTAAGTTTTTAATTTGGTTGTACCATGCAAAATGCTCTAATGGGTTCAGTAATAATAGAGTGAATTGCATACTAGAACTTTTGGAAGATATTCTTTTGAATAATGCATAAATTCCAAAGAATAATTATGAGGCATCGAAGATTATTAAATAGGTAGGCTTTAGTTATACCAAGATACATGCATGTCCTAATGATTGCATGCTCTACTGAGAGGGGGATGCCAACCAAAATGAGTGCACGAGGTGCAATGTATTAAGATAAAAAGAGAATAAAGATGGCACATCAATCCATGTACCTCAAAAGTTAATGTGGCACTTTTCTTTGATTTTGAGACTAAAAAAGTTATTTATGTCAGCAAGGACATCGAAGGACATGAGATGGCAAAAAGAGAACCGAATAAAAGATGATGCATTGAGGCATCCAGCTGATGGAGAGGCATGGCAGAAGTTTAATGAAATACATCCCAATTTCACACAAGAGATACATAATGTGAGGTTGGGTTTGTCATGCAATGGTTTCAACTCATTCAAGCATATGAATACCACCCACAATATATGGTCAATATTTATTCATGTTTACAACCATCCACCATGGATGTGTATGAAAAAATCCTTTACTTTCAAGACAGTGCTCATCCCTGAATCGATGAAGGTTGGTAATGATATTGATATCCATTTGCAGTCTTTTATTGCCCAGCTCAAATAGTTGTGGAGCATTCAATGTTCCAAGTTTTGATGCTTTGCTGAATGAGTCATTCTCTATGCATGCAATGCTTTTATGGACGATAAATGACTTTCCAACCTATGCCCTAATGTTGGGTTGGAGCACAAAAGGTGAGCTAACATGTCGGATTTATGGAAAAAATACCAAGTTTAGAAGGTTGACACATCGGAGGACCTTTAGCTATATGGGGCATCGACGTTTCCTTCGTTAAAACCATCCATACAGAAGGGATGCACGCTCCTTCAATAGCACTATTGAAGAAGGTGAGGCACCTAGCTAGATGTCTAAGAGTGAGGTACTGAGAGAATTAGATATTCTCAGTGTTGAATTTAGGAAAGGTGATCCGATTGGTGGTAAGAAGAGGAAGCATCTGATAGAATTAGATCTAGGATTTCAGGGCTAGATCTTGAAACTTTTTTAAGATCAAATAGTGAAAGACTAAAATTAATCAAAATTAATTTTAAATTTTAGAAAATACCCTAGATCTAAGATCTATTACATGATCATGGCATGTTATTAAATTAGAAATTAAAAATCTAAAGAAGAAACTAAAACATATTGATCACATCAACATGTATATACACTACATCTAATGCAGGTATGAAAATAATAGATCAGATCTATTATCTATGCAAGTTAGATATTCTAACTTACTGATCTAAGCTTGAGGATGATGTTGGAAGCTACACATGCATCCGACCTCTAGGAGTCATCCACATGAGCCCATGAACCACGATCAGAAGTCCGATGCAGAAAATCAACACAGTATGCTAGTACTGTGCTGATCCTTCTTTGATGGTCAATCCGAAGCCACCTTCTTCAAATCTTGGACTCTCTAATTTTTAGAAGGAAGGAAAAGAGATTTTGAACTTGCGACACCTCTCAAAAATCTCTAAAGAAGGAGGAAAAGATCAAAGAAAAAAACCTAAAAGAAGAACCCCTCTTCTTCTTCTTTGTTCTCTCACCTAGACACCTAGATTGGTGTCAATGAAATCCCCATGCCCCAATACTCTTTTTTCCTTATTTTCAAACACCCCAAATATCTCTCAATGATCTAGAATATATCCAAAAATCAGTCCAAAATTCATCTTACATAGATAGATATAGAGGAGTCCTTGTCTAGGTCAAATACCTAGACAAAGAATGTCCAAATTGGGCAGTTGGGTGCCTCCTCCTTCTTTTCTACTATGGACCACTAGATTTTGTCATACAAAAACCCCTCTAAAATCCATGAAAATCCCAAAAAAAATCTTGGTGGAATCAGTGCACTATAGGAAGAGTTTTGGTTTCCAAAAATTCTATCTCGTTGAATTTGAAATCAAAACCAATTCCTATTATGACTTGGTCCACACTTAAGTTACCATGTAAGAAAGAAAGCGGAGGACTTTAGGACATGGTGGGCTTCTCTTGGGCATGGGGAATTCATGCAAAATCAAAGGGGGCATGAACGGTGGGCGTTGGGACTAAGGTGGTGCATGGAGGAAAGTTCCTAGTCTTACTAGGATTCTTATTTTGACTTGATCCAACATGGTTTCTCAAATCAAATCAAACCAGAATTAATTCAATCAAATTAAATTAGATTCTAAACTAATTAAAAATTATATTAAATTAAATTAAATTAGATTTAAGATTTTAATTTAATTTTTTAATCAAATTAGAAAATTAGGTGGACCCAAGTCTTAGTTGAACTAGGACTAGTTCTTCCTTGCACTTGGCTTATCCAATAAACCAATTAGACTTGATCCAATCAAGCCCAAACCAAATTTAATTAAATTATATTTAATTCAACTTAATCTTAGCCCTTTGGCTTAATCAAATTAAGCTAATTAGAAATCTAATTGCTAATCGATTCTCCTATAATACTTGCATTAGGTTAAACATCAATCGTCTTAATCATTTAACCCTAGAAAGATTCTTAATCATTGATCAACCATCCGATTGGACTATGAACTCTAATGTGTGTGACCTCATAGGTCCAAATCTAAGTCGATAGCATAAGAATAAATCTTTGTACTAATCGAAGTGATCATCTAGCAATGGTATCCAATGATCGGATAGGTCGAATGCGTAAAACAACATCCTTAGAACCCATGCGGATATAGTTTCCATATAATTCATCCCCTTGACCAAAATGCTCATAGGACACCTCAGAGTTCAACTGTCAACTCTGATAAGGTTGTCTACATTGTATTTCAAAATATCAAATCCATCTAATGGATTATCCTGAACAAGGTCTATATTAAAATACAGTGATACATTTTTTTCTAACTCTTAGATTGGTCAATTCCATCTTCATCACACTCTGACTTCATAAGTACCTGATTGTGCCCAGAAGCCTTTCATTACTGAATTAGGAATTCAGTTAGTCCGGTACCAAAGCACAGTGAGTTACTTGCAAGTCATTGAGGTGATCTCAGGTCTAAGAGATACTTATACCTATAACCTATCAAAGACATTCTCGACAGCAGAATGCTCTGGAGTTGGTCAAGTTCAATGACGATGTACCTATACATCTCACATGTATGCCATACCAGTATCTCCATCCTACTTGGTTAAGAGGACAACCAACCTATGTAGCATACAACAATCTATGCTTGATAGACACTGTCGTCCTAATTAACATCCTATTATTTGATCGTGAACAGATTTAAGGACTAATCGATAAATCCTCTCTTTATCAAATCTAAATAGTTCTAAAGATTTCATCACAATAATGGAGTTCGTTAGAAGATGAAGACTTTATAATGAAAAAAATATCAAAAATATATTTTATTTATTAATAAATCAATTACAGATATAATGTAGCTCAGTCATCAACAGGCTAACGATTGGCTTTAGAACATATTTTCCAACAACTCCCACTTGTCCTAAAGCCACTCGACATAGTATCTAATACCCATCTTTGACTTATGGTTGTCGAACTTGTTTATCACCAGGGCTTTAGTGAAGGGGTTGATCAGGTTCTTCTTGTTATCGATCTTTTAAAGATAGACGTCACCTCGATCCATGATCTTTTGAATCAGGTGGAAGTGGTGCAAGATGTACTTCATGTGCTGGTGTACCTTTGGTTTCTTCGCCTGAGCTATGGCACCAATGCTGTCACAGTAGAGCAGGACTGGACCATCTAGAGAGAGTGCTACTCTGAGCTTGGTGATAAACTTTCTCAACCATATAGCTTCCTTCATGGCATCTGATGCTATGATGAACTCTACTTCATAAATAGAGTCTGCCACAGTATGCTGCTTGAAACTCTTTCAGTAGATAGCTCCACCATTTAAAGTAAGGATATATCCCAACATGCTTCTGCTATCATCATGGTCAGATTGAAAGCTGGAGTCTGTAAACCCCATAAGTTTCAAATCTAACTCGCCATAAACCAACCATTGGTCCTTAGTATTTCTCAAATACTTAAGGATGGTTTTAACTACTTTCCAATAGTTTTCTTCAAGGTCACATTGGTATCTACTCACTACTCCTAGTGAGTATGCCATGTCTAATCTCGTACATGTCATGGCATACATGATAGATCCCACTATCGAAGTATATGAGACTCTACTTATATGCTCTCTCTTCAGAAGTTGTTGGACAATCCTTCTTAGAGAGAAATTTCATGGCCTATCGGAAGATAGCCCCTTTTTGAATTTTTCATGCTGAACCTCTTCAGCATAATATCTATATACATGAACTGGGATAACCCAAGCATTCTTTTAGATCTATCCCTATAGATCTTCATTCCTAGGATGTAGGATGCTTCACCCAAGTCCTTCATCGAGAACTATGATGAGAACCAGACTTTTATTCCCTACAGTGCGGGGATGGCATTCCTGATTAAGCGAATGTCATCCATATATAAGACAAGGAATACTGCTACTAGACCAGTTGCCCATTTGTAAATGTAGTGCTCTTCTCCATTCTTAATGAAGCCATACATTTTGATCATCTTATCAAAATGCATATTCTAAATTTGAGATGCCTGCTTCAATCCATAAAAGGATCTTTAAAGCTTGCACACCTTGGACTCATCTATGGATCTAAACCCCTCAGGTTGTATCATATACACCTCTTTGGTCAGCTCTTCATTTAGAAAAGCTGTCTTCACATTCATTTGTCAAATCTCATAATCCAAATGGATTTGAGCATTGTCACAAGGAAGAATGTCTCATCATAGTCAATACCATAATGTTGACGATACCCCTTGACAATCAGATGGGCTTTATAGGTCTCCATCTTTTCGTCTGCATCTTTTTTCTTTTGAAGATCCATTTACATCCAATGGATTTAATCCTTTCGGATGGGTCAACCAATGTCCATACATTGTTGACCTTCATGAACTTCATTTCGGATTTCATCACCTCAAGCCAATTCTTAGAATTGAATCTCTGCATAACATCCATATAAGTGATCGGATCCTCATCATTCTCATCGAGTTCGATGGGATCACCATCCTAAGCTAAGAAACCATAGTATCTGTCTGGATGACACGGTACTCTACCTGATCGTCTTAATAATGTAGGTACACTATGCTCTAGATCTGATCTAATCAAATTTGACTCAGGTTCAGCTACAAGTGTCAGTTTATCTACCTACTGAACTTTATCAAGTTCAATCTTAAAGGCAATAGCTCCTTCACCAAGGAACTCTTTTTCCAAAAAGGTTGCCTTAAGGCTGAGGAACATCTTTTGTTCATCAGCATGGTAGAAATAGTATCCTTTGATCTCTTTTGGGTATCCTATAAACATGCACTTGTCAGACCTAAGTCCAAGTTTATCTATAACTAACCGTTTGACATAAGTCGGGCACCCCCAAATCCTAAGGTGTGAAAGTGCTAGCTTACGTCCTATCCATATCTCATATGGAGTTTTAACTATAGACTTACTTGGAACCCTATTTAATATATAACAAGCTGATTCGAGTGCATATCCCTAGAAGGATATCGGCAAGCTAGCAAAACCCATCATGGATCAGACCATGTCTAACAGAGTCCGATTCCTTCTTCTAGACACACCATTATGCTGTGGTATTTCTGGAGTCTACTGGGAGAGAATTTTATTCTCTCCTAGATATGTGAGAAACTCACTGGAAAGATATTCTCCTTCCCAGTCAGACCGAAGAGTTTTAATACTCTTTCCAGTTTATTTTTCTACTTCACTTTGGAATCGTTTGAATATTTCAAATGAATCCGACTTGTATTTCATCAGATAGACATATCCATATCTGGATAGATCATCTGTAAAAGTAATGAAGTAGAAATATCCACCTCTAACACTTGTGCTCATTAGTCCACATACATCAGTATGTACAAGACCTAAGAGCTTAGTGGCTTTTTCATCATTTTCACTAAAAGGTGACTTGATCATTTTACCAAGAAGACAGGACCATAGGTTGGAAGTGATTCACTACACTAACTTCGAGAATTTCCTTTTGAGTCAACCTATTTATCCTATTATTGTTTATATGACCTAGCTTATAGTACCATAAATAGATATCTGACACACTATTTAATCTAGGATGCTTGCCAGTTGAATAGACTATGTTAACAGATTGTGATAGCATATACACACCACTATTCAAATGTCCATAGAAAATAGTAACACCATTCATAATGATATTATAAATTTATTTCTTTATTGATATTTCATAATCATTTTTGGCCAAAAGGCCTACAGAAATAACATTCATAAAGAAACTAGGATAGAAATGACAATCACTAAGAATAATGATATGGGACTCAAATACAAGTTTCAAAATTTTTAAAGCTAGAATTGGAACTGATCTTTCATCTCCAACATTCAGGAATCTTTCATCTTGCTCGAATCTCCTACTGACCTATAACCCCTGCAATAAATTACAAATATGGTAAGAGCTACCGATATCCAATACCCAGTCAGTAATATCATAAATAGAAAAATTGTAAGGAGTTATCATATAAATATCTTGTCTAGTAATTGCTTGCTTCTTTCTCTACCTATGTAGGTCTAGAGAGGTAATGTACTGAGGACAGTTCCTCTTCTAGTGCTTTCACTTTTTGCAAAAGAAGCATTCAACTAGACTCTTATCGAGCTTGATCTTCCTGGTCTAGTCCTGCACAGATGTCCCAATCTGAACTTGCACCTTCTTAGCTTTCTTTTTCTTGTTCTTCTTTCCTTTCCTAAAGGATCGAGAATCAAAAGACGAACCTCCCACCATGTTCACTGACTCCTTGTGGAGTTGGTGATCCTTCTCAAAGTTTTGAAGCAACCCCAGTAACCCATGGTAGTCTACTTCAGGCTTTGTCATTCTAAAATGAGTAAGGAATGGGAGAAAAGACTTGAGCAATGAATTCAGTATTGCATCCTTCCCAAGCTATTTATGCAAGAGAAAGTCGAGCTTGCTCAAATGCTCTATCAGCTCGATCATATACAATACATGATCAGTGATAGAGGCACCATTCCACATCTTAGCATTAAAGATGGCATAACTAGTCTTGTGCCTCTCCACATCATCGGATGTGCCAAAGGAATCCTCCAACACTTGAAGCATATCCTTTGGCTGAGCCATCTTAAATCTGTGACTGAACTCATCGCTCATAGCAGCCAGTATAATGCAGCACACCATGGTCCAATCACTAAGCCACTTCTGATAAGTATCTCTGACTATTCCACGTGCATTGGTAGCTGGATCCTCAAGTGCAGGATCCATTAATACATATAGGATCCATTCATGCTTTAGGATAATTTTCAACTTTTGGTACCAGCTATCGAAGTTGGGTCCCACCAATTTATCATTATCCAATAATGATCGGAGCGATAGGAAAGTGGCTATATCTGCATAAAAAAAATCATAATCTAATTAGTAATTGATTGATTAAACCTAAAGATTTGGACTTTAATCAAAAGATTCTTTCACTATTTTATTCAAATTGATAATCTCTACCTCCAATTCGAGGAATTATCCTAATTCTTTAGTGGGTACTAGAATCCACATAGATTGCACATGAGCCCAACTTTTGTTGGCCAATCCATGTACATCTAAGGATAGGTTCATAATCAATTGTTTCTCCAAACAATCACTACAAGAAAAGGATAATTAGCTACACAAACAAAATGTAGCTAAATCTTGCAAAAGTATCGCTAAATACATCTACCGACGTAAAATGCATAAAAAAAAAAATGTCGACAAAAGTGCAGTCGTTGATTCCACTTATCGATGTTTAAAAATTTTCATCGACAAAAACATGATTCACCGATGTTTAATTAAATGTCGGTAATTAATTACCTACACAAAATAGTCATGAAAAAAAAAATATTTACCAACGTTAACTTATCATCGCTAATATTTTACCCACATAAAATAAACGTCGGCAAAAATATTTTTACCAATGAAAACTTATGTTAGAAAAAATATTTTTATTAATAGAAATTAATCATCAAAAATATATTTTTTATAATAAAAATTAAATGTTAGAAAAAATATTTTTATCCATGCTTATTTTATGTCAGAAAATATTTGGCTACGTAAATTTACATCGGTAATAGTTAAGGGTGGCTAAAGGTGGCACACTGGGATACTTTTTGATGACTGTTTATATTGAATTTTGCTATGTTAATTTGCATCGATAAATATTTAGCGATGTTTATTTACGTCGGTAATTATTAAACATAGCTAAAAGTGGCACGCTGGCATGGTAATTGATGATGGTTATTCTTATTTATTGATGCTAAGTGTCATTACTATTTATCTTTACCTATGCTTTTTTTGCATCGATAAATGATTTTAAAATAAAAAAATAATTTTATTTATATGAATTTTTTAAAACCCGTAGACATCCATATAACATCTACATAATAGATAACATAAGGTATAGCAATCACATAACAAATAAATGCATCCTAAAATCAAATTCATTTATTTTAAAACATCCATATAACATCCATATAAAAGAACATGTACATATACAAGATGTCATACATACTACATGTCTTTTAAAAAAAATACAAGAAAACAAAATAAAACTCCGTATCGTTGATGATATATCATAAACTTGCATTAAATTAAAAAAATAAGTTAGCAAACTAATTATCTAGTATAAATACTAAAAATATATTAATAAAAAAGAATATAAAAGAATACTGATGGGGGAGGCATCATCATCATCATCATCGGTAGAGTCCTGATCATAAGCATCAGCAGGAACATCGAAAGTCAATGGGGGAGGCATACGGTGACATAACTCGTTGAGCTTCACTCCAAATGCCTGAAGTTGGGATGAAAGCTCGGCATTGGCCCATCGTTGGTCTGCTATCTCCTCCTGATGTCTTATCTTGGTCTCAATATGTCTCCTCTCCACCTCATGCAGACGAGCATCACAAGAAACATGTGCTTCTCAAGAGGAGCTAGGGGCCATAACTCCATATCCCAACCCCGTAACATAGCTAGGTCTCCTATGTGGGTGGGGTAGAGCCCTCAGCTGGGGACTGGTATCGTATCTCCATCATACAGCCCTAATTAAAGAAAAAAGTAAATATAACCAAAAATCTAAACTTTATAATGAAATTGAAATAGAACTTAATCACTTAATACTCACATGTCTCTCCTTAGTCCCGAAAAGCCACTTGCCCGTCGTCTGGTGATGGGTCCTCTGGTAGATGTCAATCCATCTAGACAGCTGTTCTATCTCGATATCCCTCTAAAATTTATGAATGTAAGTATATTGACATAGATATACTCTAACAAATTATTAAAGATATATGTATGTGTACTTATTAGCTCATATTGATACTGTGCAAATGATTTTGATCCACCACAATGCATCACCGTAAGCCTTGACCTGCTTTATGAGGTCTTGTTGCAGTAGGTCTAATAAACAAATGCAACCAAGATATTAGTGAACATATTACAATAACATATCAATTCAATAATCAATATTTTTATTATACATAATAATTATACCCGATATGCAAGATCCTCGTATCTGATGCAGAGAAGATCCCAGTCAGAGCGTGATACACTCCTGTGCGGTGTCTCACATGCTGCAGCCATCCCACGTGCCTGGAAGACCTCCTTCTAGTGGGTATGGAGCTTATATCTGAATCCTCTAAGCAATCACCCTATATGTCGAAGGATAGCCTCCTGCACACGCAGGATGTCAATCTCCTGAATATCAAAATCATGCTACAAAAAATAATGTACAATATATGAGATTTACCAAAAAAAATAAAAATATCATAGTTATCAAAAATTATATTTAGTTACCTATAAATGGTCGAGAAGGACCTGCTATTGTGGTCTCGTAACTCTGCATTAATCAGTCAACGTCAGGATAGCATACGAACAGATAATAATACCTACCTCGCACATGTATGGATCCCTAACATGGCACTCTACTAGCATGACATATCTCGATGGGATGACTGTTAGATATATGTGCCCTAGAAGCCAAAATTGGCTGATACTTGTAATACACTTCTAAGGGCAAAATTATAATTTTGACTATAATCAATAAAATAGGTTATTTTCTATCATATATGTGTATTTAGTGTCTGTGATACATCCTTTGAGTTAATGGTAATGATAATTCATATTTTCAAGAGTTAAAAATTTAAGACATGAATAATCATTATTAACTCATAAAATACTCCCGACCATAGGATCATCACGAGGATGGTGATTGATCCAAAAGGTTGGTGTACAATCATTTCTCTTTAGTAGATGAAGTCTTGAGTCTACGGTGTGGAGATACTGGAGCGAGAGTATAGGTACTTGTTAGAGAACGAGGGCACTGAGCGTGACCACCTCGAGTAGTCATTAGGAAGTCTATCCTTCTCATCAATGACTGACTCGATGCTGTAGTGGTGTGTTTGGTTCTTTGACCTGAGGTGCATCGGTAGTTCACCTTGAGGGTGTTATAGTTTGACTACACCATAACTCAATCTCCTAGCCATTCGGAACCCTGAGGTGTATGTTGGCTATAGCATGTTCATTGTAGGAACTGGATTGCATCAAGATGGAATCTATCTACCTTAGTGGTAGAGGAGCAGCCCTGTGATGATCATGAGAATCAAGTTCAGAAGCCCATGGCCATGGCAGAGTGAAATAATAGAAAGAGTTTCTATTTAGGTTTTCACATCGGACTTGAATCAAACGATTACATCATATGACAGAAACTAGGATTTGACGAGTTCACCTTAACCCTAATCTGATCGGGGCTCAAGATAGAAGAACTTAATCACATAGGTAGCTGCACCAAGAGGTTCGCATTCAGCTTTGATGGGTTGCCACCATATACTGCTAGGTATCACTGGTAGATTTTGGAAGCAATTAGAGTGATTTAGATGATCGATCATTCTAGCTATTCGAATCGGAAGAGTTCTAATCCATCGAAAGGAGTTTCGATGATGTCGATGATAGAGATCATGACATATCCCATTATCATATAGAACTGAACCTAACTAGATCACACAAACAAGAATTTAAATCTGGTGATCATCAATTAAACTGATCCAGTTTAATTGATCTGAATGAGATTTAATTAGGTTCAAGGAAATCGTGCTAGCACTCGATTGAGCCTAACGTTCTTCTTTTACTATCATAAATAGTTGTCCTGACTAAGCCAAAGGAGTTTGTGCTCAATCAGAGGCCTTCACTTGGTCTGACTGGAGCCTGTCCAGGTCAGAAAGGGGTTGTCTTATTTTGTAAGATAATACCTGCCATTTTTGGTCATTTGCCATTTCTCATCCTTTGACTTTGGTCAAAAGTTGATCTTTGACTGGTCAAATGTTAACCATTGATACTTTGACTTCTGTCCACATGTCACGCACCTATTGGAGAGCTGGTGGGGGCTTATCCCCCTGCTAGAACCTGGCAAGGAGGAGGGCGCATGCCACCCTTGGCATGTGCCCAAGCTGGAGGCGCCCAGGAGTCACTATTAGATAGGGACTCCATCTCCTTTTTGGATTTCGATTAGACTCCTCCTAAGAACCAACTTTGACTAGTCTTAGGTACCATCTAAGGAGAAATCCAAGGGACTCTATTTCCATCAATCAGATTTAGATCTAATTTTATAAAGGGTTGTGATTGGTTGGGATGAAGAGGAGTTGGATCATGCATAGTCTATAAATAAGACCCTACGCCCAACTTAAGGAATATCTAAAAATTCCCCATGCCCCAAGGTTGCCTCTCTCCTCCTCCTCCATGCCAAGTCCATCTTCTCCCTCTCCTCTCCATGCCCAAAGTGGTTTGGGATCCAGTTGGTGCGATCCAGGCGAGATAAAGGCGATAGAAAGCTAGAAGGCAGCGCTGCTGCAAAGGATAACTACTGATCTTTGAAAGTTGTTTTGAAGATCCTCCAAATCAGATTCAGATCTGATTTTTGGAGACATGATAGAGAAGAAGAGGATCTCCATATAGAGTCTAAGTGGATACCGATAGAGGCCCGACACTTGCGTGGCTAGATCTAGAACCTTCCACTGCTTATAGGATCATTAAACGGGTAATAGGATTACCCTACATCAAGATAAATTAAATTTAATTTAATTTATCTAGATTTTATTTTTATTATTAAAATAATAAGAATCAAATCTAAAATATCTCAGATCTAATTTAGATTAAAGAAAAATTTTTTTGAAATATATCTCTTGATCCGATCAGATCTGAACGAACCTGATCCGGGAAATTAGGATTTCCCTTCAACTGGTATCAGAGTCAAGGTTCTAAAGTATTTAGATCTAATTTTAAATTTATTTTAATCAAAAAATAAGTAATTTTAAATGTCACATAAGATGTGATCAGATCTGAAATCAGAAAAAATTAAAATTAAATGATTTGGATCTAAGATTAGAAAATATGCATGACTAGTTCTAAAATAGAATAGTTCTATAGAATAGTCTTGCATATTTTCAATTTAATTTGATTAAATCATATTTTAGATCTATTTATTTATTATTTTTTAATATTATAATTATTATGATAACATCTAAAAAACTATAAATAAAAATTATTTAATTTTAACATCATTTGAGATATGATTGATGCATGTCTAGACTAGTTGTAGAATAGTTCTACATAGTTATCTAGATTAGAGTTTATTTTGATAAGATCAATTTAAATCTAATTTTTTAAATTATTATGAGATAATTTAGATCTAAAAATATGTATAATTTGATACATGAGATGTATGCAAAATATGCCATGATTAGATCTAATTTGTATATGAGATATATGATATAGATCTAAAACTATTTTGTAGTATTACATGTTCCTGATTAAGGCGTTCCTCTTAGCCATCCGATCATAAGAATGAAGAAGAATTTAAAGACCCTCTCTTTCCATCCGATGGGGTGTTCTTATGATGTGTAGGGGTGCTGCGCGTTCATTCTTAATCAGAAACCCAAAACTTACTTTCTGCAAAACCCTAGATCCTAAAATCCTAGAATTTATTGTGCATATTTTGTTTATGAACCCTACTTAATTAAAAATTAAGATTATAAAATATTAATTAGGTCTAAAATTAAGAATTTTAGATCTAATACATATTCATAATACTGGGTTTGGGCTTGGGTAGCTCAATTAGGTCTAAGCAGGTTGATCAAACCGAATCAAGAGTTGGTTAGATGGGATCAACAATGCTTAAATTGACCAGCCTAATAGGATTAAGTCTGGGTCAAGATCGAGTCACGATCAAGCAAGATCCTAATTAGGCTCAGAGGTTAGAGTCTAGGATTGTAGGCTAACCCAATTGATTCTGACTCAATAATTTGGTGTCTAAGGTAAGTTTGGCACATACGACCGACTGATTTTTAATTGGGAGCTACTCGACCTGAATGCGTTCTTGTATGAGTTAATGGCATATCCCTTCCACCGATCTCACTTACCTGGCCATATCTGTTGACTCAATTCTTGATTTGAGGTGGTCAATAATCCGAGCTAACCCATGCCACTAGGTTAGTCATAATTGTTATGACTATGACAAGTCTAGTTTAATGAGACCTGAATCAATTCTCCCTAAGAAAAGATTAAGTCTGAGGTCTTCCACCATTGTAGATGTGTGGGCCCTTCCCAGGGTTGATTGTTCTCGGCTGGATACAGTGGCTCAGTTGCACCGAAAAGATGCAACCATGTCTATTAGGCATTGGATGCTATGGGCTGGAGGATGAGTTGGGCTCAATATTTTGGATACGGTGAGAGACTCAATTAGGAATCCAGTCTATGCAAATGGTGGGTCTGACTTAACTAAGGAGTGGATCAATATTTCGGATATGGTGAGATTCATGAATTAGAGACCAAGTTTGGGTGCACCATGATTAGAGAATCATTGAACAAGAGTTGTTCACTCATTGGCTAACCCATCACCAATAACTGTTAGGTGAGGTGATGAGTCAGTTGGTGAGACCGCACCACCCACTAGAAATCATTAATCATGGAGATTTTCGCATCTCTACAGAGGGAGTGTAGGGATCCGAGAAAATAGTGGGAGCTAATTTATTTAAAAATAAAATTTTAAATAAATTGGTCAAGTCATAATTATAAGTATCTAACTAGAATCTTTGACTCTCTATAGAAAAATATCTGCGTCCAACCCATTGGCACGTATCCTTGGACACACATAGACTGACCGGATACCCAATTATAAAGATTGGCTCAGGAACTACAAAATTATTTTGGGTTCTAAGAAGTTAACCCATGTATTGGACTCAGGATCCTCCCACCTTACCAGCCCGTCCATCTGTTGAACAGAGAGCGTCTCTGAAAAAATGGATAGACGAAGATAATAAGGCCAGATATTACATGTTGGGCTCGATGTCTGATGAGCTCCAGCACCAACATGAAGATATCGAGGACTGCTCGCCAAATGTTGGCTCACCTGTAGGAGATGTTTGGTGAACAGAGTCGCACAGCCAAATATCAAGTCACAAAACAACTTTTTAAGGCTAAGATGTACGATGGGCAGTCAGTCCAAGATCACTATCTGATGATGATCAAGGACTTGGAAGAGCTTGAGAAGCTCGGTGTGAAGTTAGACTTGGATCTGTAGAACGATATTATTCTGCAATCCTTGACTGATGCATATGGGCAATTCATCATGAATTACCACATGCATAAACTTCAAAATTTCTTGGCCGAATTAATGAACATGCTGGTCACCGCTGAGCTTTCTATGAAAGGTTCTAAAGGCTTAGTTCTTGCTATGGAATAAACTTCTTCCAAAAGAAAGTCTTCTGAAAAGAAAAAAATTCTACAGAAAAGCAAAAGGTGGAAGGAGCAAACAAGAAGAAGGCAGAGCCGAAGAAGAAGGCCGCTGTCAAAGAAAAGTGTTTCCATTGCAATAGCGATGACCATTAGAAGCGAAACTGCCCTACTTACCTGGCCACCCTAAAGAACAAGAAGGAAGGTCCTTCTAGAGGTATGCTCATTATTGAGTCTAACCTTACAGCTTCTTCTGCATCCAGTTGGATGCTTGACTTTGGTTCTAGTGCTCATCTGTGCACTTCCATGCAGGGTCTTGAGGATAGCAGGAGGCTGAGGGATGGAGACATGATCCTATGCATCGGTAATGGAGCAAAAGTTGCTGCAGTGATGGTGGAAATATACCCTCTTCGATTACCATCTAGTTTAGACTTAGTTTTGAAAGACTGTTATTATGTGCCTGCAGCTAGCAAGAATTTGATTTTTATTTCATGCTTAGCACTAAAAGGCTATGTGATTACCTTCTTTAAGGACCATTATAACATTCTTTATGAAAGAAATAAAATTGCAAATGGTTTCCTTATTAACGGTCTTTATCAGCTACATATTGATGTATCTTTTCTAACTATCGAGCAAAACATGAATGCCAAACGACCTAGGGATAGTCCAAACAATAGGTATCTATGGCACCTGAGATTAGGTCATACAATAGAAGAAAGGGTCAACAAATTGGAGAAAAATGGACTATTGAGTCCATTGACTTCTGAGTCATATCCAATTTATGAATCTTGTCTTCAAGGCAAAATGACTAAACTCCCTTTTGTAGGATATGAGGAAAGAGCCACAGATCTTTTGCCCTAGTACATATTGATGTGTGTGGCCCATTTGATGTGCTGGCTAGAGGCAATTTTGTCTACTTTATCACCTTTACCGATGATCTGTCTAGGTATGGGTATATGTATCTTATGAGACACAAGTCTGAAGCTTTTGAAAAGTTCAAAGAATTTAGATATGAAGTAGAAAAACAAACTGGAAATCCCATTAAGGTTCTTCGATCAGATCGAGGAGGTGAATACCTTAGCCAAGAATTCCTAGACTATCTCAAGAAAAATGGCATAGTCTCTCAATGGACTCTATCAGGAACATCTCAACTCAATGGGGTTTCAGAATGGAGAAATCGAACTCTATTGGATATGGTCCAATCCATGATGAGCTTCACAGACCTCCCTGATTTTCTTTGGGGACACTCATTGTTAACTTCAATTTATCTACTGAATAGGATTCCCTCTAAAACCATTCCTACCACACCGTATGAGATATGGCATGGTAAGAAACCAAGTCTGAGTCATCTCAGAATTTGGGGCTGTCCGGCTCATGTCAAAAGACAACAAGTGGATAAGTTAGAGTTTAGGTCCTTCAGAGCTTGATTCATAGGATATCCTAAAGAGTCATTAGGATACTATTTCTACATTCCGAAAGACCACAATGTGATTGTGAGTCGAC
Organism: Cocos nucifera; assembly: GCA_006176705.1. NCBI lineage: Eukaryota > Viridiplantae > Streptophyta > Magnoliopsida > Arecales > Arecaceae > Cocos > Cocos nucifera. The sequence goes on from QRFJ01000063.1 coordinate 185,995, forward strand.
ATACCATCTTTCTTAAAAAATAGTTTATTCAAGATAGTAGCATTGGAAAGCAGATTAAGCTTGATGAGAAAGTCTCACAAGTACAACGAGCTAAGGACCAATTGGAACCAAATTAGGTTGAGCCAATAAGAACACTACCTCCTCCACCTCGTAGATTGGAAAGAGTTTTCCATCCTCCTGAAAGATACTTAGGTATTATTTCAGAGAAAGTAGAGAAAATATTCCTCGTAGGTAATGGTGCTCAAGGTGATGATCCCAAGACCTACAATGAGGCGATATCAGATCTCGACTTCGAGAAATGACTAGAGATAATGCAGTCAGAAATTGACTCGATGCACTCAAACCAAGTCTGGACCTTGGTAGATCCACCAGAAGGTATAGTACCTATTGAGTGTAAATGGATCTTCGAGAGAAAGATTAGTGCAGATGGGAATGTGGAGACATTCAAGGCTAGACTAGTGGCAAAAGATTATAGTCAACATGAAGGCATTAACTATCAGGATACCTTTTCCCCAGTGGCTATGCTAAAATCCATCCACACATTGCTTGTCGTTGCAGCCTATTTCGATTATGAAATATGGCAAATGGACATGAAAACGACGTTCTTAAATGGATATCTTGAGGAAGATATCTGTATGGAACAGCCACTAGGTTTCACATATAGTGATACTGATCACAAGGTTTGCAAGCTGCAAAGGTCCATATATGGACTTAAGCAAGCATCTCAGAGCTGAAACACTCATTTCAATGATGTGATCAAAAAGTTTGGTTTCATAAAAAATGAAGAGGAACCGTGTGTCTTCAAAAAGATCAGTGGAAGCATTGTTGTCTTCCTCGTATTGTACGTGGATGACATCCTCCTTATTAGGAATGATATTTCCATGTTGACGACAGTCAATATATGGTTGTCTAAGGAATTCTCCATGAAAGACCTAGGTGAAGCATCCTTTATTCTAGGAATTAAGGTCTATAGGGATAGACCGAATAGGATGCTAGGACTTTCACAGAAGATGTACATAGAGAAAGTACTAAAGAGGTTTAGTATGGAAAACTCTAAGAGAGGATTAATACCCTTCAGACATGGTATTCATCTTTCTAAGAAGATGTGCCCTAGCACATCTGAGGAAATAGAATGCATGAGCAAGATCCCTTATGCTTCTGCAATAGGGAGCCTTATGTATGCCATGCTATGTACATGACCTGATATAGCCCATGCTGTGAGTGTCACAAGTAGATATCAGTCAAATCCAAGAGAAGAACACTGGACTTCTGTGAAATGTATCCTTAAGTACTTAAGAAGAATTAAAGATATGATGTTGGTCTTTAGTAATGGAGAACTCCAAGTCCAGGGATACATAGACTCAGATTTCATGTCCGATGTAGATGATTGAAAGTCGACATCTGAGAGTCTGTTTGTGTGCAATGGTGGTGCTATCAGCTGAAAGAGTTCCAAGCAAACCATGATAGCAGATTCCACCATGGAAGCAGAATATATCGCTGCATCAGAGGCGGCGAAGAAAGCATTCTGGTACAAGAAATTTGCTGTAGAAATCAGAGTAATGCCATTAGATGCCATTCCTCTATACTGCGACAACAATGGTGCCATAGCTCTTGCTAAGGAGCCAAGATCTCACCAGAAATCCAAGAACATTGAGTGGCAATACCACCTCATCCGTGATTACCTCGAGAAGGGATACGTTGAGGTCAAGAGAGTCAACTCCACAGACAATGTGGCAGACCCGCTTACAAAGCCATTGGACCGATAGAAGATTGAAGCCCACGTTGAGAAGATGGGACTTAGATTTGTAACCAACTAGCTTTAGGACAAGTGGGAGATTGTTAGATATATGTGCCCTAGAAGCCAAAATTGGCTGACATTTTGTAATACACTTTTTAGAGGCAAAATTATAATTTTGACTATAATCAATAAAATGAATTATTTTCTATCACATATGTATATTTAGTGTCTGTAATACATCCTTTGAGTTAATGGTAATGATAATTCATATTTTCAAGAGTTGAAAATTTAAGACATGAATAAATCATTATTAACTCATAAAATTGGTCCCAATGATAGGATCATCACGAGGATGGTGATTGATCCGGAAGGTTGGTGTACAATCATTCTCTTTAGTAGATGAGTCTTGAGTCTATGGTGTGAAGACATTGGAGCTCGTCCGAGAATGAGGGCACTGAGCATGACCACCTCGAGTAGTCATTAGGAAGTCTACTTTCTCGTCAATGACTGACTCGATGCTATAGTGGTGTGTTTGGTTCTTTGACCGGAGGTGCATCGATAGTTCACCTTGAGGGTGTTATAGTTTGACTATACCATAACTCGATCTCCTAGCCATTCGGAATCCTTAGGTGTATGTTGGCTATAGCATATTCATTGTAGAAACTGAATTGCATCAAGATGCAATCTATCTACCTTGGTGATAGAGGAGCAGCCCTATGATGATCATGAGAATCAAGTCCAGAAGCCCATGGCCATGGCAGAGTGAAATAATAGAAAGAGTGTCTATTTAGGTTTTCACATTGGACTTGAATCGAATGATTACATCATATGATAGAAACTAGGGTTTGACGAGTTTATCTTAACCCTAATCTAATCGGGCTCAAGATAGAAGAACTTAATCACACAGGTAGTTGCACCAAGAGGTTCGCATTCAGCTCTGATGGGTTGCCACCATATACTGCTAGGTATCACTAGTGGATTTTAGGAGCAATTAGAGTGATTTAGATGATCGATCATTCTAGCTGTTTGAATCAGAAGAGTTCTAATCCATCGAAAGGAGTTTCGATGATGTCGATGATAGAGATCATGACATATCCCATTATCATATAGAATTGAATCTAACTGAATCACACAAACAAAGATTTGAATCTGATGATCATCAATTAAACTGATCCAGTTCAATTGATCTGAATGAGATTCAATTAGGTTCAAGGAAATCGTGCTAGCACTCGATTGAACCTAACGTTCTTCTTTTACTATCATAAATAGTTGCCCTAATCGAGCCAAAGGAGTTTGTGCTCGATTAGAGGCCTTCACTTGGTCTGACTGGAGCCTGTCCAGGATAGAAAAGGATTGTCTTATTTTGTAAGACAATACCTATCATTTTTGATCATCTGCCATTTCTCATCCTTTGACTTTGGTCAAAAGTTGACCTTTGACAGGTCAAATGTTGACCATTGATACTTTGACTTCTGTCCACATGTCACGCACCTATTGGAGAGCTGGTGGGGGCTTGTCCCCCTGCCAGAATCTGGCAAGGAGGAGAGCGCAAACCACCCTTGGCATGTGCCCAAGCTGGAGGCGCCCAGGAGTCACTGTTGGACAGGGACTCCATCTCCTTTTTGGATTTCGATTAGACTCATCCTAAGAACCAACTTTGACTAGTCTTAGGCACCATCTAAGGAGGAATCCAAGGGACTCTATTCTCACCAATCAAATTTAGATTTGATTTCACAAAGGGTTGTGATTGGTTGGGACGAAGAGGAGTTGGATCATGCATAGTCTATAAATAAGACCCTGCGCCCAACTCAAGGAATATCTAAAAATTCCCCACGCCCTAAGGCTGTCTCTCTCCACCTCCTCAATGCCAAGTCCATCTTCTCCCTCTCCTCTCCACGCCTAAAGTGGTTTGGGATCTAGTTGGTGCAATCCAGGTGAGATAAAGGTGACAGAAAGCTAGAAGGCTGCACTGCTGCAAAGAACAACTGCTGATCTTCGAAATTTATTTTGAAGATCCTCCAAATCAGATTCAAATCTGATTTTTGGAAATATGATAGAGAAGAAGAGGATCTCCAGATCTAGCTTAAGTGGATATCGGTAGAGGCCAGGCACTTGCATGGCTAGATCCAGAACCTTCCGCTGCTTATCGGATCATCAAACGGGTAATAGGATTACCCTACATCAAGGTAAATTAAATTAAATTTAATTTATCTAAATTTTATTATTATTATTAAAATAATAAGAATCAGATCTGAAATATCCAAGATCTAATTTGGATTAAAAAAAAAAATTTTAAAATATATCTCTTGATCCGATCAGATCTGAACGAACCTGGTCTGGAAAATCAGGATTTTCCTTCAATGACAATCCTCATCCTCTCCCCAGGATGTGCCCTCCTCCACTCCTCCAGCTTCTCATTTCTGGCAGCTCCACGTGTCCGTCTAATCACAGTATCAGTTGTTACAACAAAATATAAAGCTTAAAATCAATTATTTATATATGATAAAAATTTAAAATAAATATAACACAAAAAAATAACCTATGATAGGAGATGATGTGCCTGTCTCATTAGTAGTGTGCTGCTGAGATGATGAAGAGGTACCGACATCTCCATGTCGGTCCCTCCATCAGATCATCCTCCTAGTGGCATAACTTAAAATCGATTATTTATAAATGATATAAAATTAAAGTAAATTAAATATAAAAAATTATAATATGTAAAATCAATCTGGACTAGCTAGTGTGACCGCCTGATCATCAGGAGAAGTTGATGCACCGGCATTTCCTCATGCAAGCCTTCGGGGTCATCCTCTTGGTGCCATATCTGTATCAAACAATATATTAGAGACAATATAAAGTCAAATGACTTTTGACTCCTACCAAACGTGGTTTTACTATGGAGTAGTTTTATCAAGTACTTAAGCATCGAGAACTTCTTACAATTTGGATATAATGGCTCCTTGGTATCTCTCATGAGTTTTTCAAAATGTCCATCATTTGCATTATCCATACTTTCTAAAGAGTTGTCAAAATATGCCCCCTCATATAAATCATCTAACATCTCATTGATGCCAATTGGTTTAGCCTGTTGATCCATATGTTGGTCTCTTGTGTTAGTAGGTCTACTTTTCTCATGCAAATCCCAAATAGTA
>QRFJ01000063.1:190909-339404 GCA_006176705.1 Cocos nucifera
GTATACTTTCATCATACCCCAATTCAACAAGGCTCTCCAATGCTGTATCTATAGGTGGAAAGTATTTTGTGACATCTCCGATAAGAATATTTGATTCTATTAGGATCATCGACTCTTGAATGTGCAAATCTTATAAAATTCCTAATACCTTATCAGTATTCAGGTAAGATGATAGAGCGAGCATTCATCCAACTCTTGTCGATATTTTTTCATCTATCCACGAAAAATGTTCACCATTAAAGTATGTGTCATTAGTAGAGTTTTATGAATGCATAATCTATCCATTTCTAACAGGTATGCCCTATCCTTTTTAAAAAAAAATAATTTTATTATTATTATTAGTCGATATTTTATTTCATTATTATGAAAATTTCAGTAGTATCTCCTCGGTTCTCCAAGTATATGATGTGAATACATGCCTATGCACCCTATCCAATATATACCAGAGAAACTATGAGAGATAATAACTGAACACCACTAACGAAATAAAATATCGATTAATTAAGAATAATAAGATTAAAGCTTTTTTTAAATGCTCAAAATTGGGGCATCCAAGATTCAATCTCGATCGAAATCGACTCTTGATGAAAATCTATGGCTCAATGCATGCAATTTTAGGTCCATCTATGAACATACATTCAAAATAGTATCATTTATCAAAAGGGATAACTCTAACATTTTAATAGAGTTTCCTCTAAAATATGAATATTTTTATATTTATGCATAAATTTTATAAATAAAATTTATTTATATAACTAATAACTAAAATAAATAATCATGAATATAGTCTTAACAAGCTAGATCTATCATTGAAAAAAGTATCAGGAGAGAAATACTTCAATAAAATTACAACACAAAGAAAGTTAATTAAGAGATTGTCATTTTAGTTGAATCATAAATTATTTTTATTAATTATATATATGATATAATATATATGTATGTATATAGATTGTAGTGTGTGTGTAATATGCAAAAAATAATATATATGTATAAATATATTATTTTAATTTTGAAACATAATTCAATATTTATATAAGATATATTATTTTATTTTATTTACTTATTTACTTTTTTATTTTTTTTTTCTATTTTAAGAATTAAAATAAAATAAATAAATAATAAATAAATAAATTATGAAAAAAAATTCTTCCTTCCTTCCTCCTAGTGCTTGCGTTCCCTCCACGTCACACCCTCTAGCTCGACCCCTCCTCATCCACTCCCTACCCCTACACGTCACCACTACCCTCCCCTCGCCTCCGTTCGTGCCTCCTCCCTACCCAAGCTCACCCCATCCCCGAGCACATAGTCATATTATTTGTTGTTTTGCTCCCAAGCTCGCCCCATCGTGCTATTGCCATCACCATCCTCACACCCTATCTGGGCCTCCACCGTCGGTCACCATCCCCACCGCCTCTCCCCCTCCATCCGCACCTCCCTCCCCTCCCCCACCCACCCCCAAGGTACTGTCACCATCGCCCTCCACACCCAACCCCACCCCAAGCCCGCAGCTCCCTTTCCCCACCCCACCCCTCCTCCTCTCCTACCTCCATTTTCGGGCAACCAACCCACCCCCTCCTTCCCTGAGGATGCAAAAAGCAAAAAAAAAAGGGTTTACCTTTTTTTGTGGCGGGCCGGCGGCGATGGCAGTTGGCACGGCATCGTGATGGTGGCAGAGGCAATGATGGTAGTGGTGGAGTGGAGACGGGACCATCGACGAGGAAGAGATCGAAAGAGAGAGAAGAAATAGGAGGTAGCTGTGTGAGAGGGTTTGGGCGGAGAAATAGGAGGCAGGGGCAGGAGACGAAAGATGGCGGAGGATGGATGATAAATTTCTAACAAAAATTTACTAATGCAAAGTTATGTCAGTAATACTAATTATCGATGAATAAAAAATATCAAAAATATTTAGCAAAAGATTAACTTTTACCGAATGCAAAGTAACGTCGCCAAATCTGCAAATAACCTACGTTTTAGATAAACATAGGTAATAAAATTATTACCAACGTCAACGAACATCAAAAAAGTTTAATAAAAATTAAAATATTTAATAAAAGATATTTAATAAAAATATTTAATTAAAAAATTATTACCAACATAATATTTTTTCATAAAATAAGCATTTACTGATGATAAGAAACATTGAAAAAAGTTTATTCAAAATTAAAATATAAGTTCATAAAATTATATAATTAAATTTAAAAATAAAAAAAATTTAAAAAATAAATTTTTTGATGAAAACTAATATGTCAGAAATAAGTAAATTTCCTTACATTCACTTTAACATGGTAATATTCCTTTTATCGATATTCCTTACATGCTAAAAGTTTAAATTTACTTTTCTCATGCAAATCCCAAATAGTATACTTTCCATCCATACCCCAATTCAACAAGTGCTCCAATGCTGTATCTATAGGCTGGAAGTAATTATTGTGACATCTCCGATAAGAATATTTGATTCTATTAGGATCATCGACTCTTGAATGTGCAAATCTTATAAAATTCCTAATACCTTATCAGTATTCAGGTAAGATGATAGAGCGAGCATTCATCCAACTCTTGTCGATATTTTTCATCTATCCACGAAAAATGTTCACCATTAAAGTATGTGTCATTAGTAAGGTTTTATGAATGCATAATCCTATCCATTTCTAACAGGTATGGCCCTATCCTTTTTAAAAAAAAATAATTTTATTATTATTATTAGTCGATATTTTATTTCATTATTATGAAAATTTCAGTAGTATCTCCTCATGGTTCTCCAAGTATATGATGTGAATACAGTGCCTATGCACCCTATCCAATATATACCCAGAGAACATATGAGAGATAATAACTGAACACCACATAACGAAATAAAATATCGATTAATAAGAATAATAAGATTAAAGCTTTTTTAAAATGCTCAAAATTGGGGCATCCAAGAGTCAATCTCGATCGAAATCGACTCTTGAATGAAAATCTATGGCTCAATGCATGCAATTTTAGGTCCATCTATGAACATACATTCAAAAATAGTATCCTAATTTATCAAAAAGGGATAACTCTACATTTTCATAGAGTTTCCTCTAAAATATGAATATTTTTTATATTTTATGCAGTAAATTTTATAAATAAAAATTTATTTATATAACTAATAACTAAAAGTAAATAATCATGAATATAGTCTTAACAAGCTAGATCTATCATTGAAAAAAGTATCAGAGAGAAATACTTCATAAAATTAACAACACAAAGATTAAGTTAAATTAGAGATTGTCATTTTAGTTGAATCATAAATTATTTTTATTAATTATATATATGTATATATATATGTATGTATATAGATATGTATGTGTGTGTACATATGCAAAAAAATAATATATATGTATAATATATTATTTTAATTTTGAAAACATAATTCAATATTTTATAAGATATATTATTTTATTTTATTTACTTTATTTACTTTTTTATTTTTTATTTTTTCTATTTTTAAGAATTAAAAATAAATAAATAAATAAATAAATAAATTATGAAAAAAAATCTCTTCCTTCCTTCCCTCCTAGTGCTTGCGTTCCCCTCCCACCGTCACCACCACCCTCTAGCTACGCCTCCCTCCCACAGTCACCACTGGCCCCCTATGCCCCTACCATCGTCACCACTACCCCCTGCACCCCCTCCCCCTCCGTTCGTGCCTTCCTCCCCTCTACCCCCAAGCCATCCCTTGGTACCCATCGTGCTATTGCCATCACCATCCTCACACCCTATCTGGGCCTCCACCGTCGGTCACCATCCCCAACCGCGCCCTCCTCCCCCTCCATCCGCACCTCCCTCCCCTCCACCCCCACCCCACCCCCAAGGTACCTGTCACCATCGCCACCTCACACCCCAACCCCACCCCAAGCCCGCAGCTCCCTTCTACCCCACCCCACCCTCCTCCTCTCCTACCTCCATTTTCGGGCAACCAACCCCACCCCCTCCCTTCCCTGAGGATGCAAAAGCAAAAAAAAAAAGGGTTTTACCTTTTTTTTGGTGGCGGCACGGCGGCGATGGCAGTGGCACGGCATCGTGATGGTGGCAGAGGCAATGATGGTAGTGGTGGAGGTGGAGACGGGGACCATCGACGATGAGAGAGATCGAAAGAGAGAAGAAGAAAATAGGAGGTAGCTGGTGGAGAGGGTTTGGGCGGAGAAATAGGAGGGCAGGGGCAGGAGACGAAATGTGCGGAGGATGGGATGATAAATTTCTAACAAAATTTACTAATGCAAAGTTATGTCAGTAATACTAATTATCGATGAATAAAAAATATCAAAAAATATTTAGCAAAAGATTAACTTTTTACCGATGCAAAGTAACGTCGCCAAATCTGCACTAACCTACGTTTAAGATAAACATAGGTAATAAAATTATTACCAACGTCAACGAAACATCAAAAAAAGTTTAATAAAAATTAAAATATTTAATAAAAAGATATTTAATAAAAAATATTTAATAAAAATTATTACCAACATAATATTTTTATCATAAAATAAGCATTTACTGATGATAAGGAAACATTGAAAAAAGTTTATTCAAAATTAAAATTAAGTTCATAAAATATATAATTAAAATTTAAAAATAAAAAAATTAAAAAATAATTTTTGATGAAAACTATATGTCAGAAATAAGGTAAATTTCCTACATTCACCTTTAACATAGGTAATTATTCCTTTTATCGATACTTTCTTACATCGCTAAAAGTTAATTTTCTGATGATTATTTTACATCGGTACTAACTTAATTACCTTCCACTAGTTTTTAAATTAGCTTTTACATTTTTATAAATAATTTATGGATATAATTATTGAATTTAAAGTCAATCTTCATCGTTCATTATCTAAATAATTATCGTTAAAGTATCATCCAAAAAGTCCACCTCAATCTAAAAGCCCTAGCTATGTCGATTAATAAAATTCATCCCGACGGTTAGAAATGACTGCATGATGATCTGATAGATAGAGATCACTAATGAATCAAAAACTTGTAGCAATGATCTCGGTGATATTTGTAACATACTATCAAAATTTTACTTCAATCGGACATCATTATCATGGTCAATTTAGTAAGAAATAATTTTGATCATTAAATAAAAAATAAGTGATCAAAAAGCCAAACGATGTCCGATTAAGATGATTTTTTAGATAAGTAATCTTTGCTACTACTTTTATCATTTATACAACCATGATCATAAAATTTAAACCGTACATATATGAACCATCCATGTTAAGCAGATCTTATAAAAATACAAGTATATTTACCTAGCGATCTCAAGAATTAGTATCAAGAGACAAAGTTTTGGATTGTTCATATATATATAGTTTGAATTTTATGATCATCAATGTGCAAACAATCAAAGTATTAGCAAAGATCATTAATCTAAAAAATTATCTTATAATTGGACGCCGTTTAGCCTTTTGATCATTAGTTTTTTATTTAACGACTGAAATCATTCCATGCTAAATTAACTATGATAATGATATTTGATTGAGGTAAAATTTTGATAGTATGCTACAAATATTATTGAGATCATCTTTGCAAGTTTTTGGATCCATTAGTGGTCTCTATCTATCAGATCATTTTACAGTCATTCATAACCATCAAAAAAAAAATTTATTGATCGACATAGCTAGAGCAACCTGATCAAGGCAAACTTTTGTAACAATAATCTAATAATAATTATTTAAATAATGAATGATGAAGATAAATTTTAAATTTTAAAATTATACCAATAAATTATTTCCAAAAAAAATTATTAAAATGACTTAATATTTGCCTACGCTCTTAATTGCGTAGGTAATAAGTTTATTTGCCTACAGTAAAAATATACATAGGTAATAAGAATCTTTACCTATGCTATTTAACATCGGCAAATGATTTTACTTTTAATTATTTTTTCTATTTATTCTTTTATTTTGCTAAAACTTTTTTTGATGTAAATGAATCGTAGGTAATGATCTTAATTTCCTACAAAAAAATAAATGTAGGTAATTAATCTAATTTCCTATGCTAAGTTACCATTGGTAAATTTTTAAATAAATAAAATAAAAAAATATTTATCGATGAACGTAATAGATAATCACCTATGAAAAATTGAATCATAATTAATTACACTTATTACCTACGTAATTTACCCTCAGTAATTATTTATAAAAATTAAAAAAATTAATAAAAAAATATTTTTGAATGTTAAATAAATGTAGGCAATAAGCCTAATTACCTATGCAAGAATTAGGCATAGATAATTAGTCTTATTACCTATGCTAAATTAGCATCGATAAATTATTTATAAAAATAAAAAAATTAATAAAAAAATATTTATCGATGCCAATTTAGTATAGAAATAAGACTAATTATTGACGTAATTGTTATGCATAGGCAATTCATCTTGTTGCCTATGCTAATTTAATGTTGGTAAATTATTTACAAAAATAAAAAAAATTAATAAAAAAGAAAATTTTTACTAATGTTAAATAATCAAAGGCAATAAGCCTAATTACCTATGAAAGGTTTAAGCATGGGTAATTAGTTTTATTACCTACGCTAATTTATCATCAATAAATTATTTATAAAATTAAAAAAAATAATAAAAAAAATATTTGCTAATGCTAATTTAGCATAGGAAAGATGGCTAATTACCTATGCAAGATTTAACCATAGGCAATTGGCCTTATTGCCTATGTTAGTTTAGCATCGATAAATTATTTATAAAAATAAAAAAATTAATAAAAAAAATCTTTGTCGATGCTACATAAACGTAGGCAATATGCTAAATAAACGTAGACAATAAGGCCAATTATCTATGTAACCTTTAAGCGTAGGTAGTTATTCTTATTACCTACATAAATTTAGCATTGACAAATATTTATCAAATATTAAAAAATTAAGACCATCCATTATCGATGCTTTGGTTTAAATACCGATGCTATGTTTACATGGCTAATTATATTTGGCAACTTTTAGTCTATAGTGTAGCTAATTATGCCAATTTTACCGACATTTATCCCTTTGCGCAGCTAATTGTCCTTTTTACCTATGCAAAATTTTGTGTAGGTAAATTTTGCATCGACAAAACCTCTATTTCTTAGAGTGAATTTCTAGTAATTAAATTTTGTCCCAATCCCTAATTAGTAGGCTTTGGCCTTCACTGAAAAGGTCCAGTTAGGTCCAACCATTAATATGACCATACTTGGCCCATCAAACCAATGAATGATTAGGCCCAACTTTGGTTGGCCAACCTAACCACCATTTAGAAAGATGCAGCTAAGAAATCACATAATGAATGATAATTTCATTAGTCGATAAACACTAGGCCTTTGGGCCTTCAATAATTATCCAACTAATGGATCCATTGTCATCCACTTTAATGAGAGGCTATGATCTAGTTATCATAACTACTATCTTATTTTAGGGATCTAATAATTTTAGAGAATTTAATTTGAAAATAAGAAAAGATTAGATGAACCAGCTTGTCATGATCCTCCTACTGACTTCACCAAGTCAGCTTAAGAGAGACCATTAATAGGCTAGTCTAGGAGCACCTAAATTAGTCAAACTAATTTACTTAGCTGACATGGGTCAGCTCGAATAGTCAAGTGATCTAATCAAAACATAATTTTATCAAGAGGCCAGATAAGTTTGATCAGTAGAAGGATCTGCCAAAGCTTGCCTTAGACACCATCAGAAATGGCTAGGTAAGCGGGCTACTAATTAAAGATCATCAGTCTGGTTTACCTTAGACACCAACTGATTTAATTAGTTTCAATTAGATAACCTAACAGTTCATGCTGGACCGCATAGCCAAGAATTAAGTCCATCTTGGGTCTCGTTAAACACATTGACTTGATCAATTACAACTATTGTAATTGATCTAGAGAATCCTTGATCTAATCTAAGATAATAATTGATTATATTTAGTCAATTTTTTAATTAAGTTCATTCTTTAATTTAACCCTAGGTCTAATCCAATTAATGGACTGAATCCCTACTAACCCATTTAACCTAATGTGTTATGATTTGTGTCTTAGGATCTTCAATTCATAATCTTAGATCCTAATCAAACAACTTCTTAATTCTTAATTAAGTTTTGGATTGAGGATTGAGGTTTGACTTTTTGAAAATAATTTTTATATTTATAAAATATTTTTATAATATGGTTCTATCAACCAAGTTTCATATTTGATTCATAATCAATATGCAAGTAAAATAAGCATGAAACTACTTTAGATCTAATCTAAACAGGTTCATGTAATTAAAATAATTTTAATTATAATCAATCATAAATTATCTTAGATTAAATCTAACATATTTATGATGATTAAAATTAGATTAAAATATTTTTAATTAGGTCATAAAATTTTTTACATCTAATCTAAAATTTTATGATCAATGTTTTAGATCAGTACGTACTAGGACAACCTTTCCACTGTAAGGGGTAAACATTACAGCAGGACAACCTTATAGCAGTCTGTGCAATCTAAAAATTTTATTTTTAGATCTAAAATTATTTTAAATCTATTAAATTAAAAATAAAATTAGATCAAATCTAATAAATTTATGATTAGAAGTAGATCAACATGAACTAGAACAACCTTTCCATGATAAGGGGTAAACCTTACAATAGGACAACCTTATAACAGTTCATGTGATCAAAAATTTTAATTTTAGATTTAATAATTAGATTATAAATTAGATCTAATCTAAAAAATAATCTAAACATGCTCAAATAATCATGTAAGTAAAAAAACCTAGCTCTGATACCAATTGATAGAACCAGATCTAGGATTTCAGGACTAGATCTTGAAACTTTTTCAAGATCAAGTAGCAAAAGACTAAAATTAATTAAAATTAATTTTAAATTTTAGAAAATACTCTAGATCTAAGATCTATTACATGATCAAGATATGTTATTAAATTAGAAATTAAAAATCTAAAAAAAAAACTAAAACATGTTGATCACATCAACATGTATATACACTACATCTAATGCAGGTATGAAAATAATAGATCAGATCTATTACCTATGCAAGTTAGATGTTCTAACTTGCCGATCTAGGCTTGAGGATGATGTTGCGAGATGCACACATGTTCGGCCTCTAGGAGTCATCCACACGAGCCTACAAACCATGATTAGAAGTCCGATGCAGGAAATCAGTATAGTTTGCTAGTACTGTGCTGATCCTTCTTTGATGGTCGATCTAGAACCATCTTATTTAAATCTTGGACTCTCCAATTTTTAGAAGAAAGGGGAAGAGATTTTGAACCTAATACATCTTCAAAAATCTCTAAAGAAGGGGGAAAAGATCAAAAGAAAAATCCTAGAAGAAGAACCATTCTTCTTCTTCTTTATTCTCTCACCTAAACACCTAGATTGGTGTCTATAAAATCTTTGCCCTAATATTTTTTCTCTCTAATTTTCATACACCTCAAAGGTCTCTCAATGATCTAGAATATACCTAAAAATCAGCCCAAAATTCATCCTATATAGAGAGATATAGAGGAGTCCTTATCTAGGTCAAATACCTAGACAAGGAATGTCCAAATTGGGAAAGACAAGGGGCGCCCAACTCTTGGGCGCCCCCTCCTTCTTTACTATTGTGGACAATTAGATTTTGTCATACAGAAACCTATATAAAAGCAATGAAAATTCTAAAAAAAATCTGCGTGGAATCAGTGCACTATAGGAAGAGTTTTGGTTTCCTAAAATTCTATCTCATAGAATTTGAAATCAAAACTAATTCCTACTTTGACTTGGTCCACACTTAATTTACCATGTAACAAAGAAAGAGGAGGACTTTAGGATGTAGTGGGATTTTCTTGGGCTTTAAAAATTCATGCAAAATCAAAGGGGGCGTGAAGGGTGGGCGTTGGGACTAAGGTGGCATAAGGAGGGAAGTTCCTAGTCCTACTAGGATTCTTATTTTGACTTGATCCAACATGGTTTCTCAAATCAAATCAAATCAGAATTAGTTCAACCCAATTAAATTAGATTCTAAACTAATTAAGAATTTAATTAAATTTAATTTAGTTTTGATTTAATTTTTTAATCAAATTAAGAAATTAGTTTGACCCAAGTCCTAGTTGAACTAGGACTAGTTCTTTCTTGCACTTGGCTTATCTAATAAACTAATTAGACTTGATCCAATCAAATCCAAATCAAATTTAATCAAAATTAAACTTAATCTTAGCTCTTTTGTTTAATCAAATTAAGTTAGTTAGCAATCTAATTGCTAATCAATTTTTCTGCAATACTTGCATTAGGTCAAACATCAATCGTATTGATCATTTAACCCTAGAACGATTCTTAATCATTGATCAACCATCCGATTGGATCATGAACTCTAATATGCGTGACCTCATAGGTCCAAACCTAATTTTATAGCATAGTAATAAATTTTTGTACTAATCAAAGTGACCATCTAGCAATGATATCCGATGGCCGGATAGGTCGAATGTGTAGAACAACATCCTTAAAATCCATGCGGATATAGTTTTCATATAATTCATCTCCTTGACCAAAATGCTCGTAGGACACCTCAGAGTTCAACTGTCAACTCTGATAAGGTTGTCTACATTGTATTTTAAAATATCAAATCCATCTGATGGATTATCCTGGCCAAGATTTTGCTATATTGAAATACGGTGATACATTTTTCTCCAACTTTTGGAGTGAAAAAACATTTTAAAAATAACGCAGTGGAACATGCAGATTAAACCATTTAATTTATAAATACATGTAATCAAATTACTAAATCCTACCACTAGGACCTATAACATGTTATAATGCATTCTAAATATGAAATTAAAAGGGTTTGATATTGATCAAATCAATACTCTAGATCTAGAATGATTCTAGATCTAAAACCTAGATCACATCTAGGTGAGAGAAGAGATCATATCTCTTACCTTGCATGGGTCATGAACTCCATGGTTGATTTTTATTATTGCCTTTGGAGCCACATATGCATCCAACATCTACAGGAGATCCACATGAGGCTACAATAAAATCAAAGGTTCATCGAATGAAGATCTGCTCGAAGTGCTAGCTTCTCGTGGATCCCTTCAGATGGTTAATGTAAAATTTATTCTTTAGATCTCTTAGATATTCTAAGAGATGAAGAATAAGAGGAGGATTAAGAGAGAAATCCAACCTTTGGATCTCTCATAAATCAGAAATAAAATACATTAGAAAAGGATCCTAAGAGAAGACAAATCTTCTCTTTCAGGACATCAATGATTGATGTCCTGAAAACATCTTCATGCTAGGACAAGGGAAGACCTTCTTTCCTAGACTTTTTTCATGTTTTCAGATCTTGCACACTCTGATTTTTTTCATAAAAACATCATACAAAATATAGAGAAGAAGGATTTTCAAAGAAACCCTAAGAGAAGACCATCTTCTCTTTTCCTTCTCTCATCAGGACATGATTAGATCATGTCCAAAAGGATCACTATGCTCCAACATCTTAGAGCATAGATCTCCATGACCTCTTCCTCTCTCTCTTTTAGATTTATATCATATAAAAATTATATAAAATAAATAAGAAGAAAGTACTTAAAATAAAATAAAGAGAAGATAATCTTCTCTTACCTTTGTCCCTTCAAGACATCAACATTTGATGTCTTGATGAAGACCTTTTCTTCAAGTAAGTTGATGCCTCAAACCTCCATGCTTTCTCCACCTTTCTGATTTTTTCATGAATTTTCTAGTATTTTTCACATCCAAAAACATCTTATAAAAGGTGCCCCAATTAAATAAGGAAGACTAGGTCAAACCTAATCTTATATGGACTTTAGGGAGGAGTTTTAGGAGGCATCCAACTCTTGGATGCCTCTCCCCATATTTTTTTAGTATGAAGATAAGGAAACCATGAGCAAAACCAAAGAAATTAAGTGCACAAAAAAAAAGAAGGCATGGAGAAAAAAATTTCATAAGGAAAGAAGGTATTTTGGAGAATTGGGACTCTTTCAAAAGAAAACAAAACCAAACCACTTACTAAATTTGATCAAATCAAATTTTAATTAATCTCTTTAGATATTTAGTGCATGGAGAAGATATTATTAGCATGAAGAATATCACATAAAAATCTAAAAATAAAATATGAAAGTTGACTTTTATTAGCGTAAGGAAGGAGTGAGAGTCCCAGTCCAACTGGAACTCTTCATGTTTGACTAGGTCAAAATTATTTTGAATCTAATTCAAATCAAATTAAATACAACCTAATTAAAGATGATCCTAGTCTAACCAGAAGCCCAATTAAACTAGATTAAGTCAAATTTAATTTTGATTTAAATCCTAACTCTATCAGGAATTAGGTGCACTCAAATCCTAGTCCAACTAAGAATTATTTTTCTCTTGCAATTGGCTTATCCAATTAATCAACTAAACTTAATCTAATTAAGTCCAAACCAATTTTAATTGAATTTAATTCAGTTATACTTGATCTTAGTCTAATTGCTCAATCAAATTGAGCTAATTAGCAATCCAATTGCTAATCGATCCTTCTGCAATACTTGCATTAGGTTAAACATCAATCGTATTGAATGTTTGATCTTAGAATGATTCTCATTCATCGATTAACCATTTGATTAAGTTACAACCTCTTATGTGTATGACCCTAAAGGTTCAAACCTAAATCAGTACCATAGGAATCAATTCCTATACCAGTCGAAGTAACCATCTAGCAATGGTTCCCGACATCCAAATAGATCGAATGTTTGCAAAGCAACATTCTTAGAACCCTAGCCCATGGTTATCGTATAATTTATTCCTTTAACCATTAATGCTCAAGACGACTTTGAGTATGCTATTAACACTCATACAAGTCATCTCTATTATGTCTCAAAATTTTACAAATTCTATGACTCCTCATGAGGATTACCTAGGCCTAGATTTTGCTAAATTAAAATACAATGAGATATTCTCTTCCTGAAGCTAATCAGGAGTGATCAATCCCATCTTGACTTATACACCGATTTCATAAATACTTGACTATATCCAAAAATCTTTCGAACCTATATTAGAAATATAGGCAGTCTGACACCAAAGTACAGTGAGTTGCTTGCAAGTCACTATGGTGATCTCAGGTCGGAGGAATACTTATATCCATTGGCCTTAGCTAGCTACTCTTGATAGTAGAGTGCTACATTGATCACGTTCAGTGCAGATGTACTCCTACATCTCACTTGGATGCCATACTAGTATCTCCATACCACTTGATTACGAGGATAATCAACGCATATGGCATACAACAATCTACACTCGATAAGTTATCGTCCTTATTAATAACTTATCATTTGGTCATGAATAATTTAAGAACCATATGATAAATCCTTCTTTATCAATTGATTATGTTTTTAAGAACTTCATCATAATTTAGGAGTTCATTTAAAAAAGATAGAACTTCTATGATGAACCAGCCAAATAACTATTATTATTAGATAATTCATATATTAATTTCAATCATCTACTTCTTAGATAATTGGCTTTAGGACATATTTTCCAACAACTCCCACTTGGACTAAAGCCAATTAGAATGATATCAAATATCCTATCTTTCACTTGAGTTCGTAGAACTCCTTAGTTCCAAGGCCTTACCAAATGGGTCAGTCAAGTTCTTCTTTTTCTTCAATCTTCCAAAGATCAATGTTATCCTGATCTAAAATCAAAGATGATAGCGATGCAAAATATAATAGTCCTTTAGTTCTTTAGCCAGAGCTATGGCTCCAATGCTATGACAGGACTGGACCATCGATGGAGGGTGCCACTTCTAACTTGCTAATGAACCTCAGCTACTACATAGCTTACATGGCAGCATCATATGCCATGATGTACTCTACATCACTAACTAAATGGGCTATAATGTCCTGCTTGAAACCTTTTCAGTAGATTGCTCCTGTAATTAGGGTATGACTCAATATTTTCTTATTGTCATCTTGCTCTGAAATTAAAACATCCACATGTTTTAAGTCAGTATTTTCATATTTGAGTCACTAGACCTTAGTATTTCTCAAATACATGATGATTGTGTACATAATCTTTCAGTGATCCTCATTTAGGTCAGACTAGTATCTACTCACTACCATTAGTGAGTATTTCATATCTAATTTTAATCATGGAAAAATTAGATGACAGTCAAACCTTTATTCCTTGCAATGTCGGAATGTCATTTTCGATTAAGAGAATTTCATCCACAGACAACAAAAAGAATAACACTACAGAATATTTTGCCCACTTATAAATGCAGAGTTTATCTTTGTTCATAACAAAGACATACATTCAAAATGTATGTTCCAAAACTGAGATAATATCTAAATGGACTTTACAGGTCTTTACCTTCCCGTCTATGCTACTTTAATCCTTTTGAAAATCCATTCACACCCAATGGGTTTTATCCCTTTAGGTGAATCATCTAGTGTCCATACACTATTAATTTCCATGGTCTTCAATTTGGATTATGTGACTCTAAGCCACTTCTCATAGTCAGACCATTTTATTGCATCCCTATAGATGATCGAATTCTTATTATTCTCATCGAGCTCAATAGGATCACCATCCCAGACCTAGATATTGAAATATCTATCCAGCTAACATGGTACTTTACTGAATCTTCTTAAGAGTACCACTTGAATGAGCTCCAGGTTTGATCTGATCAAATCCAGTTCTGTAGGTTTACTAGATTATGTCAGTTCTTTTCTACCAATCAAACTTTTTTAAGTTTAACTTGACAAGCATCGGTTCCTTCTCTAAGAAACTTCTTTTCAAAAAAAATTCTCTACTGCTGATGAACATTTGATGTTCTTCAGTATGATAGAGTTAATAACTCTCAAACACTTATTAGATGAAGATCTAAGTTTATCTATATGCAAACTTATGACATAAGCCTATCAACCTTAAACCCGAAGGTGAAAGAGTCTAGGTCTATGCCCAATCCATATCCATATGAAGATTTACAATAGATTTACTTAGTATATATTTAGAGTAAAACTAGTAGTCATAAGAGCACAATCTTGAAATAGGCAGATAAGTAAACTCTATTGTGGATTGAACTATGTTTAACAAAGTTCAACTTCTCCTTTTAGATACACTATGTTCCAAAAAAAATCCACTGAGAGAGAATCCTATTCTCTCCTAGATATGTCACAAACTTACTAGATAAGTATTAATCTCTTCAATCTGATCGAAGAGTATGAATACCATTTTTAGTTTGTTCTCTTATTTCATTATTGAATCATCTGAAATTTCAAATGATTCAAGCTAGATGCTCTCATACCAAGATAGGTCATCTATAATAAAATATTATTATCTTTATTTGGCACTTAAGTTCATAGGTCCATATACATCACTATGTATGAGACTTAGAACTTTATCAACTCCTTTATCTTTTTCAATAAAAGGTGACTTTATCATCCTTCCAAGAAGATAATGAAGAAAAAATTCTATTTTTCATCGTAGGATTGTACAGATCTGATCAGATCTAAAATAAACTTTTCTAAAAATTATTAAATAATTTGATCTAATCTAAGAGTTCTCAGATCTGATCATGATGACCTAATATTAAAAATTAAAATAAAAATTAAATTAGATTTAATTTCATACCTTGTTTGGGTAATCTAATTACCTTGCGATGATCTTGATATTTTTTGAGGTTCTGAAAGGAGCCACGCATGCACCTGGCCTCTACCGATATTTACTTGAGAAAGATCTGGATGTCTTCTCCTCACAAATCTTTGCTCCAAAGATCAGATCTGAATCTAATCTAGAAGTCCTTCAAAAAAATTTTGAAGGCAGCATATCGGTCTCACGAACACGATCGCGTAGATGCTAAACTCTTCACAAATTTGATTCAATCTTCTTCTCAAATTTATGCCTAACTTTTTAGCCATGTAGAAGAGAGGGAGAGAGAGGATAGAGGGGGTGTAGGATATCTGAAATGGCAACCTTTGGGTATGAAAAATATTTCTTCATGAAGAGCCTTGGCGCAAGGGTTCTTATACAAAAGCATAGCACCAAGTTAGAGCCCCTCTTTGACCAAAATCCTATTTTTTCTGACCATTGGGACTCTTAGACCTGATCTCCATGAAAATCTCTAGATCTCATCTAATTTTGACACCAAAAATCAATCTGAAAGGTGACAGCATGAGTAGATAAGGAAGAGTCCACTGCGCCTAGGACTCTTCCCTTAAGAGTTTGATCCAAATCAAACTCTATCATAACTCAATCTAGACACCTTCAAAAATCACAAAATTTGGTACACCTAATATATAATTCATGATATATCACATATCCAAAAATTAGATTAAAATAATTTTTAAAATATTTTCTAAAAGTATCTGATCAGGTGACCCTCAATTATCTCAAATAGGTCAACTTTTGACCCTAGTCCAATTTGACTATGAATGAATTTAATTTCTACAATTAATCTAATCAGAACATATTCCAATTAGATGAAAATAAATCCATTAAAAATATAAGAATAAGTTAAATCAAATTTGACTTGGTTGCGATGAATCAGAAAGATTTTAGAAGGAGAAAGTCAGGCTTAATTGTGTGTTAGCATGATTACCTTGTACCTGATTGGATCTAATCTAAATCAATCGAACTGGGTTAGCTCAATTGATGACATCTAGATCCAAATCCTTATTTGTGTGACCTAGTTAGGTTTAATTATATATAGTAATGAGATATGTCATGATCTCCATCATCGAAATAATTTTTGATGGACCAAAATTTTTCTGATTCATACAATTAGAATGATTGATCATCAAAATTATTCTAATTGCTCCCAAAATCCACCAATGACACCTAGTAGTATATAGTGGCAGCCCATCAGAACTGAAAGTGAACCTCTCAGTGTAGTTACCTGTGTGATTGGATTCTTCTATCTTAAGCCCCGACAGGATTAGGGTTAAGGTGAACTTGTCAAACCCAATGTCCGTCATATGAATTAATTATTCAATTTGAGTCCAATATGAAATCCTAATAGAAACTCTTTCTATCATCTTCACTCTGCCATGGCCATGGGCTTAAGGAGTCAATCTCATGATTATCATAGGGCTACTCCTCATCTACTAAGGTAGATTGATCCTCTTATTGATGCAATCCAATTTCTTCAATGAACATGCTATAGCCAACATACACATTAGGATTCCGAATGGCTAGGAGACTGAGTTATGATGTAGTCAAACTATAACACCCTCAAGGTTAACTATCGATGCACCTTAGATTAAAGAACCATACACACCACTGCAGCATCGAGTCGATCATCAACGAAAAGGTAGGCTTTCTTATGACTACTCGAGGTGGTCATGCTCAATGCCCTCATTCTCTAATAAGTACCTGTACTCTCGCTCCGGTGTCTTCACACCATATACTTAAGATACGTCTATCCTAAGAAAGCGATCATACACCAACCTTTCAGATTGATCACCATCCTCATGATGATCCTATGGTCGGGAGCAGTTTATGAGTTAATTATGAAAATTTATGTCTTAAATTTTTAACTCTTGAAAATATGAATTATCATTATCATTAACTCAAAGGATGTATCGCAGATACTTTTAAATACACACTATGATAGAAAAATAACCCATCTATTAATTTATAGTTAAAATTATAAAATTGCCCTTAGAAGTGTATTATAAGTGATAGCCAATCTGGCTTCTAGGGCACACATCTAACAAACTCCCATTTGACCTAAAGCCAATTGGCTATAAATCTAAGTCCCATCTTCTCAAGGTGGGCTTTGATCTTCTGTTGGCTTAATGGCTTTATCAGTGGGTCAGTCACATTATCTACAGTATCTACTCTCTTGATCTCGATGTATCCCTTCTCGAGGTAATTGTGGATGAGGTGATATCGCCACTCAATATGCTTGGATTTCTAGTGAGACTTTGGCTTCTTAGCTAGGGTTATGGCATCATTGTTGTCAGAGTACAGAGGGACGACATCTGATGGCATCACTTTGAGCTCTGTAGTGAATTTTTTGTACCAAAATGCCTCCTTTGCAGCTTTCGACACAATGATGTACTCTGCTTCTATGGTAGAATCTATTATCATCATCTGCTTGGAACTTCTTCAGCTAACAGCACCACCATTATTAATAAACAGACTTTCAGATGTCGACTTTTGATCATCTATATTGGACATAAAATCTGAGTCTGTATACCTCTAGACCTGGAGTTCTCCATTATCAAAAACTAGAAACATATCCTTAGTCCTTCTCAAGTACTTAAGGATACATTTCACAGAAGTCTAGTGCTCTTTGTCTGGATTCGACTAATACCTACTCGTGACACTTACAACATGAGCAATATCAGATCGTGTACATAGCATGGCATACATGAGGCTCCCTATTGCTGAAGCATAAGGGATCTTTCTCACACGTTCAATCTCCACAGGTGTGGTCAGACACATCTTCTTGGAGAGATGAATACCATGTTTGAAGGGCACCAATCCCCTCTTGATGTTTTCCATGCTAAACCTCTTTAGCACTTTCTCTATGTACATCTTCTATGAGAGACCCAGCATCCTATTTGGTCTATCTCTATAAACCTTAATTCCTAGAATAAAAGACGCCTCTCCTAGATCTTTCATGGAGAATTCCTTAGACAACCATATTTTGATTGTGGTCAATATGGAAATATCATTTCCAATAAGAAGGGTGTCATCCATGTACAGTATGAGAAAGACAACAGCGCTCCCACTGACCTTTCTGAAAATACAGGGCTTCTCCTCATTCTTAATGAATCCAAATGATTTAATCACATCATTGAAATGAGCATTCAAGCTCTGAGATGCTTGCTTAAGTCCATATATGGACCTTTGCAGCTTGCAGATCTTGTGATCAGTATCACTTCCAGCGGCTATTTCATATAGATATCTTTCTCAAGAGATCCATTTAAGAATATCATTTTCACGTCCATCTATCAAATTTCATAATTGAAATAGACTGCAATAGCAAGCAATCTGCGGATGGATTTGAGCATGGCTACTAGCGAAAAAGTATCCTGATAGTCAATACCTTCGTGCTGACTATACCCTTCGCTATGAGCCTTGCTTTGAATATCTCTACATTTTCATTGGCATCTATCTTTCTCTTGAAGATCCATTTACACCCAATAGGTACTATACCTTCAAGTGGATCTACCAAGGTCTAGACTTGGTTGGAGTGCTTTAAGTTAATATCAGATTTCATTACCTCTAACCATTTCTCAGAGTCGATATCTGATATCGCCTCCTCATAAGTTTTAGGATCATCACTATGAACTTTTTTTCTTATGAGAAACATTTTCTCTACGTCCTCTGAAATAGTACCTAAGTACCTTTTAGAAGGATGAAAAATTCATTCTGATCTATGAGGTGGATGAGATAGTGATTGGACTGGCTCAATCTGATTGGATTTCATAGTTTCCTTGGCTCGTGGCTCTTGGAAGACTTTCTCCTCGAGCCTAACCTATCTTTCGATGCCACCATCTTGAATAAACTATTTTTCAAAAAAGATGGCGTGTCGACTCACAATCATATTATGATTTTCTGGGAGATAGAAAAAATATCCTAATAGCAGTCAACATACTATGTCCCTAAAGAAACTTAAGGAGGTCTATAAAGCTCATCATAAATCGAACAATATCTAATAGGGTCCGATTTCTCCATTTTGAAACCCCATTGAGTTAAGGCATTCAAGGTAAAGTCCATTGAGAGACTATGCCATTATCCTTAAGATAGTCTAAAAATTTTTGACTAAGATATTCGCCTCCTCAATCTGATTAAAGAATTTTAATGGATTTTTCTATTTGCTTTTCTACTTCGAGTTTGAATTTTTTGAACTTTTCAAAAGCTTCAGATTTGTATCACATCAAATACACATACCCATACCAAGATAAATCATCGATAAAGGTGATGAAGTAGATGTAATTATCCCTAGCTGGCACATTAAATGGGTTACATACATCAGTATATACTAGGGCTAGCAGGTTTGTGGCCCTTTCCCAATGTCCCTCAAAAGGAAGCTTGATCATTTTGCCATGAAGGCATTTTTCATAAATTGGATATGACTCAAAAGTCAATGGACTCAATAGCCCAAATTTTTTCAATTTGTTAATCCTATTTTCAGCTATATGACCTAGCCTAAGGTGCCAAAGATACCTATTGTTTAGACTATCCCTAGGTCACTTTGATCCTATGGCATTCACGTTTTGCTCGATATTAAAAATAGAAACATCAATATGTAACTGATAGAGACCATTTATAAGAAAATCACTTGTAATTTTATTTTTTTCATAAAGAATATTACAATAGTCCTTAAGAAAACTAATTACATAGCCTTCCTATGCTAAACATGAAATAGAAATTAAATTCCTGCTTGTTGCAGGCACATAAAAATAATTCCTAAGTACTAAGTCTAATCATAGAGGGTAGGTTTCCACGGCCACAAAAGCAACTCTTGCACCGTTCTCGATGGGTAGGATCATCTCACCATCCCTCAACCTCCTGCTATCCTCAAGATCCTGCATAGAAGTGCATAAGTGAGCACTAGAACCAGAGTCAAGCACACAACTAGATATAGAAGAAATCATAAGATTAGATTCTATAACGAACATACCTCTAGAAGGACCTGCCTCCTTCTTGTTCTTCAGGCTGACCAGGTAAAGAGGGTAGTTCCGCTTTCAATGATCGTCAGTGTTGCAATAAAAATATTTTTCTTTATCAGTGGCCTTCTTCTTCAACTCTGTCTTCTTCTTCTTCCCACCATCCACCTTTTGCTTATTCACGGATCTCTTCTTCTTCCCAAAAGACTTTCTCTTGAAAGAAATCTACTTCATAGTAAGTACTGAGGCTTTATAACCTTTCATAGAAAGCTCAGTAGTAACCAATATATTCATGAGCTTAGCCAAGGTATTTTGAAGTTTATGCATATGGTAGTTCATGATGAACTACCCATATGCATCAGTTAAGGATTATAGAATTATATCAATCTGTAGATCCTGATCTAACTTGACACCGAGCTTCTCAAGCTCTTCTAAGTCCTTGATCATCATCAGACAATGATCTTGGATCGACTGTCCATTATGCATTTGAGCCTTAAACAGTCTTTTAGTGACTTGATATTTGGCTGCACGACTTTGTTCACCAAACAACTCTTGCAGGTGAGCCAATATTTGGCAGCTAGTCTTAATATCTTCATGTTGGTATTAGAGCTCATCAGACATCAAGCCTAATATGTAATACCTAGCTTTGTTATCTTCATCCATCCACTTCTCGAGAGACGCTCTCTACTCAGTGGATGGACGGGTTGGTAAGGTGGGAGGATCCTATTCCAACACATGAGATAACTTCTTGAAATGCAAAATAATTTTGAAGTTCTGGAGCTAATCCTTATAGTTGGGTCCGATCAGTCTATGGGTGTCCAGAATATGGGCTAGTGGATTGGATACAGATATTTTTCTATAGAGAGTCAAAGTTTCTATTTAGATTTTATAATTAGACTTAATCAATTTATTTAGAAATTTTATTTTCAAATAAATTAGGCTCCCACTATTTACTCGGATCCCTACGCTCCCTTAGTAGAGATGCAAAAATCTTCATGATTATTGATTTTTAGTGGATGGTGCGGTCCCACCAACTGATTCATCATCTCACCTAATAGTTATTGATGATGGATCAATCGATGAGTGGACAACTCTTATCTAATAATTCTCTAATTATGGTGCACCCTAACCTGATCTTTAATTCATGAATCTCTCCGTGTCTGGAATATTGATCCACTTCTTAGTTAAGTCAGACCCACCATTTGCACAGATTAGATTTCTGATTGGATCCCTCACTATATTCAAAATATTGAGCCCAATCCATCCTCCAACCAATAGCATCCAATGCCTAATAGATATGGTTGCATCTTTTCATTTCAATTAAACCATTATATCTAGTCGAGAATAATCAACCTCGGAAAGGATCCGCACATCTACAATGATGGAAGATCTTAGACTTAATATTTTCTTTAAAAGATTTAATTTAGGTCTCTTTAAACTTGACTTGACTTAGTCATAATAATTATGGCTAACCTAGTGGCATGGGTTGGCTCGAATTGTTAGCCACCTCAAATTAGAACTGGATCGACACAAATGGCCAGGTAAGTGAGACCAGTGAAAAGGATATGCCATTAACTCAATAAGAATGCATTCAGATCGAGTAGCTTTTAATTAAAAATCATTCGATCGTATCTGCCAAACTTACCTTAGATATCAAATTATTGAATCAAAATCAATTGGGTTAGCCTATAATCTAGGCTCGAACCATGAAGCCAAATTAGGTCTTGACTTGATCGAGTCACATCTCAATGTGATTCAATTTTGATCCAAACTTAATCCTATTAGGCTGGTCAAATCTAAGCTTTTTTTGATCCCACCTAACCAACTCTTGATTCAATTTGATCAATCGCTAGACTTAATTGAGCTACCCAAGTCCAAACCCAATTTTATGAATATATCTTAGATCTAAAAATTTATAATTTTTAGATCTAATTAATTTTATAATCTTAATTCTTAATTACATTTTGGGTTCATGAATAAAACATGTAATAAAAATTTTAAGATTTCAAGATCTAGGATTTTGCAGAAAAATAAGTTCTGATTTTTGATTAAGGACGAACGCGCAATACCCCTACACACCATAAGAACATCCCATCGAATGAAAGGAGAGGACCTTCAAATCTTACTTTATTCTTATGACTGGATGGCCATGGGAAACTTCTTAATCAAAAATATAATTTTTTACTATAAAACTAGTTAGATCATATATCACATATAAAAAAATCTAACTAATACATGTCTTGCATACATATCATGTATCATCAATATGCATACTTTCAGATCTAAAATATAATATATTAAATCTAATAAATAAAATTTTAAATTTGATCATATAAAAAATAAAACTATTCTAGACATCTTATAGAACTATTCTATGACTAGTCTAAGCATGCATCTTTCATATCTCATATGAATAAATCAAAAATTAAAAACTTTATTTTTTATTTTTAGATTTAATTATAATAATTATAATATAAAAAAATAGAAATTAAATAGATCTAAAATAATATTTAATTAAAATAAATACATGATTATATTAGACTACACATAAGACTATTATATACCTAGTCTAGTCATGCATCTCAAACATATTAGATCTAAATTATTTAATTTTAGATCTAATCACATCTGATGTGATATTTAAAATCTTTTAATATTAAATTATAAATAAAAATAAAATAAGATCGATGGTAGATCTGAAGAACTCGTAACACAGCTCTGATACCAGTTGAAGAAAAAATCATATTTTCCGCCGTAGGATCGTGCAGATCTGATCAGATCTAAGATAATTTTTTTTTTAATTTTTAAATAATTTAATCTAATTTAAGAGTTCTTAAATTTGATCATAGTGATCTGATATTAAAAATTAAAATAAAAATTAAATCAAATTTAATTTCATATCTTATTTGGGTAATCTGATTATCGTGTGATGATCCTGATGTTTTCTAAGGTTTTGGAAGGAGCCATGCATGCGCCTGGCCTCTACTAGTATCCACTCAGAAAGGATCTGGATGTCTTCTCCTCATAAATCTTTTTTTCAAAGAATAGATCTGAATCTGATCTGGAAGTTCTTCAAAAAATTTTTGAAGGTAGCATGTCCGTCTTACGAACACCATCACGTAGATGCTGAACTCTTCACAAATTTGATTAGATCTTCTTCTCAGATTTGTGCATAACCTTTTAGGAATGTAGATGAGAGAAAGAGAGAGGATAGAGGGTGTGTGGAATATCTAGAATGGTAGCCTTTGGGTATGAAAAATATTTCTAAATGAAGAGCCTTAGTGCAAGGATTCTTATACAAAAGTATAGCACCAAGTTAGAGTCCCTCTTTGATCAAAATCCTTTTTTTTTTACCATTAGGACTCTTGGACCTGATCTCCATGAAAATCTCTAGATCCCATTTGATTTTGATGCCAGAAATCAAACTGGAAGGTGGCAGCATGAGTTGATAAGAAAGAGTTCACTGCGCCTGGGACTCTTCACTTAAGAGTTTGATCCGAATCAAACTCTATCATTACTCAGTATAGACACCTCCAAAAATCATAAAATTTAGTACACCTAATGTATAATTCATGCTCTATGACATATATAGAAATTAGACTAAATTAATTTCTACAAAAATTTCTAGAAGCATCTGATTAGGTGACCCTTAATTCTCTCAAATAGGTCAATTTTTGACCCTAGTCCAATTTGACTATGAATGGATTTAATTTCTATAATTAATCTGACCTAGACTTATTCTAGTTAGATAAAAATAAATCCATTCAAAATATAAGAATGAGTCAAATCAAATTTGACTTGGTTATGATGAATCAAAAAAATTTCAGAAGGAGAAAGTCAGGCTCAATCATATGCTAGCACGATTATCTTGAACCTAATTGGATCTAATCCAAATCAATCAAACTGGATTAGCTCAATTGATGACATCTAGATCCAAACCCTTATTTGTATGATCTAGTTATGTTCAATTCTGTATGATAATAAGATATATCATGATCTCCATCATCGACATCATCGATACACCTTTCGATGGATCGAAATTTTTTTGATTCATACAATTAGAATGATTGATTATTAAAATCATTCTAATTGCTTCCAAAATCCATCAGTAACACCTAATAGTATATGGTGGCAATCCATCAGAACTAAAAGTGAACCTCTCAGTACAGTTACCTATATGATTGGGTTCTTCTATCTTGAGCTCCGACAGGATTAGGTTTAAGGTGAACTCGTCAAACCCAATATTCATCATATGAATTAATCATTTGGTTTGAGTCCAATGTGAAATCCTATTAGAAACTGATGTGGGACAGCCTAAAAAAATAGAAAAGAAAATACAAAGCTTCCTTCCATTCATCAATAATAAATCACGTCTGATCGTGGCACATTATTCTCAGGATAGACAGTATAGTTGCCTATACTCTGCTCAGGAGGCATGACTGATTGACATGGGACCAAAGCATGATCAATCTAAATGATTCTGATGAATGCCATTTTAGAGATCAGTAAATAACTAGCAATAATAAAGTAAATAGATAGATTGCAAAAATTAAACATGCTCATGAATAATTGCAAAAAGAAAAATATAAATGGAATGAAGGATAGCAAGAAATTAAGCCCGTAAGAAATCCAAAAAAAGATAAGAAGAATTCGGATCGTGGTAGTTAAGAAACTACCCTGATTAGGGCTCTTAATCTTTTAACCAAGCAGATCTATCGATAAAGAACTAGGTCTTTACCAACATTAGATCTAAAAAAAATAAGTAAAAAAAATCAAAGATCAGTTGAGAAGGAACGAAGGTCCTTATCAACGTTTGATCTGTAGAATAATAGATCACTCTTTCTCTCTCTACATGATAGATAAAAATCTTGGAGAAGACAGATCTTCTTTTGGTGGAATAGGCTTATGTAGGTAGATGGTGAAGATGAATCAGGGTCTTAGAAACACTGAATCTCAAGAAAATGAAGATTAAAGAGATAGAAAAAGGTGGGCCTCACATCCTCCCCTCGTGGGGCGATTTTGGGTCTCACACCCTCTCCCTCTCGGAGCGACCAACACAAGTATTTGTGGGAATTGTAAATTGATTCATTCATCCATTGTCTCATTCATGAAAGATACATTGGTTTATATAAGATCCTAGGGGTCCTATTTTTTTAGGAATCCTATTCCCTTTACAAGAAAAAAATCAACCCTCCCAACAAAAAAGTAAAACATTATGTATGGTTTCCAAATACAATAATATATCATATCTATCTTTTATGGAATCATAGAGAAGAAATCACTTTTCTAACAAAATAAGTAAGAAATCAAGAACTCTTAAGAAATCCTAGGGAAGAAAAGGAACTCCATGTGGGCGCTTGATGCCTGACACAACTTGGTATGAGGATCCTTGGACATGGCATATGCTGGCATGTGTATTTCCTCCCTGAGCGTGTGGAGGGTGGTGGCTCCAAAGATAACATGGACCAAGCTTGCTTCTTTATAATGGTCACTTTCCAAATAAGGCTTAATCCAAAATAAACCCAAGTATAGTCCTATGGACTCAAAACTAAATGCATCAAACGAACTAATTGATTAAATCACAAGGACTAGAACAAAATAACTGAAATAGAGTTATTCTGATATGGCTTCTTCAATCCAAATTGAATCTAAATTATATTGCCAACTTCTGATGGCTCTGGTGTCCGTACCAATTCTCTTGGGGGTGGGGAGAACTTGACCCTGTCGAGTGGGGGTCGATTTTGCTTTGGTGACGCTCAAGCAAATTAGGATCAATATGCTGCAACTCTTCTCGAGTGATCCAAGTATCCTCGAACTCTGGTCGACCTCGCCATCTAACTAAGTACTGCTGATAGCCTCGACTCCGGGTGGAGATGATCTGCTCATCCAAAATTCTCTCAATCTAATCATGCTTTGACATTTTGGCCAATGGACATTTAGGAATAGGCTCTCTCTCAAAGGTTGGTTCAGGCTCAAATGGCTCACTAGGTATCCAAGTTAGCTCTTTATAGATGACTAGATCTACAATGTTAAAAGTAGAGCTAATCCCAAAATCAGAAGGTAAGTCTACAACATATGCATTTGGTCCGATCTACTTTAAAATCTTAAATGGACCAGCTCCTCGAGCATGTAACTTCTTGACAGTTCCTGATGGGAATCGTTCAGGCCTCATTCGAACCATCACATAGTCTTCTTTTGCAAACTCTTGGACACGTTGATGAGAATCTGCATTCTGTTTATAAACTTTATTACTAATACTAATTTTTTTATTGATCTCTTTATGTAAACTCTTGACATATTGTGCAAATGACTCTGTAGATTCGAAAATTCTAGCATGCATGGGCAGTGGGATAAAGTCTATTGATTTTCTAGGTTGATATCCATGAACTACTTTCTTGGGATGATCTATCTTACGGTCCTCATGAACTTTTCTCACAGCAATCATCCAAACTGATGATCCTTTACTCACGGTCATCTCTAATTCCTTAGCACCTATCAGATGGAGATTTTTCTTTTTGATGTTTTCTTTTGGTCCATCGCCTATCTTTCTATTGGTAGCCTTAGGTGGGGAAGGATTAATCATGATCCTCTTACCCTTATGAGTGAAACTACAGAAGTTGGTTCAGCCATAAATCATAACATCATTATCAAACAACCAAGGCCGACCTAATATGATACTTCTGACTTCCATGGGTAAGACATTGCACCAAACATGATCCTGATAAGAATGGAGCTGGATGGGAACACAACATCTAAGTTTGATGGGAATAAAGGAGGAATCTATCCAAGACACACGGTATGAGCTGGGATGATCTATAGGAGCTAATCCTAATCGCTTAACCATATCGGTGGAGATGGTGTTGATACAGCTACCGCTATCAATGATTATCTTACAAATTTTATCGCTAAATTTTATGAATGTATTAAAAATAGAAGTTCTATGCCAGTCTTCACTCTCCTTAGTCTGTGCTAGAACATACCTAATGACTCCAAGCCTAAGGTCTGACTCCGGTGTAATAAAACTTAGAATTTTCTCAGTACTCTCAAACTGCTCGACTAAGTCTGGATCAGCTTCATAAACTTTCTTCTCAATATTTTCTAGAGTTTTCTCTTCTAATTCTTTCATGAATAACGATCAGTTAGAACATTGTGCAGCAAAATGATTGTAACCATGGCACTTAAAGCAGTGGGATCGAGAACTACTTTCCTTAGATAACTCTGCTGCAACTCTTTTTTCTTTATCTTCTTTTCTCATAATAGAATTTGTAGGTGGAGGTCCATTATTAGGAGTCTGGATAGTATTGGATCTCGATCAAGAAGGGGTTATTCGACTAGGTTCAAGACGATGAATGGTCGAATACCTAAAAAATCTCTCAAAGTTTAGGGCAAGTTGATAAGCTTATTCTAACATGGTTACCTCTTGCAAAAAGAGCTCACGTTGGATATCTTCTCATAATCTAGCTCTAAATATAGATAAGGTAACAACCCTATCTTCAGTTACTTCACATCTCATGAGGTACTCATCAAATCTTGTGATGTACTTTGTGACTGATCTATTTTCTTGAGTAAGTCTCTACCACTGATCTAAAAGTCATTGTTGGTAGGAGGTGGGGAGGTATTTTTCTGTAAGTTGCTCCTTTATTTCATCCCAGGTTTCTATCAGATCTTGTCTTCTCTGGTTGAGGAGATGTTCAATACTTTTCCAATAAAGTCGGGCTTGCCTAACCAACTTCATCCTAGCAAATCTAACTCTTCTTGCTTCAGACATTTCGTACCATCCAAAATAGTGGTGCATGCCCAATTCCCAATCTAGGTACTCTCTCGGATCTAGACAACCATCAAAACTTAGGGCTTCGATCTTTACATTCCTAAGGACATGCTCATCCTGATCGAACTAGTTATGATGGGGGTGTGCTGCTATAGGTCGATCTAGATTGAGGTTCCTTCTTCTCTATCCTATAGGTAGTTGGGGAGACTTAGGTTTAGATTGTTTTTGCCTAGCTTCTTCTAGTACTGTTATTCTTTCACTCATGGTTTTCATAAAATCTTTCATATCATCAAACTTCTTAGTCACGGCATTAATGATGGCTGCTGTATTGGGATCCATGTTGGTACTAGGTGAGAAAGTAGGATGTTGGTACTGGATACCTGATCTAGTGGTCACGCAAGTCTAGGATACAGGAATGAGATGTAGTAAAAAAGAAAAAAAATACTGAAAAGTAAATTATGAAAATTTAACTTGCAGAAATTTTAAATTGCAGAATTTAAACTAAAGCCCTAACCAATCTAGCTCTGATACCAAATTGATGCGGAACAGCCTAAAGAAAAAAGAAAAGAAAACATAAAGCTTCCTTCCATTCGTCAACAACAAATCACGTCTGGCTATGGCATATTATTC
Organism: Cocos nucifera; assembly: GCA_006176705.1. Classification (NCBI taxonomy): domain Eukaryota; kingdom Viridiplantae; phylum Streptophyta; class Magnoliopsida; order Arecales; family Arecaceae; genus Cocos; species Cocos nucifera. Next base: position 219,912 of record QRFJ01000063.1, read on the forward strand.
TTAGGACAGACAGTATAGTTGCCTATACTCTGCACAGGAGGCATGACTGATTGACATGGGACCAAAGCACGATCAATCTAAATAATGCTAATGAATGCCATTTTAGAGATCAGTAAATAACTAGCAATAACAAAGTAAATAGATAGATAGCAGAAAATAAACATGCTCATGAATAATTGCAAAAAAAAGTATAAATAGATTGAAGGATAGTAAGAAATTAAGCCTGCAAGAAATTAAAAAAAAAAGATAAGAAGAATCCGGATCGTGGTAGTTAAGAAACTACCCTGATTAGGGCTCTTAATCTTTTAACCAAGTAGATCTGTTGATAAAGAACTGGGTCTTTACCAACATCAGATCTAAAAAAAGTAAGTAAAAAAAATCAAAGATCAATTGAAAAGGAACGAAGGTCCTTGTCAACGTTTGATCTATAGAATAATAGATCACTCTTTCTCTCTCTGCATGATAGATAAAAATCTTGGAGGAGACAGATCTTCTTTTGGTAGAATAGGCTTATGTAGGTAGATGGTGAAGACGAATCAGGGTTGTAGGAGCACTGAATCTCAAGAAAATGAAGATTAAAGAGATAGAAAAAGGTGGGCCTCACACCCTTCCCTCGTGGGACGATTTTGGATCTCACACCCTCTCTCTCTCGGAGTGACCAATACAAGTATTTATGGGAATTGTAAAGTGATCCATTCATTTATTATCTCATTCATGAAAGATACATGGGTTTATATAGAACCCTAGGGGTCCTATTTCTTTAGAAATCCTATTCCCTTTGCAAGAAAAAAATCAATCCTTCCAACAAAAAAGTAAATCATTATGTATGGTTTCCAAATATAATAATATATCATATCTATCTTTTATGAAACCATAGGAAAGAAATCAATTTTTTAATAAAATAAGTAAGAAATCAAGAACTCTTAAAAAATCCTAGGAAAGAAAAGGAACTCCATGTGGGCGCTTGATGCCTGGCACAACTTGGCATGAGGATCCTTGGGCATGGCACATGCTGGCGTGTGTATTTCCTCCTTGGGCATGTGGAGGGTGGTGGCTCCAAAGATGACGTGGACCAAGCTTGCTTCTTTATGATGGTCTCTTTCCAAATAAGGCTCAATCCAAAATAAACCCAAGTATAGTCCTATGGATCCAAAACTAAATGCATTAAAAGAACTAATTGATTAAATCAAAAGGACTAGACCAAAATAACTGAAGTAGAGTTATTCTAATATGGCTTCTTCAATCCAAATTGAATCTAAATTATGTTGCCAACTTCTGATGGCTCTGGTGTCTGCATCAGAAACTCTTTTTATCATCTTCACTCTACCATGGCTATGGGCTTAATGAGTCAATCTCATGATTATCATAGGGCTACTCCTCATCTACTGAGGTAGATAGATCCCCTTATTAGTGCAATCCAATTCCTATAATGAACGTGCTATCGCCAATATATACCTCAGGATTTTGAATGGCTAGGAGACTAAGTTATGATGTAGTCAAACTATAACACCCTCAAGGTGAATTATCGATGCACCTCAGGTCAAAGAACCATACATACCACTACAGCATCAAGTTAGTCATCGATGAGAAGATAGACTTCCTTATGACTACTCGAGGTGGTCATGCTTAGTGCCCTCATTCTCTAACAAGTACTTATACTCTCGCTTCGATGTCTCCACACCATAGACTTAAGATACGTCTATCGTAAGAAAGCGATCGTATACCAACTTTCCAGATCGATCACCATCCTCGTGATGATACTATGGTCGGAAGCAGTTTATGAGTTAATTATGAAAATTAATGTCTTAAATTTTTAACTCTTGAAAATATGAATTGTCATTACCATTAACTCAAAGGATGTATCATAGATACTTTTAAATACACACTATGGTAGAAAAATAATCTATTTATTAATTTATAGTTAAAATTATAAAATTGCCCTTTAAAGTGTATTACAAGTGACAACCAATCTGGCTTCTAGGGCACACATCTAATAGATAAGACTCATAGGTTATCAATGATTCACAATCATTAATGTCGAGATTTTTTTCTCAAGCTAATCTATTTATCTTATTCTTGTCAAGATGACTAAGCCTATAATGCCAAATATAGACATCTATAACATAATTTAACTTAGGTATTTATTAAATATGTACATTACATTTAACAAGCTGTATAGATATTAAATGTCATTTTTATTATCCATGTATTATTGTAATATTATTTATAATAATATCACAATAATCTTCTTTATTGATAAATGTTAACCATCTCTGACCAAAAGATCAACAAAGATCACATTTATCATAAACAATGGACAATGATGACAATCACTCAAAATGACATGTTTTGAAAATAAGCTTGACAATTCCTAAAGCTAGAATTGAAACAAGACTTCTATCCCTAACATTTATGTATCTCTCACTATTTTCAAACATTCCACTTTTCAATAGTCTTTGCAACAAATTGCATAAGACCACCGGTATTTAATACCCAAGTAGTAGAATTACATATAGAGAAATTTTAATGTATTATCATATAACATTCTTAATGAGCAACTCTTACTCCTTTCTCTTGTTCAGCCTGTTATGGTCAAAAAAAGTAAGACAATTCTTCTTTCTATGATCCTGCTTCTAACAGTAGAAGCAATATGCCTGATTTGGATCAATTTTGGAATAATTATTTTAACTAGGCTTAAAAGCCTCAATACGAACCAATTCATACTGCTAAACTAAATTCAACTTTCGATACTAATTATCGAAGTTGGATCCCATAAGTTATCAATGTCTAACAATGATTGGAGCAATTAGGGTTTAGCCTTATTCTATGAGAAAAGAGAACATGAACCTAAGTATATGAATTATATTAAGCTTAGACACTTGGACTTTTGTCTTAAGGTTCTCTCACTATTTTATTTGAATTGGTAGCCTCTACCTTCAATTCAGAAAATTACTTTAATTCCTAGTAGGTACTAGAATCCACATAGATTGCACATGAGACCAACTTTGGTTGGCCAATCCATGTGCATCTATGGGTAGATTCATTAACTAATTATTTTTTTAAATAATTTTTAGTAATTTAAGTTTACCATAGAAATCTAATCAGTAGGCTTTGGCCTTTATTGTAAGGATCCAGTTAAGTCCAACCATTAACATGACTATACTTGGTGCATCTAACCAATGAATGATTAGGCCCAACTTTGGTTGGCCAACCTAACCACTATTAGAGAGATATTTCTAAGTTATCATATTATGAATGATAATTTCATTAGTCAATAAGCACCAGACCTTTGGGCCTCCAATAATTATTGAGTTAATGGACCCATTATCATCCAACTTAATGGAAGGCTATGACTCAGCTATTTTCATAACTTTATCATTTTAAGGACCTAATAATTTTAGAGAATTTAAATTATTAGTGATTTAAGAATAGAAAGGACATGGAACAATTTGCTCCCACTGACTTCACCAAGTCAAGTCCTCCCATTGACTTCTCAAGTCATCGATAAGGACTAGGATCAATTTCAGTCAATGGGCACCTAGATTAGTCTCACTAAATAAAGTTAGTCTCACTAATTTTCTATGTGATATGGATTAGCATGAATCAATGAGCAACCTAATCAAAACTTGATTAACCACATTGGCCAGATAAGTAAGATCGATGGAAGGGTCTGCTAAGGCTTGCCTTAGACACTATCAGAAATGGCTAGATAAGCAGGCTGCCAATTAAAAATCATCGATCTGGGATGTCAGACTTACCTTAGATACCAATTGATTTATCAATTTTGATTTGGACTATCTAAAGACTCGAGCTCGACCACTGAGCTACAATCAGTATCCATTTATTAGATGTATGGACTTTGATAAACTATAACTATTGAATTGATCTAAAAAATTGATCTAATCCTAATTAACTATTAATTAGGTTTGATCAATTTCTTAACTAAGTCCACATTTAATCTAACTATAGGTCTAACCCAGTTAAGGACCTGATCAAAGCTAACCCATTACCCATTAATCCATGTTTTATGAAATTATCTTAGGATCTTCAAATCACAAACCTAGATTCTAAACAATCACTTAATATTCAATTAAGTTCAAGCTTATGAGTTTTGTGTTTATGGAACCTCAGAAGTAATTTCTAATTTGATCATTTGAAACATTTTTAAGTTGTATACAGTTTACATTGAATCATATTCAATATATGGTTTTAGATCTAATTTATTTTAATATTTCAATCATATCCTAGGATTTCAAATCTAGGGTTTTACAGAAAGTAAGTTCTTAATTTAAATTCTATAAAATAAGTATGTCATACATATTTTAGATTCAAAACAAAAATTACGTATCAATATATGCAATAAGAGGATCTAAATCCAAACATAAAATACATCATATGGATCGGAACATAAATTATTTAAAATTAGATTTAAAATTTAAAAATAAATCATAAATTACTTTAAATCTCATCTAACATATTTATAATTTAGATTATTCGGATCAGCACATACTAGGACAATCTTTTCACTATAAGGGATAAACCTTAGAGTAGGATAACCTTATAATCAGTATGTGCGATCTATAGAATTTTATTTTTAGATTTAATTTAATGCAAATATGATCATGTTATAAAAGAACCTAGATACTCTGATACTATTAATAGAAAATACATAGGATTTCATGCATGAATTTTAAAAATTTTTTGAAAATAATGCAGCAGAACATGCAGATTAAATCATTTAATCTACAAATGCATATAATCAAATTACTAAACCCTATAAGTAGGATCTGTAACATGTCATAATACATTCTAAATCTAAAATTAAAAGGATTTGATATTGATCAAATCAATATCCTAGATCTAGAATGATTCTAGATCTAAAACCTAGATCACATCTAGGTGAGAGGAGAGATCATATCTCTTACCTTGTGCGGGTCGAGAACTCCATGGTTGATTTTTATTGTTGCCTTTGGAGTTGTACATGGATGCGACCTCTACAGGATATTCACACGAGGCTGCAATAAAATTAGAGGTTCATCGAACGAAGATCCGCTCGAAGCGCTATTTTTTCGTGGATCCCTCAAGATGGTTAATATCAAATTTATTCTTCGAATCCCATGGATATTCTAAGAGATGAAGAATAAGAGAAGGATTAGGAGAGAAATCCAACATTTGGATCTCCCATGAATCAAAAATAAAATATATTAGAAAAAGATCCTAAGAGAAGATAAATCTTTTCTTTCAGGACATCAATGATTGATGTCCTGAAAACATCTTCATGCTAGGACAAGGGAAGACCTTCTCCCCTAGACTTCTTTTATGTTTTCAGATCTTACACACTCCAATTTTTTTCATAGAAAAATCATACAAAATATAGAGAAGAATGGTTCTTAAAGAAATCCTAAGAGAAGACCATCTTCTCTTTTTCTTCTCTCATCAGGACATCATCTGATCATGTCCAAAAAGATCACTATGCCCCAATATCTTGGAGCATAGATCCCCATGCCCTCTTTCTTTCTCTCTTTTAGATTTTTATTATATTAAAAATTATATAAAACAAATAAGATGAAAGTACTTAAAAAAAAATAAAGAGAAGACAATCTTCTCTTACCTTTGTCCCTTCAAGACATCAACATTTAATATCTTGATGAAGACCTTTTCTTCAAAGAACTTGGTGCCCCAAATCTCCACACCTTCTCTTCCTTTTTTTCTAGTTTTTTTATGAATTTTCTAGGATTTTTCACATCCAAAAACATCTTATAAGATGTGCCCTAATTAAATAAGGAAGACTAGGTCAAACCTAGTCTTATATGGACTCTAGGGAGGAGTTTTAGGAGGTGTCCAACTCTTGGATGCCTCTCCCCTTATATTTTTGGTGTGAAGATTAGGAAATGACTTGCAAAACCAAAGAAATTAAGTGCACAAAAGAAAAAGAGGCATGGAGAAAAAATTCCATAAGGAAAGGAGGTGTTTTGGAGAATTGGGACTCCTCCAAAAGGAAACAAAATTAAACCACTTACCAAATTTGATCAAATCAAATTTTAATTAATCTCTTTAGATATTTGGTATATGGAGAAGCTCTTATTGGTGTGGAGAATATAACATAAAGATCTAAAAATAAAATATGAGCATTGACTTTTATTAGCTTAAGGAAGGAGTGAGAGTCCCAGTCCAACTGGGACTCTTCTTGTTTGACTAGGTCAAAACTATTTTGAACCTAATTCAAAGCAAATTACATGCAATCTAATTAAAAATGATCCTAGTCCAACTAAGGGCCCAATTAAATCAACTTAATTTAATTAAGTCTAAACTAATTTTAATTGAATCTATTCAATTAGACTTGATCTCAATCCAATTGTTCAATCAAATTGAGCTAATTAGCAATCTAATTACTAATCGATCCTCTTGCAACACTTGTATCAGGTCAAACATCAATCACATTGAATGCTTGACCTTAGAACGATTCTCAATCATCGATTAACTATTTGGTTAAGTTACAACCTCTTATATGTGTGACCTTATAGGTTTGAATCTAAGTCGGTAGCACAGGAATCAATTTTTATATCAATTAAAGTAACCATCTAGTAAAGATTCCCGATATTCGGATAGGTCGAATATATGCAAAGCAATATTCTTAGAATCCTGGTCCACAGTTACCGTATAATTCATCCCTTTGACCATTAATGCTCAAGATGAGTTCGAGTACACTATCAAACACTCATGCAAGTAATCTCTATTATGTCTCAAAATTTTGCAAATCTCATGACTCTTTATGAGGATTACCCAAGCCTAGGTTTTGCTAAATTGAAATACAATGAGACATTCTCTTCTTGAAGCTAATCTAGAGTGGTCAATCCTATTTTGACTCACACACCAACTTTACAAGTACTTGACTATACCTAAAAACCTTTCGAACCTATATTAGAAATACAGACAGTCCAGCACTAAAGTACAGTGAGTTTCTTGTAAGTCACCATGGTGATCTTAGGTCGGAGGAACACTTATATCCATTGGCCTTAGCTAGCTACTCTTGACAGTAGAGTGCTACATTAGTCACGTTCAGTATAGATGTACATCTACATCTCACCTGGATATCATACTAGTGTCTTCACACCACTTGGTTACGAGGACAACCAACGCATATGGCATACAGCAACCTACACTCGATAAGTTATCATCCTTATTAATAACTTATCATTTGATCGTGAAAAATTTAAAAACCATCTGATAAATCATCCTTTATCGATTGATGGTGGTTTTAAGGACTTCATCATAATTTAGGAGTTTATTTAAGAAAGATAAAATTTTTATGATGAACTATCCAAATAATTATTATTATTAGATAATTGATATACTAATTTAAATCATCTACTAAGATAATTGGCTTTAGGATATATTTTCCAATAAATTCCATCTTGATCATACTCTGACTTTGCAAGTACTTGACTATGTCCAGAAGCCTTTCGTTACTAAATTAAAAATTCAATTAGTCCAATGCTAAAGCACAGTGAGTTGCTTGCAAGTCAATGAGGTGATCTCAGGTCTAAGGAATACTTATACCTATATCACATCAAAGACATTCTCGATAGCAGAATGCTCTAGAGTTGGTCTCATTCAATGACGATGTACCCATACATCTCACCTGTATGCCATACCAGTGTCTCCACACTCCTTGATTAAAAGGACAATCAAGCTATATAGCATACAGTGACTTATGCTCAATAGACACTATCATCCTAACTAACAGCCTATCATTTGATCGTGAACAGATTTAAGAACTAATCGATAAATTCTCTCCTTATCAAAGCTAAATAGTCCTAAGGACTTCATCATAATAATGGAGTTCGTTAGAAGATGAATGCTTTGTGATGAAAAAAAATACCAAAAATATATTTTATTTATTAATGAATCAATTACAAATATAATGTAGCTCAACCATCAACAGGCTAATGATTGGCATTGGGACATATTTTTCAATAGTATCAATCAAAGAAAAATAACACATAGTTTAATTAGAGAAAAAAGAGCATCTTCTTTGACTTGCCATATTGGGAGATAAACTTATTGCGCCACTGCTTAGATGTAATGTATATTGAAAAGAATGTGTGTGAGCTTCTATTGGCAATAATTTTGAATATCAAAAATAAGATCAAGGATGACTTGAATTCCTAATTTAACTTGAAAGAATGGGGTATTACGAGATCACTCCATCCGGAGCTAATAGGGGGAGAATAGTGGAGGCTCCCTCATGCATGCTATGTTATGAATGCCTCCGAACGGTCCATATTTCTTCGTGTGTTAAAGAACATAAAGATCCTAGATGGATACTCAAGCAACATATCAAAGTGTGAATAGTAAGTGTTAGGGATAAATCCCACTCCCGACGAAGTCCAGTCTGATGCTTAGCCTAATGCAATCGGTAATCACAGAAGAGCTTGAATTCGGAATTTTTCCTCCAGCAGTTGAACTCATTCAGTAGCCAAACTCCACCGATGGTCGAACCCAACCGAACTCCTCCAACGATCGAACCTCAGCCGAACTCCTTTCGAACTTTGACCGAACTCCTTCCAGACTTCTTCATCAATCGGGCCCCTCCAGTGGCTGAACTCCTTCTAGATCTCTCCTTCAGATGGATGCCTCCAGAAGTCGAACTCCTTTCAAACTTCTCTCTTAGTCGGATGCCTAGAGGAGCCGAACTCCTTTCGGACTTCTCCTTCAGTTGGATTTCTCCAGGAGTCGAACTTCTTCTAGATTTTTCCTTCAGTTGGATTCCTACAAGAGCCAAACTCCTCCCGAACTTCTCCTTCAGTCAGATTCCTCTAGGAGCCGAACTCCTTCCAAATTTTTTCTTTAGTCAAATGCCTTCAGGAGCCGAACTTCTTCCGGACTTCTTTCTCAGTCGGATGCCTATAGGAGCCAAACTCCTCTCGAACTTCTCATTCAGTAAGATTCCTCCAGGAGCCAAACTCCTTTCGGACCTCTCCTTCAGTTAGATTTTGATAGAAGCTGAACTCCTTCCAGACCTCTCCTTCAGTCAAGTTCCTCCAGGAGTTGAACTCCTTTCAGATTTCTCCTTCAGTCAAGTTCCTCAAGGAGAAGAACTCCTTTCGAATTTCTCTTTCAGTCGAATTCCTCCAGGAGCCAAACTCCTTTTAGATTTTTCCTTCAGTCAAGTTTTTCTAGGAGCCGAACTCCTTTTGGACCTCTCCTTCAATCGAATTCCTCTAGGAGCCAAACTCCTTCCAGACCTCTCCTTCAGTCGGATGTCGAAAGGAGCCGAACTCCTTTCAGACCTCTCCTTCAGTCGGATTTCTATAGGAGCCGAACTCCTTCCGAACCTCTCTTTCAGTCGGATGACTAGAGGAGCCAAACTCATTCTGAACTTCTCCTTCAGGAGCCAAACTCCTTCCGAACTCTCCTTCAGTCGGATGCCTAGAGGAGCCGAACTCTTTTCAAACTTTTCCTTCAGTCGGATCCCTCCAGTGGCCAAACTCCTTTCGAATCTCTCCTTCAGATGGATGCCTCTAGGAGCTGAACTCCTCTTAGAATTCTCCCTTAGTTGGATGCCTATAGGAGCCAAACTCCTTTCGAACTTTTCCTTCAGTAGGATTCCTTCAGGAGCCGAACTCCATCTAGATCTCTCCTTCAGTCAGATTTTGATAGGAGCCAAACTCCTTCCGAATCACTCTTTCAGTTAAGTTCCTTCAGGAGCTGAACTCCTTTCAAAATTCTCCTTCAATCAAGTTTCTCCAGGAGCTGAACTCCTTCCGAATTTCTCCTTTAGTCGGATTCCTCCAACAGTCAAACTCCTTTCAAATTTCTCCTTCAGTCAAGTTCCTCCAGGAGCCAAACTTCTTTCGGACCTCTCCTTTAGTCAGATTCCTCCAAGAGCCAAACTTCTTTTGGACCTCTCCTTCAGTCGGATGTTGAAAGGAGTCGAACTCCTTCCAGACCTCTCCTTCAGTCGGATTTCTATAGAAGCCAAACTCCTTTCGGACCTCTCCTTCAGTCGGATGCCTAGAGAAGCCAAACTCCTTCCGAACTTCTCTTTCAGTCGGATTCCTCCAGGAGCTAAACTCCTTCTAAATTTCTCCTTCAATCAAATTTCTACAGGAGTCAAACTCCTCTCGGACTTCTCCTTCAGTCGGATTCCTCCAGGAGCTGAACTCCTTCTAAATTTTTCTTTCAATCAAGTGCCTCCAGGAGCCAAACTCCTTTTGAACTTCTTCTTCAGTTGGATTTCTTAGGAGCCAAACTTCTTCTGAATTTTGCCTTCAGTCAAGTTTCTCCAGGAGCCAAATTCCTTTCAAATTTCTCCTTCAGTCAAGTTTTTCTAGAAGTTGAACTCCTTTCGAACCTCTCCTTTAGTCGGATTCCTCCAGAAGCCAAACTCCTTCTAGATTTCTCCTTCAGTCAAGTTCCCTTTAAGAGTTCGGACTCCTTTAAAATTGATGTATGTTAAAGCTCTTCATCAACCAATGCCTGCTTCCTCCGAACTTTGACTATTAAATCTTAATGAATGGCCACATCATGGCAATGGACACCTTTCTTCGTAACAAACTCCACGTGGCCCCAAGTGGCTCACTGCCGAATGGTTACGACCATCACTATCAGTCTGCTATAGACTCTATCTATAAAAGGGACCCTCTAGATATGTTTTATCTAAGCTCTCTTCTTCTTTCTAAAATACTGCTAAATTCTTGCTTGGGCACTCCATTTCTGTTGGCTAGAAGAGCTGACTTGATCGTCGGAGGGTCCTATCGGAGCCACGACCATTCACTCTGGTTGGGCCTTTATTTTGTAGATCACCGATGGTGATCTCTTCTTCCTCAACTCCAGCTCAATCCAGCATCAATCAGATTCTGCACCAATAAAATTGATGCTAGAAGGAGGATCCTCTGTTTCTGAGGTACCCTTATTCTTAAAAGAGTGCTCAGTCGATCCTATGGATCTTCTTCTTCAAGGTCCATCTCCATCCTCTTCCTCAATCCCGAGAAATATCTCTAAAGAGGGCGACTACCCAGAGATCTACCGCTTCTATCCCACTTCTGCTGGCAGATCCATCTGTCTCTGCTCTATCGTCGGCACTTCAACCTCCTCCTCCATCGACGGCCATGATAGGTCCGAAGCAATTCAACCTGCTGATGCAGCAGGTTCAGGGCCTTATCGAGATGGTGCAGGATATATGGCAACCTCCGTCGATGATTTTGCCAGGAAACCCACCATCAGGATATCAGAAATTGGCCCTAAGGAAGAGCACTTGGGCTAGCATACCCATTGCGCTTAGAAAGAAAAAATAGAGAGCAGAGGATCCTTTTTTGGATTATGATTCTTCTCCAGAAGAAATCTTCTTCATCTACAATCGAAAGCCTTCCAAGGTCTGCAATCGAGATGACGTCCTCGATCAGAAACTATGGGGGAATGGATCGATGGATTGAGGAGCTCGACCATATCGCCTCAGGTCACCATGACGACGTCCGCACTGATCCTTCTTTCTCTCCTCGAATTATGCAAGAGCCCATTCCACCGAACTTCAAGCTTCCTCCGATTTGAAAGCTACGATGGAACCTCTAATCTAGTCGATCACCTAGAGGCCTTCCGAACTATGATGCTGCTCCATGGTGCACCAGACGCCATCTTATGCCAAGCTTTTTCGTCTACCTTGAAGGGAGCAGCAAGAACTAGTACTCGGTGTTGAAGTTGGGTATGATTTTCTCCTTTGACCTGATGAGCCATCAGTTTGCAGCTCACTTCATCAGCAGCTGACGTTCGTGCCGAGGTTTGAATTCCTTGATGAATATCAGGGAGGGTCGAATGAAGTTCTTTAGCATCACTGGTAGAAGGCCGAATGAAGTTCGACCGCACTTCCAGACTCTCTCCGAGCACGAGTAAGCCCGAACTCCTTCCCGAGCTTGTCATCAAAGAAGCCCGAATGGAAGGATGCGAAGAAGTCCCTCCTAGAAGGTTTTACAACTACGCCCCCCTCAATGCTCCATAGATGCCAGTCTGACGTAAGAGAAGATCAGCCAAGGGCGCTACCACAACTAGAACCACCAATGCGAGAGGAACAACAAAGAGATCGGCTGCCTCTTGGCATCATCAATACTATCTCTAGGGGGCTTGGTACTTTAGTGAGCTACCATCTCTCAGCCTTAGAGCTAGGAAAAGCTTGCCCCAAATTGGAAAGAACCATATGAAGTAGAGGAGGTCGTCCGACCTAAAACTTATCGCCTGAAGGAGCTCGGAGGAACAACGCTCCCACGATCTTGAAACTCAGAGAATCTGAGAATATACTACCAGAAAGAAGCAATCAATAGTGGCCATGTTAGGAACAGAAAGAGAACCTCATCCTAATATGAGCAAGTCGAAGGTCTTATTCATTTTAGATGAGATGAGGGGAGAGGCCCTGACAATGGCCCTTTTGTGTCCCTATAGCCCGTTAGGGACAGGAGGAGAATCTCATCCTAATGCGAGCAAAGTCGAAGGCCTCATTCATTTTAGACGAGATGAGGGAAGAGGCTCTAACAACGATCCTTATATGCCCCTACAGTCTGTTAGGAATAGGAGGAGAATCTCATCCTAACGTGAGCAAAGTCGAAGGCCTCATTCATTTTAGACGAGATGAGGGGAGAGGCCCTGACAACGATCCTTATGCGCCCCTATAGCCTATTAGGAATAGGAGGAGAATCTTGTCGTAATGTGAGCAAAGTCGAAGACCTCGTTTATTTTAGACGAGATGGGGGCAGAGGCCCTGACAATGGCCCTTATGTGCCCCTACAATCCATTAAGAACAGGAGGAGAACCTCGTCCCAACGTAAGCATAGTCAAAGGCCTTGTGCATTTTAGACGAGGTGAGAAGAGGAGATAAGATCTTTCATGAGCTTCAACTTCAACGTCAACAGGAGATAAGATCTTCTTCAACCTTGACTGGAGATAAGATCTCCTCCGAGCTTCAACTTCAATGTCAATAGGAGATAAGATCTCCTTCAACCTCGACTGGAGATAAGATCTTTCCTGAACTTCACCTTCAACTTCAATAGGAGAAAAGATCTCCTTCAACCTCGGCTAGAGATAAGATCTCCCCCAAGCTTCAACTTCAATTTTAATAGAAAATAAGATCTTCTTCAACCTTGGCTGGAGATAAGATTTTTTTCGAGCTTCAACTACAACGTTAATAGGAGATAAGATCTTCTTCAATCTCGGCTAGAGATAAGATCTTCCCCAAGCTTCAACTACAACGTCAATAGAAGATAAGATCTTCTTCAACCTCGGTCGGAGATAAGATCTCCCCCCAAGCTTCAACCTCAATGATGTAGAGCCCAGAAAAGAACTTCGACAGTCGTCTTTTTTGTACTCCCTTCCTTCAAATTTTGAACTCGAAATTAGGGGTACTATTATTGGGAATAAATCCCGCTCCCATCGAAGTCCAGTTTGATGCTTAGCCTAATGTAACTGATAATCATGGAAGAGCTTCAATCCAAAATTCTCCCTCTAGTGGTCGAACTCATTCAGTAGCTGAACTCCTCCGACGGTCGAACCCAACCAAACTCCTCCAATGGCCGAACCCCAACCGAACTCTTTTCGGACTTCAACCGAACTCCTCCCAGACTTCTTCATTAGTCGGGCCCCTCTAGCAATCGAACTCCTTCTGGATCTCTCCTTCAGACTGATGCCTCTAGGAGCTAAACTTCTTTCGGACTTCTTCCTCAGTCGGATGCCTAGAGGAGCCAAACACCTTCCAAACTTCTCCTTCAGTCAGATTCCTCTAGGAGTCGAACTCCTTTTGGATTTCTCCTTTAGTTGAATTTCTACAGAAGCCAAACTCCTCCTAGACTTCTCCTTCAGTTGGATTCCTCCAAGAGCCGAACTTCTTTCAGATTTCTCCTTCAGTCAAATACCTCCAGGAGCCAAACTCCTCCCAAACTTCTTTCTCAGTTGGATGCCTATAGGAGCCGAACTCCTCCCAAACTTCTCCTTCAGTAGGATTCCTCTAGGAGCTGAACTCCTTTCGGACCTCTCCTTCAGTTAGATTTTGATAGGAGCCGAACTCCTTTTAGACCTCCTTCAGTCAAATTCTTTCAGGAGCCGAACTCCTTCTAAATTATTTCTTTAGTTGGATTCCTCTAGGAGCTTAACTCCTTTCAAATTTTTTCTTCAGTCAAGTTCCTCTAGGAGCCGAACTCCTTTCGGACCTCTTCTTTTGTTAGATTCCTTCAGGAGCCAAACTCCTTCTGGACCTCTTCTTCAGTTGGATGTCAAAAGGAGCTAAACTCCTTCTAGACCTCTCCTTCAGTCAGATGTCGAAAGGAGCCAAACTCCTTCCAGACCTCTTCTTTAGTCGGATTTCTATAGGAGCCAAACTCCTTCTGGACTTCTTCTTCAGTCGGATTGCTTTAGGAGCCAAACTCTTTTCGAACCTCTCCTTCAGTTGGATGCCTAGAGGAGTCGAACTCCTTTTGGACTTCTCCTTCAGTCGGATCCCTCTAGCGGTTGAACTTCTTTTGGATCTATCCTTCAAATGGATGCCTCTAGTTGCCGAACTCCTTTCAGACTTCTTCCTCAGTCGGATGGCTATAGAAGTCGAACTTCTTCTGGACTTCTCCTTCAGTAGGATTCCTTCAGAAGCTGAACTCCTTCCGAACCTCTCCTTCAGTCAGATTTTGATAGAAGCCAAACTTCTTCTGGATCTCTCCTTCAGTCAAGTTCCTTCAGGAGCCAAACTTCTTTCGAATTTCTTCTTCAGTCGGATTTTTCTAGGAGCCGAACTCCTTACGAATTTTTCCTTCAGTCAAGCTTCTCTAGGAGCCAAACTCCTAAATTTTTTCTTCAGTCAGATTCCTCTAGGTGCCAAACTCCTTCTAGATTTCTTCTTCAGTCAAGTTCCTCTAGGAGCCAAACTTCTTCTGGACCTCTCATTCAGTCAAATTTCTCTAGGAGCCGAACTTCTTTTGGACTTCTCCTTCAGTTGAATATCGAAAGGATCTGAACTTCTTCCAGACCTCTCCTTCAGTCAGAATCCTATAGGAGCTGGACTCCTTCCGAACCTCTTCGTCAGTCGGATGCCTAGAGGAGCCAAACTCCTTCCAAACTTCTCCTTCAATCGGATTCCTCCAGGAGCCGAACTCCTCCCAGACTTTTCCTTTAGTCGAATTTCTTCAGGAGTCAAACTTCTTTCAGATTTCTCCTTCAGTTAAGTATCTTCAGGAGCCAAACTTCTTTCGAACTTCGCCTTCAGTCAGATTCCTCCAGGAGCCAAACTTCTTCTGGATTTCTTCTTCAGTCAAGTTTCTTCAGAAGCCGAACTCCTTTTAGATTTCTTCTTCAGTCGGATTCCTTCAGGAGCCGAACTTCTTCCAAATTTCTCCTTCAATCAAGTTCCTCTAGGAGCCAAACTCCTTTTGGACCTCTCCTTTAATTGAATTCCTCTAAGAGCCAAACTTCTTTCGAATTTCTTCTTTAGTCAAGTACCCTTTAGGAGTCTGTACTCATCTGGAATTGGTGTATGTTAAAGCTCTTCATCAATCAAGGCCTGCTTCCTCCAAACTTTGACTATTAAATCTCAATGAATGGCCATATCATGGTAACGGACACCTCTTTTCGTAACAAACTCCACGTGGCTCCGAGCGGCACACTACTAGATTGTTACGGCCATCACTATCAGTCTGCTACAGGCTCCATCTATAAAAGGAATCCTCCAGATATATTTTCTCTAAGCTCTCTTCTTCTTTCCAAAATTTTGCTGAATTCTTGCTTGAGTACTCCATTTCTGTTAGCCAGAAGAGCTGACTTAATCGTTGAAGGATCTTGCCGGACCACCACCACCAACTCCGGATGAGGCTTTATTTTGTGGGTCACCGATGGCAATCTCTTCTTCCTTAACTCCAGCTCGATCCGACATCAATCAGATTTTGCACCAACAGTAAGGATGTCAAACTTGGGGGATTGAAGACTCATGATTATCATATATTAATGCAGGAATTGATCCCAATAGCTATTTGCTGTGTGTTGCTAAAAAATGTTAGAATGACCGTTATTCATCTTTGCAACTTTTACAGAGATATTTGTGCAAAGAGATTGCTTAAGAAAGATGTAAAGAAAATGAAGGCAAGGATGGTGACTATATTATGTAATTTGAAGATATTTTCATCATCATTTTTCGTAGTTATGATGCATCTCACCATGCACCTTATGGAAAAAGTTGTACTTGGAGTTCCAGTGTTCTACTGATGGATGTATTTTATTGAGAGAAATATTCAAACTCTAAAATCTTATATAAGAAATATGAATCATCCAGAGGAATCCATAATAGAAGATTATTTAGATCAAAAGTGTATGAATTTTTGTACCATGTACTTAAACAAGCTCGCGACACATCGTAATCAACCAATGAGGAATCAGGATGATCAGTATGAGCCAATTGAGCCTACATTTGAGTCCATTCCATAATCAGATGGACTTTTCACTTCATACCACCTCACTGATTTGAGCATTGAGGAAAGAGATAAGGTACACCGCTACATGCTCTTCAACTATGATGTCATTAAGCCGTCCATAAGATGAGTCACTTAGCCCTATTTATTTCATAATAATTAAAAAAAATATCTAACTATACCTAAATTTATTCTTTATGCATGCAAAAAATATAAGAAGGTCATAAGAGTAAAATACGATGCTCTAAGTATGTAGGAGAAAGAGAATGCATAGCAAAGAATTTCCTAAATGGTTCAAAGATCATATAAGTGATTATATATTCTTGTCTTGTGCAACTTATTTGAATATGTTTACTAATTAGGTATCATCTTCTTAATTAGATGTGGAGATTATCACTCGATGATGTAAGCCCTGAAGTGCCTGCTCTTTCAATGGGCCCTAATCATACCATGCATGAGTATAAATAGCTTGTCATTAATGGCTACAGGTTTAACATTTACAGTAGGTCCATAAATATGGTAGCACAAAATAGTGGTGTGATGTTGAGTGCCCCCACTGGATGTTATGAAAGCTCGAGGGATTCACAGCTTCATACGGAGGATTTGAACTATTATGGCATGGTGGAGAAGATAGTCATCTTGGACTATTATTCAAAAGGAAGAATTACGTTGATGAAGTATGATTGGTTTGACACCTTATCATAGTCAGAGATGAAGACTGATGAGTGTAGTTTTACTCTCGTTAACATGCAATGCCATCTCTGCACTAAAGAACCATATATACTTGCCTTCCAAGCTGGTCAAGTCTTCTATGTTAGCGATCCTTTGGAGCGTCAATGGGATGTTGTTGTGAGGATGGTGCTTAGGTATATTTTTGATGATACCGAAGTTGATGATGATGTTGGACCATGCATGCAAAGTGCTCATCTAGGATAAAACTTACCCGATACTGTCGAGGTTGCACACACATTTGTTAGGAGCGATGGTGATGTCCATATTGTAAATGCCACTAGGCGATGATTTCAATATTTTGGTATAAATATTAGAGTCTATTTATTAATGCTATGCTAATATTATTGTTAAACATGTTATATTGGTTAATGTTCATTCACGTTGCAGATCACGATGGCACCGAAATGTCATTTAGCTTTCACCACCATCCCTTGATGGGTTACACAGAGCTCGGCATCTGACGAGCAGTCGGAGCATGCTCCATCTACCTCCGCATCGGCTACTCAGGGACCATCGACATCTACTCCATTGCTGGCATCTACTCCATCGACATTTGAGCCTCCACCATCAACCATATCTCCAATACATGCTCCGACATCAGCATCTGAGTGTATATTTTTATTATGTTATTTATTTATTTATTTATTATATAGTATTTATACATTTATATATTTATAAAACATATTTTCATTACAGCTGTATCATTCAGTAGGATATTTTGTGGTTCCATATGCATGCTATATGTGTGTATCACCAGCATCAGGTGATGGTGCAGTATGATGCGGAGGGGAGGCCAGTAGGGAAGACTGCGCAGGAGATGCATTCCTTTTTTGGAGTGCTTGTGAGATGGTTCGACATCATTCTGGTATTGCCCATAGACTGACGATTGATGGATGCCGGTGTCAGGGATCGGGTGTAGAAGGAGATATGAATAAGTGTATCTTAATTATATATATGCCTTTGATATGTTTACACTTTGTTTGATTAGAATAATTTGGTAACTGACTTTTGATAACTTTGTATAAAGGAGATATGACTTTTTAGATCACGAGAGGGCTCGAGATGCCCGATTGAAAAAGATTGGAGAGTTGTATTAGGGCTACAAGATCAAGCTCCATAGAGGATAGCTCGAGCACTGATGAGACACTCTAGAGGAGCTTGTTCCTTGGATACAGGATTGTCCCCCAAGTTAGTGGGAGGGGATGGTTAGACATTGGAGGAGCCAGAAGTTTGAGATAAAATTTCTAATTTTTAATTTTTTTAATATACCTAAAATTATATTTAAATATTTTTAAATACTTATTATTTATTTGAAGACTTGTTAGGCTACCTTTCGTCAGAATTGGAAGAATCGGGCAGTCCAGGAGTACATGCACACTCTAGACCATGAGTCTATGGCTAGTCGTATGCACAGAGAGGTAATGAATTTTAAATCTTACTAGATAAATTAAATTGATATTTTTTTTTATGTTTCTAATAAACTAATCCATTATTATAGCTAATAAGAGATGAAGTGATGGCCAACCATAGTGAGATCTTCCGATCCAATCGTATAGACAAGAAAGGTAGGTTAATGAATGCCATGATCGAGAAAATTTTTGTAAGTAATAAATATATTAGTATATATTATCAGTATTATAGCATTTTTTATAAAATTTTATTTGAATTTATAATTATAGGAATAGTTAGATGCACTCGTGAGTGAGGGCCCAGACACCTTTGGCCCCCATGACCATTTGTCCCATGTCTTGGGGCTCGAGCACTCTAGGAGGATCTGATGTAGGCTCGGACATATGCTGATGAGCTACTGGTCTGAGGTGAGCATCTCTTCATATGCTTTTGGTATCATCAGTCGAGAGCAGCTTGAGGAGGCATTGGCGCAGGTAGCTCAGGCTATGGCATGGACAGATCAGGCTACGGTGCAAGCTGCTTATACTAAGGAGCGCACATCTCATCTGGAGTGCATCCTAAGCGTCATGGTGATGAGGCTCAACATGCATTTTGGAGCAGACTTCACGGGCTTTGGGGACATGTTGGTCGACATTTCAACTCCAGCCCCTCTAGCTCCAACTCCTCCAGCTCCAGCTTTAGCTCCTCCAGCTTGTGCTCCATCTCTCGGTGACGACAATGATGTAGATTTAGGAAACTTCTAATATATTTTTTTGAAAAATATTATAATAAATTTTAGTTGATAATAAAATTTGAGCATTTTAGAAATATTCTTATATTTATAATATTTTTTAATAATTTTTATTGTGTTATATATATCTCTACATTTATTACATAAAATATATAAAAAATTAAAAGTTTTATAATTTTTTTTATTCAAAAGCTATGACAGTGGTTGTAAAATTACTGTTGTATGCATGCCAAGCGAGGCAGCAAGTTATGTACCAACCACTGCCATTAACCTATGATGGTAATTATGAAACCGCTGCATTAGATCTATGGCAGCAGTTCCATAACCACTACCATAGGTCAAGCTATGGTAGCGATTTCGGAACCACTATCATAAGTCGAGCTATGGCAATGGTTATGGAACTGCTGCCATATCTTGAGATATGACAGCAGTTACGAAACAACTGCCATAGGCTTGTTAGATATATGTGCCCTAGAAGCCAGAATTGGCTGACACTTGTAATACACTTCTAGGGACAAAATTGTAATTTTGACTATAATTAATGAAATGGGTTATTTTTTCTATCACACCTATGTATTTAGTGTCTGTGATACATCCTTTGAGTTAATGGTAATGATAATTCATATTTTTAAGAGTTGAAAATTTAAGACATGAATAATCATTATTAACTCATAAACAGCTCCCGACCATAGGATCATCACGAGGATGGTGATTGATCCGGAAGGTTGGTGTACGATCGCTTCTCTTTAGTAGATGAGTCTTGAGTCTACGGTGTGGAGACACCGGAGCGAAAGTACAGATACTCGTTAGAGAACGAGGGCACTGAGCGTGACCACCTCGAGTAGTCATTAGGGAGTCTACCTTCTCGTCAATGACTGACTCGATGCTGCAGTAGTGTGTCTAGTTCTTTGACCTGAGATGCATCGGTAGTTCACCTTGAGGGTGTTATAGTTTGACTACACCATTACTCGGTCTCCTAGCCATATGGAACCCTGAGGTGTATGTTGGCTATAGCATGTTCATTGTAGGAACTGGATTGCATCAAGATGGGATCTATCTACCTCGGTGGTAGAGGAGTAGCCCTATGATGATCATGAGAATCAAGTTCAAAAATCCATGGCCATGGTAGAGTGAAATAATAGAAAGAGTTTCTATTTAGATTTTCACATTGGACTCGAATCGAATGATTACATCATATGACAGAGACTAGGGTTTGACGAGTTCACCTTAACCCTAATCTGATCGGGGCTCAAGATAGAGGAACTGAATCACACAGGTAGCTGCACCAAAAGGTTCACATTCAGCTCTGATGGGTTGCCACCATATACTGCTAGGTGTCACTGGTGGATTTTGGGAGCAATTAGAATGATTTAGATGATCGATCATTCTAGCTGTTCGAATCAGAAGAGTTTTGATCCATCGAAAGGAGTTTCTATGATGTCTATGATAAAGATCATGACATATCCCATTACCATATAGAACTGAACCTAACTGGGTCACACAAACAAGGGTTTGAATCTGGTGATCATCAATTGAACTGATCTAGTTCAATTGATCTGAATGAGATTCAATTAGGTTCAAGGAAATCGTGCTAGCACTCGATTGAACCTAACGTTCTTCTTTTGCTATCATAAATAAGTTGTCCTGACTGAGCCAAAGGAGTTTGTGCTCAATCAGAGGCCTTCATATGGTCTGACTGGAGGTTGTCCAAGTTAGAATAGGTTGTCTTATTTGTAAGACATTACCTGCCATTTTTGGTCACCTGCCATTTCTTGTTCTTTGACTTTGGTCAAAAGTCTACCTTTGACTGGTCAAACGTTGACCATTGACCCTTTGACTTTTGACCACATGTCATGCACCTATTGGAGAGCTGATGGGGGCCTGTCCCCCTGCCAGAACCTGGCAAGGAGAAGGGCGCACGCCAAGGGTGGCGTGAGCCCAAGTAGGAGGCGCCTAGGAGTCCTTGTTGGACAAGGACTCCACCTCCCTTTTGGATTCCAATCAGAGTTCTACTAAGAATCCAGTTTGACTGGTCTTAGGCACCCTCTAAGGAGGAATCCAGGGGTCTCTATTCCAACCAATCAGATTTAGATCTGATTTCACAAAGGGTTGTGATTGGTTGAGAGGAAGAGGAGTTGGATCACAAGAGGTCTATAAATAAGACCCTGCGCCCAACCCTAATTCTAATGCAATTCAATTGAGAAACCCCACGCCCCAAGGCTGCCTCTCCCCTCCTTCTCCACGCCATAGTCTCTTCTCCCCTTGCTCTCCACGTCCAAAAGAGTTTTGGACTTAGGTTGGTGCGATTCAGATCAAGGAAAGGTGATCAAAAGCAAGAAGGCTGCGCTGCTGCAAAAGGACGACTGCAGATCTTCAAAAGAGTTTTGAAGATCCTCCAGATCAGATCCAGATCTGATTTTTGGAGGTGTGATAGAGAAGAAAGGATCTCCAGATCCAACCCGAGTGGATACCGGTAGAGGCCAGGCGCTTGCGTGGCTAGATCCAGAACCTTCCGCTGCAATCAGGATCATCTATAGGATAATAGGATTACCCAAATCAGGTAAATTAAATTTGATTTAATTTATCTTATTTTATTTTATTTATTAAAATAATAAGAATCAGATCTGAAATATATCAAGATTTGATTGAGATCAAGAGAAAATTTTTGAAATATATCTCTTGATCTAATCAGATCTGGACGAACCTGGACCGGGAAATCAGGATTTTCCTTCAAGGCTATGTATGGTAGTGGTTCTCATAACTGCTGCAATAATCATTACCATAGACCTATGGCAATGGCCGCAGTGGTAGAGGTTAGCTAACGCTGCCATAGCCTATGGTAGTAGTTTTTTAGGCTATGGCAGTGGTTACAAACCATTATCGTAGCCTTGTTCTATAGTAGTATCCTTTCCTTATGCATCTCGACTGAAGTTTGTCCAACTACTTTGTTCAATAACTACTATATCTTCAAACACCATCCTATGGTAGTAGCTTTTCAGACTACGGAAGCAATTACAAATCACTATTATAGCCTTGATCCATAGTAGTATCCTTTCCTTATGCATCTCGACCGAAGTTCATCTAACTGTTTCTTTATTCTGTAACTACTATATCTTCAAACACCATCCTACTACTAAGGATTGATAGTACTTGTCCCCCTAGATTGGCAAGAAGGGGTTGCTTAAAGGTGCCCCTTCTTTCTTTCATAACTGGAGAAGAAGTTTTTCGTTGTCTCATGTCCGACCCTTAGGTTAGGACTTCCTTCTTAGGGATGGCTGAGGGATTTAGTCCATCGAGCTAGTAGCTTGGAGAGGGATGACCTTGATTCTACCAACAAACTTAGAAATTATCGAGCTCCTCTTTTATCCAAACTCATAAAAGACCAGACTCTATTCAACATGGGCCTTAGCCTCTTCAATCCAGTAGGTATATATATGAATTTCATAAGTTTCTTTCAAATTTCATAAGTTTCTTTCTCATCCTTCTTTCTAATTACAAACTTTTTCTTATTATAGAAATGGATCCGGATGAATTTCAACATCTCTCTAAGGGACTCCGAGCCCACAAAAGGAAGGGTGCTGCAATCGGTGAGCCTTCCAAAAAAGCAAAGGTCGATGCTCGGGGCTTCTCCATGCCCGCCAATGCTGCTGCTAATGTCCCTATAGCTACCACTACCATCGAGGTTACTGTTGCCACCGAGGTTGTAGTACCTCTGACCTCCTCAAGCCTACCAATGGAGATCCAAACTTTTGAGCCTCCCACTAAAAGGGAGAAGGAGGTAGAAAAGAAGAAAAAGAAGAGGTCGACTGCTGTGAAGGTCCAATGCAAGACTTGCTCTAGGGGGTCTAACAGTTCTAACAGTGGTTTGGAGGAAAGACCTTCAATAATTGGGGAATTATCAAGAATTGATCGATAGGTGCATCCTGCTCGAGGTTGTGGATAGGATTGTTGAGGCCGACCTTGAGCAGCGCACCTGGGACTCTCTTGGATCCTTCCTTGAGGTGAATCAATTCATCTCCCCTCCTTTTTGTTCTTTTACTGATTTGTCCATGTGCTTCTTCATTAGTTTAATTCACTTGATTAGTTTTGCAGATAGGACACCAACTAATCGCCAATATCAAGATGATGAATCAGCTGAGGTCTAAGGAGGTGAAGACTCAAAAGGACCACTAGGCTGAGATTAGCCATCTTCTTGAGGAAAAGGCCGAGGTTGATCGTCTCTTCAAGGAGAACTCGGCCAAAGTCGGGGACCTCCAGGAGAAGGTAAAAAAATGCTGAGCAGGCCCTGGTCGAAGCAAAGGAGCTGGGCCTAGAAATTAGGAAAAGGAAGAGGGTCGAAGTCAAAACTACTGAGGTGAGGGAGCAGGTCTCAAGGTAGATCCTGGTGCCAAGGACTCAAGCAATGGAAGAATTCAAAGCTTCTACAGAGATGAAGAACATAAAGGTTGAATTTGCACAATTGTTCTTCATCAAGAGGTACGAGCTTTGCTAGAAGAATGTAACTAATAGATTCCCCAAGCTTAACCTCAACTTCTTGGATGAAGGAGCTTCTGAAGATGAGGCGGGACCATCTTTCCTAGCCACCGATCTTCTACCAGTCGATCCTTCTTCCACTGCCCCTCCTATCACATCTGCTCCCTCTACTGCCAAAGAACTTGCATTAACTAAAGCCATGCCAAACTTTTCTGCTAATCTTTCAGAGGTTTGAGACTTCTTATTATTGTACCTTTTTCATTTTTCTTTCTTTCCTATACTTAAAGAATATTTTGGTTGATGAAAATAAGCATTTTCTGTTACAATGCTTTTGTGTTATAATGTTTTTGTGTATTAAATGCAGTCTCTTGTTGAAGCTGATCCCTTACCTCAGGATGTCTCCCTGAGAGCTTATATAAGAAATTTAAAGAAGGAAGTTCATCAGCTGAAGAAAAAGTTAGGGAAGATGGAGGATGAACTTAAAAAATTGAAAAAAGAATGATGTCGATATGGCCATTGAAATCAATCATCTGCACCAATCATCTAGATAACTCTTCAAAGAGTATAATATTAAGAAGTACCATCTAATTGAAGAGCTTGAGGAGGTTAAGAAGCATGCGGGCGAGAATTCTTGGGCTTTAATAGCCAAGGCTAGTTTCCTTGAGGTTGAGTTGAGGGTGGTATAGGAGAAAATTCGACTACTTGAAAAAAGTTCAGCATGGTCCACTGATCAAGAAGAATATGGTTAGAATTGGTCAAAAAGATTTTTCAAACTCCAAAGCCAATTGGAAGGAGCCAAAGAGTCGCATAATGAATACAAGCACGGTTGGTGTGCTCAAGTTGCTGATCTCTAAAGAAAACTTTGGAAGGCTGATGATGAGATTACTCGACTTCAACAACGGTTGTTTGATAAGGCCCAGGCTAGTTTGAGTAAAGATTTAGAGGAGGTTCTTTCTTTAAGAAATTTCCTGGAGAACTTGATGGTGATACATGCAAAGAAAACAACCGAACTACAATAGCTAAAGATTTAGATGGCCTATCAAGAAAATGTCATCAAAGATGCTGAGGCCGAATCCATGGTTCTTAGGAAGAAGTTGAGAGAGATAGAGAAAGAATCATGCAGGTAGGTGAGGATGCTAAGGGAGAGCCTGGTAGTAAGGCAGAGGTTTGAGGAAAGAATTGAAGGCCTAAAACTCTTCTTTATAATGGCTGGAGCTGGTAGTCCGAAGTCCAACTCTGAGTAGAACTTCATCTTCTTCCCCTTTTTTGTAATCGAACTTGATTTCTCATGTA
The DNA here is from genome assembly GCA_006176705.1 of Cocos nucifera. Lineage (NCBI taxonomy): Eukaryota > Viridiplantae > Streptophyta > Magnoliopsida > Arecales > Arecaceae > Cocos > Cocos nucifera. The sequence continues at coordinate 244,980 of QRFJ01000063.1, forward strand.
ACAACCTTTATTTTTAATGAAATAAAGTTTCTTTCACTTATCTATTTGTGTTCCATCTTAGCTTGTTGCTTGCTAATGTACTTTATTTTTTCATTATGTCCAACTTCGACGTCACCTTAGAATTACAATTCTTGTTCTGTGTATTGAATATTTGTCCCCCTTGTCCATGAATGAGAGTTTTCTGGTCCATTTAGGAACTAAAACTTCATATGTGTATTTTTCCCCTTGTTTAAGAATTGGAGGCCTTCACTCTCTTGTAGGATCTTCATCCACATCAGGATGAGGTCCACCTCCTGTTCCTAATGTAGTTGGCTATTTTTTTTGTTAGGATGTGGTCCTCCTCATATTTCTGACAAGATTATCAGGGCACAAAAAGGCCGTTAAGAGGGCCCCTCTCCAACATCACCGATTTAAGAATCGGAGGTTTTCACCCTTGTTAAAATAATATTAACCTCCTATTTAAGAACCAAAGGCCTTCATTTTCCCATAGGATCTTCATCCATATTAGGACGAGGTTACCTCCTATTCTTGATGTGGTTGGCTATTTTTCTTGTTAGGACGAGGTTCTTCTCTTTTTTCTAACAAGATTATCGGGACACAAAAAGGCCATTGAGAGGGCCTCTCTCCTACATCATTGATTTAAGAATCGGAGGTCTTCACCCTCATTAAGATGATTTTAACCTTCTATTTAAGAACTGAATGTTGGGAATGGTGTCCTAAAGCCAACCGTCAGCTCATTGATGGTTGTGCTGATTTTTATATTTATATATGAATTATAAATAAATAAAAATTATTTTAACATTTTTCATCATAATTTTTTTTATTTTTTAATGAACTCCTGTATTGTGGTGAAGTCCTTAGGACTATTTAAAATCGATAAAGAAGGTTTTATCATTTAGTTCTTAAATTTATTTGCGATCAAATAATATGCATATGGGTTGATTATCCTCTTAATCAAGAAGTGTGGAGACACTGGTATGACATATAGGTGAGATGTAGGGGTACATCTACACTGAATGTAACTAACTCTAGAGCTTTTCTGCTATCAAGATTTGCATCGATAAAATATGGGTATGTGTCTCTCTGACTTGAGATCACCATGGTGACTTCCAAGCAACTCACTATGCTTTGGTGCTGGACTATCTGAATTTCTAATTTAGTGATAAAAGATTTTTGGGTACAGTCAAGTACTTAAGGAGTCAATGTGTGAGTCAAGATGGGATTGACCACTCTGGTTTAGGAGCTGTGTTCAATTATATTTCAATTCAGCAAAACCTTGATCAGGATAGTCCTAATGAGGAGTCATAGGACTAATTGCATTGAGATATAATTTAGATGTATCTTTCAGGGTTGACAGTTAAACTCTGAGTCATCTTATACATAGAGGTTAGAGGGATAAATTATGCGGTAACTATATTCACGTAGGTTCTAAATATTATGATTGTGACTATTCGACCTATCCGAACATCGGATACTATTGCTAGATGGTCACTTTAATTCATACAAAAATTAGTTCCTATACTACCAACTTAGATTCGAACCTATCGAGTCACATACACTAGAGGTTTCTATCCGATCTGATGGCTGGTGAAGAGTCCCACTGGACTGAAACTCTATGGTCAAGAGTCTCACTAGACTAAGACTCTTTGACTAAGAGTTCTACTAGGCTAGGACTCTGAGTCCTACCTATCTAGGACTCTGTGATCATGAGTTTTACTTGTTTGGGACACTAGGATCAAGAGTCCCACTAGTTTGGGACTCTTTGATTAAGGATTTCATTTTGATGGGACTCTATTGCCCAAACACCCATAGGATTTGAATTCTATATTTATGAGAGGTTTAATTAATAATTTGATCACTAATTAACTTAATTTGATTAAGTAATGATTTTTGGATCAAGTCAAGTTGAATTTGATTTAGTTGGTTTTGACCCAATTAGGTCATAAGATGACCTAATCGCCGAGGAGGTTTGATCCGGTCTAATTGGGCCGAGCTAAAATTGTTTGGGTTGGTTCAATTGGATAAAATTGGTTTGGACTAGTTTGATTAGTCCTCTTCCTACGCCACCTCATCTCTCCTACGTCCATTTGAAATTCATGAGAAAGGTTCTCATGAATTTTCTCCCACCCACAAAGCCTTCTCATGCCCACCTTCTCAATGCCCCAAATTGATAAGGGTGGTGGTTAACATTTGTAATTTGAATGGGATTCAAACTTAAATGGAATACCAACCCATTCTTATCCATGCACTACCTCACTTTTGTGCACCCTCTTTTCTACAAGAAAATGTTTCTCGTGAAACATTTCCATGCACAAAGGGAGTGGACACCCAGCATTTGCACACCCTTAATGGATAAAACCAAGTTGGTTTTTATTTGAATTCAAATGGAGTTTGAATTCAAATGATTAACCACTAGGCCTTATCCCTCCATGCTGATTCCCCACTTATTGGCTCACTTTAAATATTAAATTCCTTGGGATGTGCACACTCTCTAGAGTGAGAAATCCATCTGCATGAGCCCTCCCCTTCTGCATGAGTTTAAATTCAAAAATCTTTGAGAGAAGAGAAAAATAGAGAGTCAGGCATAGGGTTTTCTAAGTGCTGCCCTAGGGTTTCGACCTAGGTTTCAGGAAGAGTTTGTGTGAGCTACGAGTGTTTTGAGCCCACCAAATTTTAGGAAGAGCTTTTTCTATGTCTCTACTATGTCTACTAGCAATCCAAAGTGTCTGAAGAGTCTATAGATGAAGATCAAAGTAGTTTGGTCAATAATGAAGGGAAATCCTGATTTCCCGGTCTAGGTTCGTCCAGATCTGATTAGATCAAGAGATATATTTCAAAAATTTCTCTTGATCTCAATCAGATCTTGATATGTTTCAGATTTGATTCTTATTATTCTAATAAATAAAATAAAACAAGATAAATTAAATCAAATTTAATTTACCTGATTTGGGTAATCCTATTACCCTGTAGATGATCCTGATTGCAGCGGAAGGTTCTGGATCTAGCCACGCAAGCGCCTGGCCTCTACCGGTATCCACTCGGGTTGGATCTGGAGATCCTCTTCTTCTCTATCACACCTCCAAAAATTAGATCTGGATCTGATCTGGAGGATCTTCAAAACTCTTTTGAAGATCTGCAGTCGTCCTTTTGCAGCAGTGCAGCCTTCTTGCTTTTGATCGCCTTTCCTTGATCTGAATCGCACCAACCTAAGTCCAAAACACCTTTTGGACGTGGAGAGCAAGGGGAGAAGAGACTATGGCATGGAGAAGGAGGGGAGAGGCAGCCTTGGGGCGTGGGGTTTCTCAATTGAATTGCATTCACTTCGAATTAGGGTTGGGCGCAGGGTCTTATTTATAGACCTCTTGTGATCCAACTCCTCTTCCTCTCAACCAATCACAACCCTTTGTGAAATCAGATCTAAATCTGATTGGTTGGAATAGAGACCCCTGGATTCCTCCTTAGAGGGTGCCTAAGACCAGTCAAACTGGATTCTTAGTAGAACTCTAATTGGAATCCAAAAGGGAGGTGGAGTCCTTGTCCAACAAGGACTCCTAGGCGCCTCCTACTTGGGCTCACGCCACCCTTGGCGTGCGCCCTTCTCCTTGCCAGGTTCTGGCAGGGGGACAGGCCCCCACCAGCTCTCCAATAGGTGCATGACATGTGGTCAAAAGTCAAAGGGTCAATGGTCAACGTTTGACCAGTCAAAGGTAGACTTTTGACCAAAGTCAAAGAACAAGAAATGGCAGGTGACCAAAAATGGCAGGTAATGTCTTACAAATAAGACAACCTATTCTGACTTGGACAACCTCCAGTCAGACCATATGAAGGCCTCTGATTGAGCACAAACTCCTTTGGCTCAGTCAGGACAACTTATTTATGATAGTAAAAGAAGAACGTTAGGTTCAATCGAGTGCTAGCACGATTTCCTTGAACCTAATTGAATCTCATTCAGATCAATTGAACTAGATCAGTTCAATTGATGATCACCAGATTCAAACCCTTGTTTGTGTGACCCAGTTAGGTTCAGTTCTGTATGGTAATGGGATATGTCATGATCTCTATCATCGACATCATCGAAACTCCTTTCGATGGATCAGAACTCTTCTGATTCGAACAGCTAGAATGATCGATCATCTAAATCATTCTAATTGCTCCCAAAATCCACCAGTGACACCTAGCAGTATATGGTGGCAACCCATCAGAGCTGAATGCGAACCTCTTGGTGCAGCTACCTGTGTGATTAAGTTCTTCTATCTTGAGCCCCGATCAGATTAGGGTTAAGGTGAACTCGTCAAACCCTAGTCTCTGTCATATGATGTAATCATTCGATTCGAGTCCAATGTGAAAATCTAAATAGAAACTCTTTCTATTATTTCACTCTACCATGGCCATGGATTTCTGGACTTGATTCTCATGATCATCATAGGGCTGCTCCTCTACCACCGAGGTAGATAGATTCCATCTTGATGCCATCCAGTTCCTACAATGAACATGCTATAGCCAACATACACCTCAGGGTTCCATATGGCTAGGAGATCGAGTAATGGTGTAGTCAAACTATAACACCCTCAAGGTGAACTGCCGATGCATCTCAGGTCAAAGAACCAGACACACTACTGCTGCATCGAGTCAGTCATTGACGAGAAGGTAGACTCCCTAATGACTACTCGAGGTGGTCACGCTCAGTGCCCTCGTTCTCTAACGAGTACCTGTACTCTCGCTCCGATGTCTCCACACCGTAGACTCAAGACTCATCTACTAAAGAGAAGCGATTGTACACCAACCTTCCAGATCAATCACCATCCTCGTGATGATCCTATGGTCGGGAGCATGTTTATGAGTTAATAATGATTATTCATGTCTTAAATTTTCAACTCTTGAAAAATATGAATTATCATTACCATTAACTCAAAGGATGTATCACAGACACTAAATACACATATGTGATAGAAAATAAACCCATTTTTAATTTATAGTCAAAATTATAATTTTGCCCCTAGAAGTGTATTACAAGTGTCAGCCAATTCTGGCTTCTAGGGCACATATATCTAACAATCTCCCACTTGTCCTAAAGCCAATTGGCTACAAGTCTAAGTCCCATCTTCTCAAGGTGGGCTTCGATCTTCTGCTGGCCCAACGGCTTTGTAAGTGGGTCTGCCACATTATCTGCGGAGTTGACTCTCTTGACCTCAACGTAACCTTTCTCAAGGTAATCGCGGATGAGGTGGTATCACCGTTTGCTAGGAACTCTTCCAGCACAAACAGTCTGCCAGATGTCGACTTTCGATCATCTATATCGGACATGAAGTCCGAGTCTGTGTATCCCTTGGAACTTGGAGTTCTCCATTACCAAAGACCAACATCATATCCTTAGTTCTTCTCAAGTACTTAAGGATACATTTCACAGAAGTCCAGTGTTCTTCACCTGGATTTGACTGATATCTGCTTGTGACACTCACAGCATGGGCTATATCAGGTCGTGTACATAGCATGGCATACATGAGGCTCCCTATTGCAGAAGCATAAGGGATCTTGCTCATGCGTTCTATTTCCTCAGGTGTGCTGGGGCACATCTTCTTGGAAAGATGAATACCATGTCTGAAGGGTATTAATCCCCTCTTAGAGTTTTCCATACTAAACCTCTTTAGTACTTCCTCTATGTACATCTTCTGTGAAAGTCCTAGCATCCTATTCGGTCTATCCCTATAGACCTTAATTCCTAGAATAAAGGATGCTTCACCTAGGTCTTTCATGGAGAATTCCTTGGACAACCACATCTTGACTGATGTCAACATGGGAATATCATTCCCAATAAGGAGGATGTCATCCACGTACAATACGAGGAAGACAACAGCGCTCCCACTGACCCTTTTGAAAAACACATGGTTCCTCTTCATTTTTGATGAAACCAAACTTTTTGATCACATCATTGAAACGAGTGTTCCAGCTCCGAGATGCTTGCTTAAGTCCATATATGGACCTTTGCAGCTTGCAAACCTTGTGATCAGTATCACTGGATGTGAAACCTAGCGGCTGTTCCATATAGATATCTTCCTCAAGATATCCATTTAGGAATGCCGTTTTCACGTCCATTTGCCATATTTCATAATCGAAATAGGCTGCAACAGCAAGCAATGTGCGGATGGATTTTAGCATAGCTACTGGGGAAAAGGTATCCTGATAGTCAATGCCTTCGCGTTGACTATAACCTTTTGCCACCAGTCTAGCCTTGAATGTCTCCACATTCCCATCTGCACCAATCTTTCTCTTGAAGATCCATTTACACCCAATAGGTACTATACCTTCTGGTGGATCTACCAAGGTCCAGACTTGGTTTGAGTGCATCGAGTCAATTTCTGACTTCATTGCCTCAAGCCATTTCTCGGAGTCGATATCTGATATCGCCTCGTTGTAGGTTTTGGGATCATCACCATGAGCACCATTACCTATGAGGAACATTTTCTCTACATCCTCTGAAATAATACCTAAGTATCTTTCAGGGGACGGGAAACTCTTTCCGATCTACGAGGTGGAGGAGGTAGTGTTCTTATTGGCTCAACCTGATTTGGTTCCACTTGGTCCTTAGCTCTTTCCACTTGTGAGACTTTCTCATCAAGCTTAATCTGCTTTCCAATGCCACTATCTTGAATAAACTATTTTTCAAGAAATATGGCATGTCGACTCACAATCACATTGTGGTCTTCTGGAATGTAGAAATAGTATCCTAATGACTCTTTAGGATATCCTATGAATCGAGCTCTAAAGGACCTAAACTCTAACTTGTCCGCTTGTTGTCTTTTGACATGAGCCGGACAACCCCAAATTCTGAGATGACTCAGACTTGGTTTCTTACCGTGCCATATCTCATACGGTGTGGTAGGAACGGTTTTAGAGGAAACCCTATTCAGTAGATAGATTGAAGTTAATAATGAATGTCCCCAAAGGAAAATCAGGGAGGTCTGTGAAGCTCATCATGGATCGAACCATATCCAATAGAGTCCGATTTCTCCGTTCTGAAACCCCGTTGAGTTGAGGTGTTCCTGGTGGAGTCCATTGAGAGAGACTATGCCATTTTCCTTAAGATAGTCTAGGAATTCTCGGCTAAGGTATTCACCTCCTCGATCTGATCGAAGAACCTTAATGGGTTTTCCAGTTTGTTTTTCTACTTCATGTCTGAATTCTTTGAACTTTTCAAAAGCTTCAGACTTATGTCTCATAAGATACACATACCCATACCTAGACAGATCATCGGTAAAGGTAATGAAGTAGACAAAATTGCCTCTAGCCGGCACATCAAATGGGCCGCACACATCAGTATGTACTAGGGCAAGGAGATCTGTGGCCCTCTCCCCATGTCCAACAAAAGGGAGTTTAGTCATTTTGCCTTGAAGACAAGATTCACAAGTTGGATATGACTCAAAAGTCAATGGACTCAATAGCCCATTTTTCTCCAATTTGTTAATCCTATCTTCTGCTATATGACCTAATCTCAGGTGCCATAGATATCTGTCATTTGGACTATCCCTAGGTCGTTTGGCATTCACGTTTTGCTCGATAGTTAAAACAGGTACATCAATATGCAACTGATAAAGACCATTAACAAGGAAACCATTTGCAATTTTATTTCTTTCATAAAGAATGTTACAATGGTCCTTAAAGAAGGTGATCACATAACCTTCTTGTGCTAAGCATGAAATAGAAATCAAATTCCTGCTAGCTGCAGGCACATAATAACAGTCTTTTAAAACTAAGTCTAAACCAGATGGTAATCGAAGAGGGTATGTTCCCACGGCTACTGCAGCAACTCTTGCTCCATTACCAACGATGCGTAGGATCATGTCTCCATCCCTCAGCCTCCTGCTATCCTCAAGACCCTGCATAGAAGTGCACAGATGAGCACTAGAACCAGAGTCAAGCACCCAACTGGATGCAGAAGAAACCGTAAGGTTAGACTCAATAACGAGCATACCTCCAGAAGGACCTTCCTTCTTGTTCTTCAGGGTGGCCAGGTAAGTAGGGCAGTTCCGCTTCCAATGGCCGTCGCTGTTGCAATGGAAACACTTTCCTTTGCCATCGGCCTTTTTCTTCGATTCTGCCTTCTTCTTCTTTGATCCTTCCACCTTTTGCTTTTTCACAGACTTCTTTTTCTTTCCATAAGACTTTCTTTTGGAAGAAGTCCGTTCCATAGCAAGAACTGAGCCTTTAGAACCTTTCATAGAAAGCTCAGCGGTAACCAGCATATTCATTCAACTCGGCCAAGGAATTTTGAAGTTTATGCATGTGGTAATTCATGATGAATTGCCCATATGCATCAGTCAAGGATTGCAGAATAATATCGTTCTGCAAGTCCAAGTCCAACTTCACACCGAGCTTCTCAAGCTCTTCCATGTCCTTGATCATTGTCAGACAGTGATCTTGGACTGACTGCCCATCATGCATCTTAGCCTTAAAAAGTCATTTTGTGACTTGATATTTGGCTGCGCGACTCTGTTCACCAAACATCTCCTGCAGGTGAGCCAACATTTGGCGAGCAGTCCCGATATCTTCATGTTGGCGCTGGAGCTCATCAGACATCGAGCCCAACATGTAGTATCTGGCCTTATTGTCTTCGTCAATCCATTTTTCCAGAGACGCTCTCTGTTCAACAGATGGACGAGCTGGTAAGGTGGGAGGGTCCTGGTCCAAAACATGTGTTAACTTCTCTGAACCCAAAACAATTTTGTAGTTCCTGAGCCAATCTTTATAATTGGGTCCAGTCAGTCTATGTGTGTCCAGGATACGTGCCAATGGGTTTGACGCAGACATATTCCTGTAGAGAGTCAAAGATTCTAGTTAGATACTATAATTTTGACTTGACCAATTTATTTAGGGATTTTATTTTTAAACAAATTAGCTCCCACTATTTTCTCGGATCCCTACACTCCCTCTGTAGAGATGCGAAAATCTCCACGATTGATGATTTCTAGTGGGTGGTGCGGTCTCACCAACTGACTCATCACCTCACCTAACAGTTATTGGTGATGGGTTAGCCAATGAGTGAACAACTCTTGTTCAATGATTCTCTAATCATGGTGCACCCAAACTTGGTCTCTAATTCATGAATCTCACCGTATCCGAAATATTGATCCACTCCTTAGTTAAGTCAGACCCACCATTTGCATAGACTGGGTTCCTAATTGGGTCTCTCACCGTATCCGAAATATTGAGCCCAACTCATCCTCCAGCCCATAGCATCCAATGCCTAATAGACATGGTTGCGTCTTCCCGGTGCAACTGAGCCACTGTATCCAGCCGAGAACAATCAACCCCGGGAAGGGCCCGCACGTCTACAATGGTGGAAGACCTCGGACTTAATCTTTTCTTAGGGAGAATTGATTCAGGTCTCATTAAACTAGACTTGGCTTAGTCATAACAATTATGACTAACCTAGTGGCATGGGTCAGCTCGGATTATTGACCACCTCAGATCAGAACTGTGTCAACAGATATGGCCAGGTAAGTGAGACCGGTGGAAGGAATATGCCGTTAACTCGCACAAGAATGCATTCAGGTCGAGTAGCTTCCAATTAAAAACCAGTCGGTCGTCTATGCCAAACTTACCTTAGACACCAAATTGTTGAGTCAGAACCAATTGGGTTAGCCTACAATCCAGACTCTAACCTCTGAGCCTAATTAGGTCTTGCTTGATCGTGACTCGATCTTGACCCAGACTTAATCCTATTAGGCTGGTCAATTTAAGCATTGTTGATCCCATCTAACCAACTCTTGATTCGGTTTGATCAACCGCTTAGACCTAATTGAGCTACCCAAGCCCGAACCCAGTATTATGAATATGTCTTAGATCTAAAATTCTCAATTTTAGACCTAATTAATATTCCATAAACTTAATTCTTAATTAAGTTGGGTTCATAAATAAAATATGCACAATAAATCCTAGGGTTTTCAGGATCTAGGGTTTTGCAGAAAGTAAGTTTTGGGTTTCTGATTAAGGACGAACACGCAGCACCCCTACACGTCATAAGAACACCCCATCGAATGGAAGAGAGGGCCTTTAAACCCTTCTTCATTCTTATGACCGGACGGCCAAGAGGAACGCCTTAATCAGGAACATGTAAATCTACAAAATAGTTATAGATCTATATCATATATCTCATATACAAATTTAGATCTAATCAAGGCATATTTTGCATACATCTCATGTATCATAATCATGCATATTTTCAGATCTAAATTATCTCATAATAATCTAAAAAATTAGATTTAAATTGATCTAATCAAAATAAATTCTAATCTAGATAATTATGTAGAACTATTCTACAACTAGTCTAGTCATGCATCTATCATATCTCATATGATATTTAAAATTAAATAATTTTTATTTGCTGTTTATCAGATGTTATTATAACACTTATAATATCAGAAAATAGTAAATAAGAAGATCTAAAATATGATTTAATCAGATTAAATCAAAGACATGCAAAACTATTCTATAGAACTATTCTATTCTAGAACTAGTCATGCATATCTTCATGTTCTTAGATCCAAATCATTTAATTTTAATTTTTTTGATTTTAGATCTGATCACATCTCATGTGACATCTGAAATCACTTTATTTTTTAATTAAAATAAAATTAAAATCAGATCTAAATAATTTAGAACCATGGCTCTGATACCAGTTGAAGGGAAATCCTGATTTCCCGGTCCAGGTTCGTTCAGATCTGATTAGATCAAGAGATATATTTCAAAAAATTTTCTCTTGATCTCAATCAGATCTTGATATGTTTTAGATCTAATTCTTATTATTTTAATAAATAAAATAAAACAAGATAAATTAAATCAAATTTAATTTACCTGATTTGGGTAATCCTATTACCCTGTAGATGATCCTGATTGCAGCGGAAGGTTCTGGATCTAGCCACGCAAGCGCCTGGCCTCTACCGGTATCCACTCGGGTTGGATCTGGAGATCCTCTTCTTCTCTATCACATCTCCAAAAATTAGATCTGGATCTGATCTGGAGGATCTTCAAAACTCTTTTGAAGATCTGCAGTCGTCCTTTTGCAGCAGCGCAGCCTTCTTGCTTTTGATCGCCTTTCCTTGATCTGAATCGCACCAACCTAAGTCCAAAACACCTTTTGGACGTGGAGAGCAAGGGGAGAAGAGACTATGGCATGGAGAAGGAGGGGAGAGGCAGCCTTGGGGCGTGGGGTTTCTCAATTGAATTGCATTCACTTCGAATTAGGGTTGGGCGCAGGGTCTTATTTATAGACCTCTTGTGATCCAACTCCTCTTCCTCTCAACCAATCACAACCCTTTGTGAAATCAGATCTAAATCTGATTGGTTGGAATAGAGACCCCTGGATTCCTCCTTAGAGGGCACCTAAGACCAGTCAAACTGGATTCTTAGTAGAACTCTGATTGGAATCCAAAAGGGAGGTGGAGTCCTTGTCCAACAAGGACTCCTAGGCGCCTCCTACTTGGGCTCACGCCACCCTTGGCGTGCGCCCTTCTCCTTGCCAGGTTCTGGCAGGGGGACAGGCCCCCACCAGCTCTCCAATAGGTGCATGACATGTGGTCAAAAGTCAAAGGGTCAATGGTCAACGTTTGACCAGTCAAAGGTAGACTTTTGACCAAAGTCAAAGAACAAGAAATGGCAGGTGACCAAAAATGGCAGGTAATGTCTTACAAATAAGACAACCTATTCTGACTTGGACAACCTCCTAGTCAGACCATATGAAGGCCTCTGATTGAGCACAAACTCCTTTGGCTCAGTCAGGACAACTTATTTATGATAGCAAAAGAAGAACGTTAGGTTCAATCGAGTGCTAGCACGATTTTCTTGAACCTAATTGAATCTCATTCAGATCAATTGAACTAGATCAGTTCAATTGATGATCACCAGATTCAAACCCTTGTTTGTGTGACCCAGTTAGGTTCAGTTCTGTATGGTAATGGGATATGTCATGATCTCTATCATAGACATCATCGAAACTCCTTTCGATGGATCAGAACTCTTCTGATTCGAACAGCTAGAATGATCGATCATCTAAATCATTCTAATTGCTCCCAAAATCCACCAGTGACACCTAGCAGTATATGGTGGCAACCCATCAGAGCTGAATGCGAACCTCTTGGTGCAGCTACCTGTGTGATTAAGTTCTTCTATCTTGAGCCCCGATCAGATTAGGGTTAAGGTGAACTCGTCAAACCCTAGTCTCTGTCATATGATGTAATCATTCGATTCGAGTCCAATGTGAAAATCTAAATAGAAACTCTTTCTATTATTTCACTCTACCATGGCCATGGATTTTTGGACTTGATTCTCATGATCATCATAGGGCTACTCCTCTACCACCGAGGTAGATAGATTCCATCTTGATGCAATCCAGTTCCTACAATGAACATGCTATAGCCAACATACACCTCAGGGTTCCATATGGCTAGGAGACCGAGTAATGGTGTAGTCAAACTATAACACCCTCAAGGTGAACTGCCGATGCATCTCAGGTCAAAGAACCAGACACACTACTGCAGCATCGAGTCAGTCATTGATGAGAAGGTAGACTCCCTAATGACTACTCGAGGTGGTCACGCTCAGTGCCCTCGTTCTCTAACGAGTACCTGTACTCTCGCTCCGGTGTCTCCACACCGTAGACTCAAGACTCATCTACTAAAGAGAAGCGATCGTACACCAACCTTCCGGATCAATCACCATCCTCGTGATGATCCTATGGTCGGGAGCTGTTTATGAGTTAATAATGATTATTCATGTCTTAAATTTTCAACTCTTGAAAATATGAATTATCATTACCATTAACTCAAAGGATGTATCACAGACACTAAATACACATGTGTGATAGAAAATAACCCATTTAATTATAGTCAAAATTACAATTTTGCCCCTAGAAGTGTATTACAAGTGTCAGCCAATTCTGGCTTCTAGGGCACATATATCTAACAAATAACAGTCGTCAAAGCTTCTGGACGTCGAGCTAGCACTCGGGATGAGCCGATCGGGACCAAAAGCTTCATGTGGATGATTCATGAAGGCCAAACACACTATGTGGCTACATCACAATGAGTTGATATCTCTGACGGTGATTAAATTATGGTGATCGACTATCCGCATAAGGTATCGTGTTCTGAATACGTAGCTATAGTAGTAAATAGTTACTGCTATCGATATAGTTTTTCAAATTCAAAGCATGTATATCATTTTTAGATCCTAAGTATAAGATTTCCTAATATGATCAGTAGCTTATAATTAATTAGATTAATTATATTTTTTATTACATTTAAAAAATTTTTAAAAAGTTTTGAAAGTATGGCTAGAAACCCTGCACTAGAAACTTCAGTGGTATCAGAGCAAGATTCATTAAATGTGATGTATCTACTTTAAAATTTAAAAATTATGCATATTAGATATGTATTTCATTCGAGTAACCTAGTAATCAAGCTTGAATGAGCCACCAAGCCATCTGGTCATAAGGGATAAGTATGGTTTAAAGGCCATCTCCTCCCATTCGATGGGGATCTCTTATGGTTGTAGAGGTGCCACCGTGAAACTCATTTATGAAGATAAATGATGAATTTTTTTTTTTAAATTAGTTTAATCTAAATATTAATCATGAATGTGTTAGATTAGATCTAAATCTATATTCATAATTTTTATGTAGTGTACATAGATTTAGATTAAAACCTATAACTAGTACTATTTGTGAAACAAGCTGACCTATTTTTTAAATAAGTTGATCCATTTAGTAAATAGTGCTATGTTATAAAGAATCTTTCAAAATTTTGAAAAATATTTTCAAAATATTGAACCCCTTTCCTCAGTCTGAAAACTTAATTGAGAATTAAGTAAAATAAATTAGGGTCTAGAATTTTGAATTAAAGATCCTAAGTCACTGACCATAAAATATGAGCTATTGGGTTAGATGAATTAGGTCCATTAAATGGGTTAGACCTAATTAAGGTTAGTTAAAGAATGGACTAAATTAGAGTAATTGATCAAATCTAACCAAATGTTGAATTAGATCAGATCAAGGACTCTTTAGACTCAACTATAATAGTTGTAGTTGATCAAGTCCATGCCTTTAAGGAGGATCAAATGAATTTGATTCATGGCTACATGGTCAAATCTGAAATTATTAGGTTAGTCAAATCGAAACTAATAAATCGGATGATGCCTAAGATAAGTTTGGTAGTCTAACCAGTGATTTTTAATTGAAAGCTACTCGCATTGATTCGATCTTTGATGAGTTAATGGCATATCCCTTCCACTGATCTCACTTACCTAGCCATCTTGATGAGTTAGATTTGATTAGATCACTTGATGATTTGGGCTCACCCATGTCAATTAGATAAATCAATATGACTAATTTAGGTGCTCCTAATACTGGCTTAAATTAGGTCCTTTTTGATCTGACTTAGTGAAGTCAGTGGGAGGATTGAAATTGGTTGGTTAATTTTTTTCTTCTCATCTAAAAATCAATAAAATCCTTTAAAATTATTAGATCCTTAAAATGATATAGTTATATTGATATCAGTGCCTCTCATTAAGTTGAGTGATAATGGATCCATTAGTTTAGTAATCATTGGAGGCCCAAAGGCTTGGTGCTTATTGACTAATAGAATTATCATTCATAAAATGATGGTTTGATCATATCTTTCTATTGTTGGTTAGGTTGGTCAGCCAAAGTTGGATCTGATCATTTGATGATTAGATGCGCCAAATCTGGTCATGTTAATGGTTGGACCTAACCGGATCATTTCATTGGAGGTCAAAGCCTACTGATTAGATTCTAGGATAAAATTAAAAATTACTAGAAGTTGTTTAGAAAAATAATTAATTTTGAACCTACCCATATATGCACATGGGTTGACCAACTAAAGTTGGGCTCGTATGTAGTGTGCGTGGATTCTAGTACCAACTAAGTAATTAAAGTAATTTCTTGAATTAGAGGTAGAGGCTACCAATTCATATAAAATAGTAAAAGAACTTTTAGACTAAAGTCCAAGTCTTTAGGATAAATAGTTCATATACTTATTAGGTTTGATTTTCCTTTTTTTTGTGCAAAAATGGCCACTACCCTATTGCTTTGATCATTGTTAGACAATGACAAACCTGTGGGACCTAACTTCGATAGTTGGTATTGAAAGTTAAAGATCATCATGGAGCATGAGCGGATCCTATATATTCTAACAGATCCTACACCTGAGGAGCCAGCTCCGAATGCAAGAGACACAGTCTGAGATACTTACCAGAGGTGGCTCAATGACTACACCATCATTCAGTGTATTATGCTGGCGATAATGAATGATGAGTTTAGCCATAGGTTTAAGAATGTCCAACCATAGGAGATGCTTCAAATGTTGAATGACTCCTTTGGCACGCCTGACGATGTTGAAAGGCATAAGACTAGTTATGCCATTTTCAATGCTCAGATGAGGGATGGGGCATTAGTCATCGATCATGTATTGTATATGATCGAGATGATTGAGTGCTTGAGTAAGCTGGACTTCTCCTTGCATGAGCAGCTCGGGAAAGATACGATCCTTAATTCTTTGTCCAAATCCTTTCTCCCATTTCTTACTCATTTTAGAATGACAAAGCCTGTAGTGAACTACCATGGTTTATTGGGGTTGCTGCAGAACTTTGAGAAGGATCACCAGCTCCATAAGGGTCGGTGAATGTAGTGGAAGGATCTTCTTCTGATCATCAACCCTTTAAGAAAAGGAAGAATAACAACTAGAAGAAGAAGAATAAGAAGATGCAGCTGTATGCTGGGACGTCTGCACAAGGTCAGACCAAGAAGCATAAGCCCAACCAGAGCTAGGTGGAGTGCTTCTTTTGCAAGAAGCAAGGGCACTGAAAGGAGAATTATCCTCAGTACATTGCCTCCCTGGACCCAAACAAGCTAAGGAAGAAGCAAGCAATTGTTGGGTAAGGTAATTATATGATAACACCTTGCAACTTCTTGATATGTGATACTACTGCCTGGGTATTAGATACCAGAAGTTCTTATCATATTTATAATTCAATGCAGGGTTTGCAGGTCAGTAGGAGATTTGATGAAGGCAAAAGCTTCTTGAACATTGGAGATGGAAGATAAGTTCCAATTCTAGCTTTAGGAATCATGAACCTTGTAATCAATTCTTGTAATGTAATTCTTAATGATTATCATTATTGTCCAAGCTTTTTATTGAATGTTATTTCTGTAGGCCTTTTAGCCATGTACAGTTATGAATTTTGAATAAAAAAAATATTTGTAATGTTATTTTGATCGATGTCATAATGTTCATTGGGTAATTGAATAATAGAATTTACTTACTATCATAGTCTGTTAATGTGGTTCAATCCTCTGGTAAATGCTCTAGCATTAGTGATGTGTTTGAAGTCTATTTTTAGCATTGTAGGCTAGGTCATATCAACAACAATAAAATAAACAAGTTGGCTCAAGAAGAAATTCTTGAAGTTAATGATTGTGAATTACTTCTGACCTGTGAGTCCTGTATTCTCGGTAAGATGACCAAGTCATCTTTTACTAGAAAAGATGAGCGAGCTAGTGAACTCTTGAGTCTAGTACATTCAGATGTATGTGGATCTATGAGCTCAAGTGCTAGAGGTGGATATTTCTACTTCATATCCTTCATAGATAATCTATCAAGGTATGGGTATGTCTATTTAATGAAGCATAAGTGAAAGTCATTTTGACCAAAAATCAAAATGGTGGTACCATGTCTGAATGATATTAATCCCCTCTTAGAGTTTTCCATACTAAACCTCTTTAGTACTTCCTCTATGTACATCTTCTGTGAAAGTCCTAGCACCCTATTCGGTTTATCCCTATAAACCTTAATTCCTAGAATAAAGGATGCTTCACCTAGGTCTTTTATAGAGAATTTCTTGGACAACCATATTTTGACTATCGTCAACATGGGAGTATCATTTTCAATAAGGAGGATGTCATCCACGTACAATACAAGAAAGACAACAATGCTTCCACTGACCTTTTTGAAGACACATGGTTTTTCTTCATTTTTTATGAAATCAAACATTTTGATCACATCATTGAAACAAGTGTTCCAGCTCCGAGATGCTTGCTTAAGTCCATACATGGATCTTTGCAGCTTGCAAACCTTGTGAATAGTATCACTAGATGTGAAACCTAGCGGCTGTTCTATATAGATATCTTCCTCAAAATATCCATTTAAGAATGCCATTTTAACATCCATTTGCCATATTTCATGATCAAAATAGGCTGCAATGGCAAGCAATGTGTGGATGGAATTTAGCATAGCCACTGGGGAAAAGGTATCTTGATAGTCAATGCCTTCATGTTGACTATAACCTTTTGCCACTAGTCTAGCCTTGAATGTCTCCATATTCTCATCTACACCAATCTTTTTCCTGAAGATCCATTTACACCCAATAGGTACTATACCTTCTGGTGGATCTACCAAGGTCCAGACTTGGTTTGAGTGCATCGAATCAATTTCTGACTGCATTGCCTCTAGTCATTTCTCAGAGTCGATATCTGATATCGCCTCATTGTAGGTTTTGGGATCATCAGCACTATTACCTACGAGGAACATTTTCTCTACTTTCTCTGAAATAATATCTAAGTATCTTTCAAGGGGACGAAAAACTCTTTCCGATCTACGAGGTGGAGGAGGTAGTGTTCTTATTGGCTCAACCTGATTTGATTCCAATTGGTCCTTAGCTCGTTGTACTTGTAAGACTTTCTCATCAAGCTTAATCTACTTTCCAATGCCGCTATCTTGAATAAATTATTTTTCAAGAAAGATAGCATGTCGACTCACAATCACATTATGGTCTTCTGGAATATAGAAATAGTATCCTAATGACTTTTTAGGATATCCTATGAATCAAGCTCTGAAGGATTTAAACTCTAACTTGTCCGCTTGTTGTCTTTTGACATGAGCCGAACAACCCCAAATTTTGAGATGACTCAGACTTGGTTTCTTACCGTGCCATATCTCATACGGTGTGGTAGGAACGATTTTAAAGGGAACCCTATTCAGTAGATAAATTGAAGTTAACAATGAGTGTCTCCAAAGAAAATCAGGGAGGTCTATGAAGCTCATCATGGATCGGACCATATCCAATAGAGTTCGATTTCTCCGTTCTAAAATCTCATTGAGTTGAGGTGTTCCTGGTGGAGTCCATTGAGAGACTATGCCATTTTTCTTGAGATAGTCTAGGAATTTTTGGCTAAGGTATTCACCTCCTCGATCTGATTGAAGAACCTTAATGGGTTTTTCAGTTTATTTTTCTACTTCATGTCTGAATTCTTTGAACTTTTCAAAAGCTTCAGACTTGTGTCTTATAAGATACACATACCCATACCTAGATAGATCATCGGTAAAGATAATGAAGTAGATAAAATTGCCTCTAGCTGGCACATCAAATGGGCCGCACACCTCAGTATGTACTATGGCAAGGAGATCTATGGCCCTTTCCCCATGTCCTATAAAAGGGAGTTTAGTCATTTTGCCTTGAAGATAAGACTCACAAGTTGGATATGACTCAGAAGTCAATGGACTCAATAGCCCATTTTTCTCTAATTTGTTGATCCTATCTTCTGCTATATGACCTAATCTCAGGTGCCATAGATACCTGTCATTTGGACTATCCCTAGGTCGTTTGGCATTCATGTTTTGCTCGATAGTTAGAATAGATACATCAATATATAGCTGATAAAGACCGTTAATAAGAAAATCATTTATAATTTTATTTTTTTCATAAAGAATGTTACAATGGTCCTTAAAGAAGGTAATTACATAGCCTTCTAGTGCAAGCATGAAACAAAAATCAAATTCCTGCTAGCTACAGGCATATAATAATAGTCTCTCAAAACGAAGTCTAAATCATATGGTAATCGAAGAGGGTATGTTCCCACTATCACTACAGCAACTCTTGCTCCATTTTCGATGTGTAGGATCATGTCTCTATCCCTCAACCTTCTGCTATCCTCAAGATCCTGCATGAAAGTGCATAGATGAGCACTAGGACCAGAGTCAAGCAACCAACTAGATGCAGAAGAAATCATAAGGTTAGACTCAATAATGAGCATACCTCCAGAAGGACCTTCCTTCTTGTTCTTCTAGATGGTCAGGTAAGTAGGATAGTTCCACTTCCAATGGCCATTGCTGTTGTAATGGAAACACTTTCCTTTGACAGTAGCCTTCTTCTTCGGCTTTGCCTTCTTCTTTGCTCCTTCGATCTTTTGCTTTTTCGCAGCTTCTTTTTCTTTCTAAAAGACTTTTTTTTGGAAGAAGTCCATTCCATAGCAATAACTGAGCCTTTAAAACCTTTCATAGAGAGCTCAGCGGTGACCAGCATATTCATTAATTTGGCCAAAAAATTTTGAGGTTTATGCATGTGGTAATTCATAATGAATTGCCCATATGCGTCAATCAAGGATTACAGAATAACATCATTCTACAGATCCAAGTCTAACTTCACATCAAACTTCTAAAGCTCTTCCAAGTCCTTGATCATCATCAGACAGTAATCCTGGACTGACTGCCCATCATGCATCTTAGCCTTAAAAAGTTATTTCATGACTTGATACTTGACTGCGCGACTCTGTTCACCAAACATCTCTTGCAGGTGAGCCAACATTTGGTGAGCAGTCTCGATATCTTCATGTTGGCGCTGGAGCTCATCAGACATCGAGCCCAACATGTAATATCTGGCCTTATTATCTTCGTCTATCCATTTTTTTCAGAGACATTCTCTATTCAGCAGATGGACGGGCTGGTAAGGTGGGAGGATCCTGGTCTAATACATGGGTTAACTTCTCGAAACCCAAAATGATTTTGTAGTTTCTAAGCCAATCTTTATAATTGGGTCCAGTCAGTCTATGTGTGTCTAGGATACGTGCTAATGGGTTGGACGCAGATATTTTTCTGTAGAGAGTCAAAGATTCTAGTTAGATACTGTAATTATGACTTGACCAATTTATTTAGAAATTTTATTTTTAAATAAATTAGCTCCCATTATTTTTTTGGATCCCTACACTTTCTCTATAGAGATGCAAAAGTCTCCATGATTAATGATTTCTAATGGGTGGTGCTGTCTCACCAACTGACTCATCACCTCACCTAACAGTTATTGGTGATGGATTAGCCAATGAGTGAATAACTCTTGTTCAATGATTCTCTAATTATGGTGCACCCAAACTTGGTCTCTAATTCATGAATCTCACCATATCCAAAATATTGATCCACTCCTTAGTTAAGTCAGACCCACCATTTGCATAGATTGAATTCCTAATTGAGTCTCTCACCATATCTAAAATATTGAGCCCAACTCATCCTCCAACTCATAGCATCCAATCTAATAGACATGGTTGCATCTTTGGCAATCTGTTAGATATATGTGCCCTAGAAGCCAGAATTGGCTGACACTTGTAATACACTTCTAGGGGCAAAATTGTAATTTTGACTATAATTAATGAAATGGGTTATTTTCTATCACATATGTGTATTTAGTGTCTGTGATACATCCTTTGAGTTAATGGTAATGATAATTCATATTTTCAAGAGTTGAAAATTTAAGACATGAATAATCATTATTAACTCATAAACATGCTCCCGACCATAGGATCATCACGAGGATGGTGATTGATCCGGAAGGTTGGTGTACAATCGCTTCTCTTTAGTAGATGAGTCTTGAGTCTACGGTGTGGAGACACCGGAGCGAGAGTACAGGTACTCGTTAGAGAACGAGGGCACTGAGCGTGACCACCTCGAGTAGTCATTAGGGAAGTCTACCTTCTCGTCAATGACTGACTCGATGCTGCAGTAGTGTGTCTGGTTCTTTGACCTGAGGATGCATCGGCAGTTCACCTTGAGGGTGTTATAGTTTGACTACACCATTACTCGGTCTCCTAGCCATATGGAACCCTGAGGTGTATGTTGGCTATAGCATGTTCATTGTAGGAACTGGATTGCATCAAGATGGAATCTATCTACCTCGGTGGTAGAGGAGCAGCCCTATGATGATCATGAGAATCAAGTCCAGAAGCCCATGGCCATGGCAGAGTGAAATAATAGAAAGAGTTTCTATTTAGATTTTCACATTGGACTCGAATCGAATGATTACATCATATGACAGAGACTAGGGTTTGACGAGTTCACCTTAACCCTAATCTGATCGGGGCTCAAGATAGAAGAACTTAATCACACAGGTAGCTGCACCAAGAGGTTCGCATTCAGCTCTGATGGGTTGCCACCATATACTGCTAGGTGTCACTGGTGGATTTTGGGAGCAATTAGAATGATTTAGATGATCGATCATTCTAGCTGTTCGAATCAGAAGAGTTCTGATCCATCGAAAGGAGTTTCGATGATGTCGATGATAGAGATCATGACATATCCCATTACCATACAGAACTGAACCTAACTGGGTCACACAAACAAGGGTTTGAATCTGGTGATCATCAATTGAACTGATCTAGTTCAATTGATCTGAATGAGATTCAATTAGGTTCAAGGAAATCGTGCTAGCACTCGATTGAACCTAACGTTCTTCTTTTACTATCATAAATAAGTTGTCCTGACTGAGCCAAAGGAGTTTGTGCTCAATCAGAGGCCTTCATATGGTCTGACTGGAGGTTGTCCAAGTCAGAAAAGGTTGTCTTATTTTGTAAGACATTACCTGCCATTTTTGGTCACCTGCCATTTCTTGTTCTTTGACTTTGGTCAAAAGTCTACCTTTGACTGGTCAAATGTTGACCATTGACACTTTGACTTTTGACCACATGTCATGCACCTATTGGAGAGCTGGTGGGGGCCTGTCCCCCTGCCAGAACCTGGCAAGGAGAAGGGCGCACGCCAAGGGTGGCGTGAGCCCAAGTTGGAGGCGCCTAGGAGTCCTTGTTGGACAAGGACTCCATCTCCCTTTTGGATTCCAATTAGAGTTCTCCTAAGAATCCAAGTTTGACTGGTCTTAGGCGCCCTCTAAGGAGGAATCCAGGGGACTCTATTCCACCAATCAGATTTAGATCTGATTTCACAAAGGGTTGTGATTGGTTGGGAAGGAAGAGGAGTTGGATCACAAGAGTCTATAAATAAGACCCTGCGCCCAACCCTAATTCTAATGAGATTTCCCACGCCCCAAGGCTGCCTCTCCCCTCCTTCTCCATGCCATAGTCTCTTCTCCCCTTGCTCTCCACGTCCAAAAGTGTTTTGGATTTGGTTGGTGCGATTCAGATCAAAGAGAAAGGCGATCAAAAGCTAGAAGGCTGCGCTGCTGCAAAAGGACGACTGCTGATCTTCAAAAGAGTTTTGAAGATCCTCCAGATCAGATCCAGATCTAATTTTTGGAGGTGTGATAGAGAAGAAGAGGATCTCCTAGATCCAACCCGAGTGGATACCGGTAGAGGCCAGGCGCTTGCGTGGCTAGATCCAGAACCTTCCGCTGCAATACAGGATCATCAACAGGGTAATAGGATTACCCAAATCAAGGTAAATTAAATTTGATTTAATTTATCTTATTTTATTTTATTTATTAAAATAATAAGAATTAGATCTAAAACATATCAAGATCTGATTAAGATCAAGAGAAAAATTTTTGAAATATATCTCTTGATCTGATCAGATCTGAACGAACCTGGATCCGGGAAAAATCAGGATTTTCCCTTCAACTGGTATCAGAGCCAAGGTTCTAAAATTATTTAGATCTAATTTTAAATTTATTTTAATTAGAAAATAAAGTGATTTTCAGATGTCACATGAGATGTGATCAGATCTAAAATTAGAAAAAATTAAAATTAAATGATTTGGATCTAAGATTAGAAAATATGCATGACTAGTTCTAAAATAGAATAGTTCTATAGAATAGTCTTGCATGTTTTGATTTAATCTGATTAAATCATATTTTAGATCTATTTATTTACTATTTTTTGATATTATAAGTGTTATAATAACATCTAAAAAATAGCAAATAAAAATTATTTAATTTTAAATATCATATGAGATATGATTGATGCATGTCTAGACTAGTTGTAGAATAGTTCTACATAATTGTCTAGATTAGAATTTATTTTGATTAGATCAATTTAAATCTAATTTTTTAGATTATTATGAGATAATTTAGATCTGAAAATATGCATGAATTGATACATGAGATGTATGCAAAATATGCCATGATTAGATCTAAATTTGTATATGAGATATATGATATAGATCTAAAACTGTTTTGTAGTATTTACATGTTCCTGATTAAGGCGTTCCTCTTGGCCGTCCGGTCATAAGAACGAAGAAGGGTTTAAAGGCCCTCTCTTCCCATTCGATGGGGTGTTCTTATGATGTGTAGGGGTGCTGCGTGTTCGTCCTTAATCAGAAACCCAAAACTTACTTTCTGCAAAACCCTAGATCCTGAAACCCTAGGATTTATTGTGCATATTTTGTTTATGAACCCTACTTAATTAAAGAATTAAGATTATGGAATATTAATTAGGTCTAAAATTGAGAATTTCAGATCTAAGACATATTCATAATACTGGGTTCGGGCTTGGGTAGCTCAATTAGGTCTAAGCGGTTGATCAAACCGAATCAAGAGTTGGTTAGATGGGATCAACAATGCTTAAATTGACCAGCCTAATAGGATTAAGTCTGGGTCAAGATCGAGTCACGATCAAGCAAGACCTAATTAGGCTCAGAGGTTAGAGTCTGGATTGTAGGCTAACCCAATTGGTTCTGACTCAACAATTTGGTGTCTAAGGTAAGTTTGGCACATACGACCGACTGGTTTTTAATTGGAAGCTACTCGACCTGAATGCATTCTTGTACGAGTTAATGGCATATTCCTTCCACCGATCTCACTTACCTGGCCATATCTGTTGACACAGTTCTGATCTGAGGTGGTCAATAATCC
The DNA here is from genome assembly GCA_006176705.1 of Cocos nucifera. Lineage (NCBI taxonomy): Eukaryota > Viridiplantae > Streptophyta > Magnoliopsida > Arecales > Arecaceae > Cocos > Cocos nucifera. Next base: position 268,890 of record QRFJ01000063.1, read on the forward strand.
GAGCTAACCCATGCCACTAGGTTAGTCATAATTGTTATGACTATGACAAGTCTAGTTTAATGAGACCTGAATCAATTCTCCCTAAGAAAAGATTAAGTCTGAGGTCTTCCACCATTGTAGATGTGCGGGCCCTTCCCGGGGTTGATTGTTCTCGGCTGGATACAGTGGCTCAGTTGCACCGGAAGATGCAACCATGTCTATTAGGCATTGGATGCTATGGGCTGGAGGATGAGTTGGGCTCAATATTTTGGATACGGTGAGAGACTCAATTAGGAACCCAGTCTATGCAAATGGTGGGTCTGACTTAACTAAGGAGTGGATCAATATTCCGGATACGGTGAGATTCATGAATTAGAGACCAAGTTTGGGTGCACCATGATTAGAGAATCATTGAACAAGAGTTGTTCACTCATTGGCTAACCCATCACCAATAACTGTTAGGTGAGGTGATGAGTCAGTTGGTGAGACCGCACCACCCACTAGAAATCATTAATCATGGAGATTTTTCGCATCTCTACAGAGGGAGTGTAGGGATCCGAGAAAATAGTGGGAGCTAATTTGTTTAAAAATAAAATTCCCTAAATAAATTGGTCAAGTCATAATTACAGTATCTAACTAGAATCTTTGACTCTCTACAGAAAAATGTCTGCGTCCAACCCATTGGCACGTATCCTGGACACACATAGACTGACCTGGACCCAATTATAAAGATTGGCTCAGGAACTACAAAATTATTTTGGGTTCGAGAAGTTAACCCATGTATTGGACCAGGACCCTCCCACCTTACCAGCCCGTCCATCCACTGAACAGAGAGCGTCTCTGGAAAAATGGATAGACGAAGATAATAAGGCCAGATATTACATGTTGGGCTCGATGTCTGATGAGCTCCAGCGCCAACATGAAGATATCGGGACTGCTCGCCAAATGTTGGCTCACCTGCAGGAGATGTTTGGTGAACAGAGTCGCGCAGCCAAATATCAAGTCACGAAATGACTTTTTAAGGCTAAGATGCATGATGGGCAGTCAGTCCAAGATCACTGTCTGACAATGATCAAGGACATGGAAGAGCTTGAGAAGCTCGGTGTGAAGTTAGACTTGGATCTGCAGAATGATATTATTCTGCAATCCTTGACTGATGCATATGGGCAATTCATCATGAATTACCACATGCATAAACTTCAAAATTCCTTGGCCGAATTAATGAATATGCTGGTTACCGCTGAGCTTTCTATGAAAGGTTCTAAAGGCTCAGTTCTTGCTATGGAACGGACTTCTTCCAAAAGAAAGTCTTATGGAAAGAAAAAGAAGTCTGCGAAAAAGCAAAAGGTGGAAGGATCAAAGAAGAAGAAGGCAGAGCCGAAGAAGAAAGGCCGATGTCAAAGGAAAGTGTTTCCATTGCAACAGCGACGGCCATTGGAAGCGGAACTGCCCTACTTACCTGGCCACCCTGAAGAACAAGAAGGAAGGTCCTTCTGGAGGTATGCTCGTTATTGAGTCTAACCTTACGGTTTCTTCTGCATCCAGTTGGGTGCTTGACTCTGGTTCTAGTGCTCATCTGTGCACTTCCATGCAGGGTCTTGAGGATAGCAGGAGGCTGAGGGATGGAGACATGATCCTACGCATCGGTAATGGAGCAAGAGTTGCTGCAGTAGCCGTGGGAACATACCCTCTTCGATTACCATCTGGTTTAGACTTAGTTTTGAAAGACTGTTATTATGTGCCTGCAGCTAGCAGGAATTTGATTTCTGTTTCATGCTTAGCACAAGAAGGCTATGTGATTACCTTCTTTAAGGACCATTGTAACATTCTTTATGAAAGAAATAAAATTGCAAATGGTTTTCCTTATTAATGGTCTTTATCAGCTACATATTGATGTACCTATTCTAACTATCGAGCAAAACGTGAATGCCAAACGACCTAGGGATAGTCCAAATGATAGATATCTATGGCACCTGAGATTAGGTCATATAGCAGAAGATAGGATCAACAAATTGGAGAAAAATGGGCTATTGAGTCCATTGACTTTCGAGTCATATCCAACTTGTGAATCTTGTCTTCAAGGCAAAATGACTAAACTCCCTTTTGTTGGACATGGGGAAGAGGGCCACAGATCTCCTTGCCCTAGTACATACTGATGTGTGCGGCCCATTTGATGTGCCGGCTAGAGGCAATTTTGTCTACTTCATTACCTTTACCGATGATCTGTCTAGGTATGGGTATGTGTATCTTATGAGACACAAGTCTGAAGCTTTTGAAAAGTTCAAAGAATTCAGACATGAAGTAGAAAAACAAACTGAAAAACCCATTAAGGTTCTTCGATCAGATCGAGGAGGTGAATACCTTAGCCGGGAATTCCTAGACTATCTCAAGGAAAATGGCATAGTCTCTCAATGGACTCCACCAGGAACACCTCAACTCAACGGGGTTTCAGAATGGAGAAATCGGACTCTATTGGATATGGTTCGATCCATGATGAGCTTCACAGACCTCCCTGATTTTCTTTGGGGACACTCATTGTTAACTTCAATTTATCTACTGAATAGGGTTCCCTCTAAAACCGTTCCTACCACACCGTATGAGATATGGCACGGTAAGAAACCAAGTCTGAGTCATCTCAGAATTTGGGGTTGTCCGGCTCATGTCAAAAGACAACAAGCGGACAAGTTAGAGTTTAGGTCCTTTAGAGCTCGATTCATAGGATATCCTAAAGAGTCATTAGGATACTATTTCTACATTCCAGAAGACCACAATGTGATTGTGAGTCGACATGCCATCTTTCTTGAAAAATAGTTTATTCAAGATAGCGGCATTGGAAAGCAGATTAAGCTTGATGAGAAAGTCTCACAAGTACAACGAGCTAAGGACCAATTGGAACCAAATCAGGTTGAGCCAATAAGAACACTACCTCCTCCACCTCGTAGATCGGAAAGAGTTTTCCCATCCCCCTGAAAGATACTTAGGTATTATTTCAGAGGAAGTAGAGGAAATGTTCCTCGTAGGTAATGGTGCTCATGGTGATGATCCCAAAACCTACAACGAGGCGATATCAGATATCGACTCCGAGAAATGGCTAGAGGCAATGCAGTCAGAAATTGACTCGATGCACTCAAACCAAGTCTGGACCTTGGTAGATCCACCAGAAGGTATAGTACCTATTGGGTGTAAATGGATCTTCAAGAGAAAGATTGGTGCAGATGGGAATGTGGAGACATTCAAGGCTAGACTAGTGGCAAAAGGTTATAGTCAACGCGAAGGCATTGACTATCAGGATACCTTTTCCCCAGTGGCTATGCTAAAATCCATCCGCACATTGCTTGCCGTTGCAGCCTATTTCGATTATGAAATATGGCAAATGGACGTGAAAACGGCATTCTTAAATGGATATCTTGAGGAAGATATCTATATGGAACAGCCGCTAGGTTTCACATCCAGTGATACTGATCACAAGGTTTGCAAGCTGCAAAGGTCCATATATGGACTTAAGCAAGCATCTCGGAGCTGGAACACTCGTTTCAATGATGTGATCAAAAAGTTTGGTTTCATCAAAAATGAAGAGGAACCATGTGTTTTCAAAAAGGGTCAGTGGGAGCGCTGTTGTCTTCCTCGTATTGTACGTGGATGACATCCTCCTTATTGGGAATGATATTCCCATGTTGACAATCAGTCAAAATATGGTTGTCCAAGGAATTCTCCATGAAAGACCTAGGTGAAGCATCCTTTATTCTAGGAATTAAGGTCTATAGGGATAGACCGAATAGGATGCTAGGACTTTCACAGAGAAGATGTACATAGAGGAAGTACTAAAGAGGTTTAGTATGGAAAACTCTAAGAGGGGATTAATACCCTTCAGACATGGTATTCATCTTTCCAAGAAGATGTGCCCCAGCACACCTGAGGAAATAGAACGCATGAGCAAGATCCCTTATGCTTCTGCAATAGGGAGCCTCATGTATGCCATGCTATGTACACGACCTGATATAGCCCATGCTGTGAGTGTCACAAGCAGATATCAGTCAAATCCAGGTGAAGAACACTGGACTTCTGTGAAATGTATCCTTAAGTACTTGAGAAGAACTAAGGATATGATGTTGGTCTTTGGTAATGGAGAACTCCAAGTCCAGGGATACACAGACTCGGATTTCATGTCCGATATAGATGATCGAAAGTCGACATCTGGAGTCTGTTTGTGTGCAATGGTGGTGCTGTCAGCTGGAAGAGTTCCAAGCAAACGTGATAGCAGATTCCACCATGGAAGCAGAATATATCGCTGCATCAGAGGCTGCGAAGGAAGCATTCTGGTACAAGAAGTTTGCTGCAGAAATTGGAGTAATGCCATCAGATGCCATTCCTCTATACTGCGACAACAATGGCGCCATAGCCCTTGCTAAGGAGCCGAGGTCTCACCAAAAATCCAAGCACATTGAGCGGCGATACCACCTCATCCGCGATTACCTCGAGAAAGGTTACGTCGAGGTCAAGAGAGTCAACTCCACAGATAATGTGGCAGACCCACTTACAAAGCCGTTGGGCCAGCAGAAGATCGAAGCCCACCTTGAGAAGATGGGACTTAGACTTGTAGCCAATTGGCTTTAGGACAAGTGGGAGATTGTTAGATATATGTGCCCTAGAAGCCAGAATTGGCTGACACTTGTAATACACTTCTAGGGGCAAAATTATAATTTTGACTATAATCAATAAAATGGGTTATTTTCTATCACATATGTGTATTTAGTGTCTGTGATACATCCTTTGAGTTAATGGTAATGATAATTCATATTTTCAAGAGTTGAAAATTTAAGACATGAATAATCATTATTAACTCATAAAATGCTTCCCGACCATAGGATCATCACGAGGATGGTGATTGATCCGGAAGGTTGGTGTACAATCGCTTCTCTTTAGTAGATGAGTCTTGAGTCTACGGTGTGGAGACACCGGAGCGAGAGTATAGGTACTCGTTAGAGAACGAGGGCACTGAGCGTGACCACCTCGAGTAGTCATTAGGGAAGTCTACCTTCTCGTCAATGACTGACTCGATGCTGCAGTAGTGTGTCTGGTTCTTTGACCTGAGGATGCATCGGCAGTTCACCTTGAGGGTGTTATAGTTTGACTACACCATTACTCGGTCTCCTAGCCATATGGAACCCTGAGGTGTATGTTGGCTATAGCATGTTCATTGTAGGAACTGGATTGCATCAAGATGGAATCTATCTACCTCGGTGGTAGAGGAGCAGCCCTATGATGATCATGAGAATCAAGTCCAGAAGCCCATGGCCATGGCAGAGTGAAATAATAGAAAGAGTTTCTATTTAGATTTTCACATCGGACTTCGAATCGAATGATTACATCATATGATAGAAACTAGGGTTTGACGAGTTCACCTTAACCCTAATCTGATCGGGGCTCAAGATAGAAGAACTTAATCACACAGGTAGCTGCACCAAGAGGTTCGCATTCAGCTCTGATGGTTGCCACCCATTTATCTGCTAGGTGTCACTGGTGGATTTTGGGGAGCAATTAGAATGATTTATATGATCGTATCATCTAGCTGTTGGAATCAGAAGAGTTTGATCCATCGAAAGGAGTTTCGATGATGTCTATGATAGAGATATGACATATCCCATTACATACAGAACTGAAACCTAACTGGGTCACACAAACAAGGGGCTTTTGGAATCTGGTGATCATCAATTGAAACTGATCTCGTTCAATTTGATCTGAATGAGATTCAATTAGGTCAAGGAAATCGTGCTAGCACTCGATAACCTAACGTTTCTTCTTTTACTATCATAAATAAGTTTGTCCTGACTGAAGACAAAGAGTTTGTGCTCAATCATAGGCCTTTCATATGGTCTGGACTGGAGGTTGTCCAAGTCAGAATAGGTTTGTCTTATTTGTAAGAATTACCTTACGCATTTTTGGTCACCTGCCATTTCTTATTCTTTGATTTGTTCAAAAGTCTCACTTTGCTGGGTCAAACGTTGCCAATTCACCTTTGACTTTTGACCCACATGGTCATGCACCTATTGGAGAAGCTGGTGGGGGCCTGTCCCCTGCTAAGAACCTTGGCAAGGAGAAGGGCGCACGCCAAGGGTGGCGTGAGCCAAGTAGAGGGCCTAGGAGTCCTTGTTGGACAAGGCTCCACCTCCTTTTGAGATTCCAATCGAGTTCTTACTAAGAATCCAGTTGGACTGGTCTAGGCCCACCCTCTAAGGAGGAATCCAGGGGTCTCTATTTCCAACCAATCAGATTTAGATCTGATTTCACCAAAGGGTTGTGCATTGGTTGAGAGGAAGGAGGAGTTGGGATCACAACGAGGTTATAAATAAGACCCTGCGCCCAACCCTAATTCTAATTGAGATTTCCACGCCCCAAGGCTGCCTCTCCCCCCTTCTCACATTGCCATAGTCTCTTCTCCCTTGCTCTCCACGTCCAAAAAGTGTTTTGAGATTTGTTTGGGCGATTCAGATAAGGAAAGGGCGATCAAAAGCAAGAAGGGCTGCGTGCCTGGCAAAAGGACGACTGCAGATCCTTCAAAAGAGTTTTGAAGATCCTCTATGCATCAGATCCAGATCTGATTTTTTGGAGGTTGTGATAGGAAGAAGAGAGTCTCTAGATCCAAACCCGAGTGGATACCGGTAGAGGCAGGCGCTTGCGTGGCTAAGATTCCAGAACCTTCCGCCTGCATCAGGATCATCTTACAGGGTGAATAGGGTTACCCAAAACCAGTATAAATTGAATTTGATTTAATTTATCTTGTTTTATTTTATTTATTAAAATAATAAGAATCAGATCTAAAATATATCAAGATCTGATTAAGATCAAGAGAAAATTTTTGAAATATATCTCTTGATCTAATCAGATCTGGACGAACCTGGATCGGGAAATCAGGATTTCCCTTCACAATCAACCCCAGAAAGGGCCCGTACATCTACAATGGTGGAAGACCTCAGACTTAATCTTTTCTTAGGAAGAATTGATTTAGGTCTCATTAAACTAGACTTATCATAGTCATAACAATTATGACTAACCTAGTGGCATGGGTTAACTCGGATTATTGACCACCTCAGATCAGAACTGTGTCAACAGATATGGCTAGGTAAGTGAGATCGGCGAAAGGAATATGCCATTAACTCGTACAAGAATGCATTCAGGTCGAGTAGCTTTCAATTAAAAATCAATTGGTCGTATGTGCCAAACTTACCTTAACACCAAATTTATTGAGTCCAGGAATCAAATTGGGTTACTATAATCCAGACTCAACCTCTGAGCCTATTAGGTCTTGCTTGATCATGACTCGATCTTGAACCCAAGACTTAATCTATTAGGTCTGATCCATTTAAGCATTGTATGATTTCATCTAACCAACCCTTGATTCGATTCTGATCAAACCGCAGACCTAAATGAGCTACACAAGCCCGAACCGTATTATGAATTATGTCTTAGATTTAAAATTCTCAATTTTAGACCTAATAATATTCATAATCTTAATTTTAATTAAGTGGGTTCATAAACAAAATATGCACAATAAAATCCTAGGGTTTCAGGATCTAGGGTTTTGCAGAAAAGTAAGTTTTGGGTTTCTGATTAAGAACGAATGTGCAGCATCCCTACACATCATAAGAACACCCCATCAAATGGGAGGAGTGGGTCTTTAAACCCTTCTTCATTCTTATGACCGGACAGCCAAGAGGAATGCCTTAATCAGGAACATGTAATACTTACAAATAGTTTTAGATCTATATCATATATCTCATATACAAATTTGATTTCTAATCATGGCAATTTTGCATACATCTCATGTATCGAATCATGCATATTTTTAGATCTAAATTATCTTATAATAATCTAAAAAATTAGATTTAAATTGATCTTATGAAAATAAACTCTAATCTAGACAACTATGTAGAACTATTCTACATCTAGTCTAAACATGCATCAATCATATCTCATATGATGTTAAAATTAAATAATTTTTACTTGCTATTTCATAGATTTTATTATAATAATTATAATATCACAAAATAGTAAATAAATAGATCAAAAATATGACTTAATTAAATTAAATTATAAACATGCAAGACTATTCTATAGAACTATTCTATTTTAGAACTAGTCATGCATATTTTCTAATCTTAGATCCAAATCATTTAATTTTATATTTTTCTGATTTCAGATCTAATCACATCTCATGTGACATATAAAATCATTTATTTTTTAATTAAAATAAATTTAAAATTAGATCTAAGCATTTTAGAACCTTGGCTCTGATACCAGTTGAAGAAAAAATCCTGATTTCTCGGATCAGGTTCGTTCAGATCTGATCGGATCAAGAGATATATTTTAAAAACTTTTTTCTTTGATCTAAATTAGATCTAGAATATTTTAGATCTAATTTTTATTATTCTAATAATTAAAATAAAATATAGATAAATTAAATCAAATTTAATTTACCTTGATGTAGGGTAATCCTATTACCCGTTGATGATCCTATAAGCAGCGGAAGGTTCTGGATCTAGCCACGCAAGTGCCTGGCCTCTATCAATATCCACTTGGATTAGATCTAGAGATCCTCTTCTTCTCTATCACATATCCAAAAGTTAGATCTAATTCTAATTTGGAGGATCTTCAAAACAGCTTTTGAAGATCAGCAGTTGTCCTTTACAGCAGCGCAGCCTTCTAGCTTTCTATCATCTTTCTCTCACCTATATTGCACCAACTAAGATTCCAAACTTCTTTGGACATGGAGAGGAGAGGGAGAAGATAGACTTGGCATGGAGGAGGAAGAGAGAGGTAGCCTTGGGACGTGGAGAATTGCATTGCTTTTTAAGTTGGGCGTAGGGTCATATTTATAGACTATGCGTGATCCAATTCCTCTTCATCCCAACCAATCACAATCCTTTGTGAAATCAGATCTAAATCTAATTGGTGGGAATAGAGTCCCTTGGACTCATCCTTAGATGGAACCTAAAACCAGTCAAAGTTGGTTCTTAGGAGGAGTCTAATCAGAATCCAATAAGGAGATCGAGTCCCTATCCAATAAGGAGATGGATTCCTCCTTGCCAGTTTTTGGTGTGGCGTGCACCCTCCTTGCCAGTTTCTGGTAGGGGGACAAGCCCCCACCAACTCTCTAATAGATGCATGACACGTAGACAAAAGTCAAAGTATCAATGGTTAATATTTGACCAGTCAAAGATCAACTTTTGACCAAAGTCAAAGGACAAGAAATGACAGATGATCAAAAATGGTAGGTATTGTCTTACAAAATAAGACAACTCTTTTCTAACCTGGACAGGCTCCAGTTAGACCAAGTGAAGGCCTCTGATCGAGCACAAACTTCTTTGGCTCAGTCAGGATAACTATTTATGATAGTAAAAGAAGAACGTTAGGTTTAATCGAGCGCTAGCACGATTTTCTTGAACTTAATTGAATCTCATTTAGATCAATTGAACTGGATCAGTTCAATTGATGATCACCAGATTCAAACCCTTGTTTGTGTGATCTAGTTACATTTAGTTCTATATGGTAAAGAGATATATCATGATCTCTATCATCGACATCATCAAAACACCTTTTAATGGATCAAAACTCTTCTGATTCGAACAGCTAGAATGATCGATCATCTAAATCATTCTAATTGCTCCCAAAATCCACTAGTGACACCTAGCAGTATATGGTGGCAACCCATCAGAGCTGAATGCGAACCTCTTGGTGCAGCTACCTGTGTGATTAAGTTCTTCTATCTTGAGCCCCGATCAAATTAGGGTTAAGGTGAACTCGTCAAACCCTAGTTTCTATCCTATGATGTAATGAATCGATTCAGGTCCGATGTGAAAATTTAAATAGAAATTCTTTCTATTATTTCACTCTGCCATGGCTATAGGCTTCTAGACTTGATTCTTATGATCATCATAGGGCTGCTCCTCTACCACCGAGGTAGATAGATTCCATCTTGATGCAATCCAGTTCCTACAATGAACATGCTATAGCCAACATACACCTCAGGGTTCCGAATGGCTAGAAGATCGAGTTATGGTGTAGTCAAACTATAACACCCTCGAGGTAAACTACCGATGTACCTCAGGTCAAAGAACCAGACGCACCACTGCAGCATCGAGTCAGTCATTGATGAGAAGGTAGACTTCCTAATGACTACTCGAAGTGGTCACGCTCAGTGCCCTCATTCTCTAACAAGTATTTGTACTCTCGCTTTGATGTCTCCACACCGTAGACTCAAGACTCATCTACTAAAGAGAAGCGATTGTACACCAACCTTCTGGATCAATCACCATCCTCATGATGATCCTATGGTCGGGAGCATTTTATGAGTTAATAACGATTATTCATGTCTTAAATTTTCAACTCTTGAAAATATGAATTATCATTACCATTAACTCAAAGGATGTATCACAGACACTAAATACACATATGTGATAGAAAATCATTCATTTTATTGATTATAGTTAAAATTATAATTTTGCCCCTAGAAGTGTATTACAAGTATCAGCCAATTCTGGCTTCTACGGTACATATATCTAATAGTTCATTGGGTAATTGAATAATAGAATTTACTTACTATCATAGCCTGTTAATGTGGTTCAATCCTTTGATAAATGCTCTAGCATTAGTGATGTGTCTGAAGTCTATCTTTAGCATTGTAGGCTAGGTCATATCAACAATAATAAAATAAATAAGTTGGCTCAAGAAGAAATTCTTGAAGTTAATGATTGTGAATTACTTCTGACTCGTGAGTCTTGTATTCTCGGTAAGATGACCAAGTCATCTTTTACTAGAAAAGATGAGCGAGCTAGTGAACTCTTGAGTCTAGTACATTCAGATGTATGTGGATCCATGAGCTCAAGTGCTAGAGGTGGATATTTCTACTTCATATCGTTCACGGATGATCTATCGAGGTATGGGTATGTCTATTTAATGAAGCATAAGTGAAAGTCATTTGAAATGTTTAAACTATTCCATAATGAGGTAGAAAAGTAAATTGGGAAGAGTATTATAACTCTTCGATCTAACCGAGGGGGTGAGTATCTTTCCAGTGAGTTTCTGACATATCTTAGGGAGAATTGGATTCTCTCCCAATAGAATCCTGTTGGAACACCATAGCATAATGATGTATTTGAAAGAAGAAATCAAATCCTATTGGATATGATCCAATCCATGATGGGGTTTACTAGTCTATCGATCTTCTTATGGGGATATGGACTCGAGTCGGCTTATTACATTCTGAATAAGGTTTTGAGTAAGTCTATTTCTAAAACACCATATGAGATATGGATAGGACGTAAGCTAGTACTCTTGCACTTTAGGATTTGGAGGTGTCCGGCTTATGTCAAACATTTAGTAATAGATAAACTTGGATCTAGGTCTGACAAGTGTTATTTTTTAGGGTATGCAAAAGAGACCAAAGGATATTACTTCTACCTAGCTGATGAGCAAAAGGTATTTGTTATCCTTAAGGCAATCTTTTTGGAAAAGGAATTCCTTGCTGAAGGGACTATTGTCTCTAAGATCGAACTTAAGAAAGTTCGGCAGGTGGAAAAATCGATACAAGTAGCTGAACCTAAACCGAATTTGATTAGATCAAACCTAGAGTCTAGTGAACCTGAACCCTTAAGGTGATCTGGTAGAGTACCGCATCAATCGGATAGATACTATAGTTTCTTAGTCCGAAATAGTGATCATATCAAACTCGATGAGAACGATAAGAATTCGATCATCTATATGGATGCAATGCAGAGATCCAACTTTGAGAAATAGCTTGAGGCCATAAAATCTGAAATGGAGTCCATAAAGGTTAATGATGTATGGACATTGGTTGATCCACCCGAAGGATAAAATCTATAGGATGTAAGTGGATCTTCAAGAGGAAGAGGGGTGTAGATGGGAAGGTGGAGACCTATATAGCCCATCTGGTTGTCAAGGGGTATCGTCAATGTTATGGTATAGAATATGATGAAACATTTTTCCTATGGCAATGCTGAAGTCTATTCGGATCATGCTTACGTTAGCTGCCCATCTAGACTATAAAATTTGGTAGATGGATGTGAAGATAGCTTTCCTTAATAGAGAGCTGGACGAAGAGGTGTATATGATACAACTTGAAGAGTTCACATCCACAAATGAGTCTAAGATGTGTAGGCTTTAAAGTTCTATTTATGGATTAAAGTAAGCATCTTAAAGTTGGAACATATGTTTTGATAAGATGATCAAGACGTATGGTTTCATTAAGAATGAAGAAGAGCCCTACATATACAAGTGGACTAATGGTCCAGCAGATGTATTTCTAGTATTGTATGTAGATGATATTCTCTTAATTTGAAATGATGTCCCTGCATTATAAGGAATAATATCTGGCTGTCATCATAGTTCTCTGTGAATGATTTTGGAGAAGCTTCCTACATCCTAGGGATGAAGATCTATAGAGATAGATCTAAGAGGTTGATTGAATTATCCCAATCCACGTACATTGATACCATGCTAAAATAGTTTAGCATAGAGAATTTCAAGAAAGGCTATCTACCGATAGGCCATGAAATTTCTCTCTCAAAGAGGGATTATCCGACAACACCTCAAGAGAGAGAATGCATGAGTAGAATTTCATATGCTTCGATAGTGGATTCTATCATGTATGCCATGATATGTACATGATCAGATGTGATATACTCATTAGGGATAGTGAGTAGATACTAGTCTGATCTAGGAGAGAACCACTGGAAGGTTGTTAAAATCATCTTAAAGTATTTGAGAAATACAAAGGACCAGTGGCTTGTTTATGGTGAGTCTGACTTGAGTCTTATGGGATTTACAGACTCTAGTTTCTAGTTTGATCTTGATGACAACAAGAATGTATCAAGATATGTATTTATCTTTAATGATAGAGTTGTCTGCTGAAAGAGTTCTAAGCAGCACATCATGGGCGACTTAGTTTGCGAGGTGAAGTATGTTGCTGCATCAAATGCTACCAAAGAAATGGTATGGCTGAGAAAATTCATCACCAAGCTCGGAGTAGCATACTTTCTTGATGGTCCAGTTCTGCTCTACTGCGACAGCTCTGGAGCCATTGCTCAGGCGAAGGAACCAAAGGCACACTAGTGGACGAAGCATATTTTGCATCGCTACCACCTTATCTGAGAGATCATAGATCAAGATGACATCAACCTTTAGAAGATTGATGAAAAGGAGAACTTGGCTGATCCATTCACTAAATCTATTACGGTGAAGGAGTTTGACAACTTTAAGTCAAAGATGGGCATTAGATACTGTACTAATTGGCTTTATTCCAAGTGAAAGATTGTTGGGAATGATGTCCAAAAGCCAATCATTAGCTTGTTGATGGTTGTGCTAATTATTATATTTGTATATGAATTATAAATAAATAAAAATTATTTTGGCATTTTTCATCATAAATTCTTTCATCTTTTAATAAACTTCGGTGTTGTGGTGAAGTCCATAGGACTATTTTGAATCAACAAAGGAGGATTTGTCATTTAGTCCTTAAATCTGCTCACGACCAAATGATACATTGTTATTAAGGATGATAACGTTTATTGAGTGTAGGTTATTGTATGCTATATGGATTGATTGTCTTCTTAACCAAGAAGTGTGGAGATACTAGTATGGCATGCAGATGAGATATAGGGATATATCTGCACTGAATATGACTAACTCCAGAGCTTTTCTGCTATCAAGATTTGCTCCAATGGAATATGGGTATAAGTATCCGTCCGATCTGAGATCATCATGGTGACTTTCAACCAACTCACTATGCTTGATGCTGGACTATCTAAATTTCTAATTCAGTGATGAAAGATTTCTAGACAAAGTCAAGTACTTGAGGAGTCCATGTGTGAGTCATGATGGGATTGACCACTCCAGTTCAGGAGTTGTATTCAATTGTATTTTAATTTAGCAAAAACCTTGGTTAGGATAGTTCTAATGAGGAGTCATCCTATACACAAAGGTCAAAGGGATGGATTATACAATAACCATATTCACGTAGATTCTAAATATTGTGATTATGACTATTCGACCTATCCAGACATCGGATACCATTACTAGATAATCATTTTGATTAGTACATAAATTTTTTCTTATGCTACTGGCTTAGGTCTGAATTTACGGAGTCACACACACTAAATATTTCTACTAGATCTGATAGCTGGTGAAGAGTCCCACTGGATTGAAACTCTGTGGTCAAGAGTTTCACTGGACTAGGACTTTTCGACTAAGAGTCCTACTAGGCTAGGACTTTGAGTCCTACTTGTTTGGAACTCTGTGATCATGAGTTTCACTTATTTGGGATATCGGGATTAAGAGTTCCACTAGTTTGGGACTTTTTGATTAAGAGTTTCATGTTGATGAGATTCTATTGTCTGGACATCCATCGAATTTGGATTCTATATTTATGAAAAGTTTAATTAGTAATTTGATCACTAATTAACTCAATTTAATTGAGTAATAATTCTTGGATCAAGTACAATTGAATTCAATTCAGTTGGGTTTGACCCAATTAGGTCATGAGATGACCAATCACTGAGGAGGTTTGATTTCTAATTTAATCAGGGGTTAGGCTTGATCAATTCTTAATTTTATTAGAATTTAATTAAGCTTGATTAAGCCTAAATTGGTTGGGTTTAATCTGATCTGATTGGGCCTAGCCAAATTTGTTTGGGTTGGTTCAATTGGATAAAATTGGTTTGGACTAGTTTGACTAGTCCTCTTCCTGCACTACCTCATCTCTCCTACGTCCATTTGAAATTCATGAGAAAGATTCTCATAAATTTTCTTCCATCCACAAAGCCTTCTCATGCCCACCTTCTCAACACCCTAAATGGGTAAGGGTGGTGGTTCACATTTCTAATTTGAATGGGATTCAAATTTAAATGGAATACCAACCCATTCTTATCCATGTGCCACCTCACCTTTATGTGCCCTCATTTCTATGAGAAAATGTTTCTTGTGAAACAATTCCATGCACAAAAGAAGTGCACACCCAACATTTTCATGCCTCTAATGGATAAAACCAAGTTGGTTTTTATTTGAATTCAAATGGAGTTTGAATTCAATTGATTAACCACTTGGCCTTATCCCTCCACGCTGATTCCCCACTTATTGGTGCACATTTAAATATTAAATTCCTTGGGACGTGCACATTCTCCAAAGTGAGAAATCCATCTACATGAGTCCTCCCCTTCTGCATGAGTTTGAATTCAAAAATCCCTTAGAGAAGAGAAAAATAGAGTTAGGCGTGGGGTTTTCTAAGTGCTACCCTAGGGTTTCAACCTAGGGTTCGGGAAGAGTTTGTGCGAGCTACGAGTATCGTGAGTCAACCAAATTTTAGAAAAAACTTTCTCTACCTCTCTACTACATCTACTAGCGATCTAGAGTGTCTGAAGAGTCTATAATTAAAGATCAAAGTAGTTCAGTCAACAATAGCCATTGAAGCTTTTGAACGTCAAGCTAGCACTCGGGATGAGCCGATCAGAACCAGGAGCCTTGTGTGGATGCTTCACAAAGGTCAGACATACTATATGGCTGCATCACAATGAGCAAATATCCTCAGCAGTGATCAGATTGTGGTGATTGACTATCCGCATAAGGTATTGTGTTCTAAACACGTAGTTGTAGTAGTAAATAGTTATTGCTACTAATATAGTTTTTCAAATTCAAAGCATGTATATCATATTTAAATCCTAAGTGTAGGATTTTCTGATATGATTAGTAGCTCATAATTAATTAGATTAATTATATTTTCTACTATATTCAATGAATTTTCAAAAGAGTTTTGAAAGTAGGGCTAGAAATCCTACACTAGAAACCTTCACCGGAGGCCTTCACTTCCCCGTAGGGTCTTCATCCACATCAGGATGAGGTCCACCTTCTATTCTTGATGTGGTTGGCTATTTTTCTTATTAGGATGAGGAATTTCTCCTATTCTCAACAAGATTACTGAGGTACAAAAGGACCGTTAAGAGGGCCTCTCACTAATGTCACCAGTTTAAGACTCAGAGGTCTTCATCCTCGTTAGGATGAGATTAACTTCTATTTTAAGAATTGAAGATCTTCATTTAACCATAGGGTCTTCATCCACATCAAGATGAGGTCCACCTTCTGTTCCTGATGTGGTTGGCTATTTTTTTTGTTAGGATGAGATCCTCCTCCTATTCCTAACAAGATTGCCAGGGCATAAAAGGATCGTTGGGAGGGGCTCTTCCCAATGTCACCTATTTAAAAATCAAAGGTCTCCACCCTTGCTAAGATGAGGTTAACCTCCTATTTAAGAATCAGAGGCCTTTACTTCTTCGTAGGGTCTTCATCCACATCAAGACGAGATCCACCTCATGTTCCTAACAAGATTGTCGAGGCATAAAAAGGCCATTGAGAGGGCCTCTCCCTAATGTCACTGGTTTAAGAATCAAAGGTCTTCACCCTCGTTAAGATGAGATTAACCTCCTATTTAAGAACTTGAAGCCTTCACTTTCCCATGGGTTCTTCATCCACTTCTTGTTCCTGATGTGGTTGGCTATTTTTTTTGTTAGGATGAGGTCCTCCTCCTAATTCTAACAAGATTGCTGGGGTACAAAAGGACCATTGAGAAGGCCTCTTCTCAATATCATCGATTTAAGAATCGAAGGTCTTCATCCTCGTTAAGATGAGGTTAACCTTCTATTTAAGAACCAGAGGCCTTCACTTTCATTAAGAATGAAATTTGGTTGAATAGTTTCCTGCCATTTCATAGTTCGGCACCAAAAAGATAGAATGTTAAAAATAAGAGAATTTTATTATGAGGTCATTAATAGTACATCCATAAGTTTTTCAAATTCCATGGCCATGGGAGTACGACTCCTTTGAGCTTCTTTAGATGATGAGACCCAGGTTGAGCGATTTTCATAACCTCATACAGGCCTTCCCAATTTAGGGTGAGCTTTTCTTAATGTTGTGGCTATGAAATGTCAGCTCATCGAAGCACTAGATCTCCCACTCTGAAGACTTTTTTCCTAACTTTGGAGTTGTAGTAGTGGGCCACTCTTTGCCTGTATGTTGCCATTCGAATTTGGACTTTCTCTCGCTTTTCCTCCAATAAGTTGAGGTTCGCCCTTAGGTCTTGCAAATTTTTTTATTCATTGAATGCTTTGACTCGTGCTGATGGAAGTTTAAGTTCTATTAAAATGATCGTTTCTATTTCGAAGGCTAGGACAAATAGAGTTTTTTCAGTTGGCACTCTCTGAGTGATTCTGTAAGCCTAAAGTACATGATAGAGTTTATTCATCCAAGTTTCTTTCATCCTTTTAAGTCTTGCCTTTATCCTTTATAACAGGATCCTGTTGCTCACCTCAGTCTCACCATTTGCCTATGGATGAGTGACTGAGGTGAAATGATTGGAGATTTTTTTAGATCCTCACTGAACTCAGCAAACTTTGTCCCTACAAATTGGTGCTCGTTATCAGTAATTAAAGTTTGAGGTAGCTTGAATATGCAAACTATTGACTTTCAGATGAAGTCTTGTACTTTTGCTTCAGTAATTGTAGCCAGAGGTTCGGCCTCAACCCATTTAATAAAGTAGTCTATTGCCACTAAGAGAAACTTTCGCTATCCGAATGCCATGAAAAAGGGCCCAAGTATGTCCATTCTCCATTATTTAAATGGCCATGGGGTGCTTAGGGGTGTAAGTTGAGAAGCCAATTATCTCTGAATGTTGGTATTTCTCTGATACCGATCATATTTTCTCACATACTCTATAGCATCCTGATGCATAGTCAGCCAATAGTAGCTCTGTCGAAGTAGCTTGTGAGATAGAGCTCTGGATCTCAAATGATTTTCACATATTCCTTCATGAACCTCCCATAGTGCATAGTCAGCATTAGAGGGTCTAAGATATTTCAGAAGTGGTAGAGAATATGACCTTTTATATAGTTTATTCTCATATAGAATATATTGAGGGCTGGATTTCTTAACTTTCGAGCTTCCTTTGGATATCAGGGAAGGACGTCATTCTTGAGATATGCAAGGAATGGGTCTATCTAGCTGGGCTCATGGTCGACCTGCATTATAGTCTAAGATTCCTCCAAACTCGGACTCTTTAGAACTTCGAAGAATACTTCTTTAGGCAATTCATTTGGAGCTAGTGTGGTTATCTTGGAGAGAATGTCTGCCCTAGTATTCTTCGCTCTTAGGATTTCTTGAATCTCAAAGCTACTGGAGGTTGAGATTAGGCTCCTCACTTTTTTCAAATACTTCTTCATGTTTTCTTCTCGAGCCTCATAGTGATTGCTAACTTGTCCCACCACCAACTGGGAGTCACTATAAACTTTTACTCAATCCGCTTCTAATTCTTTAGCTATCTTCAATCCCATGATCAGAGCTTCATATTTTGGTTCATTATTTATTGCATGGAATTCAAAATGAAGTGCATATTTAGCAATAATTCATCCAGGGTTGATTAAGATCAAACCCGCACCCACTCCAGAAGCATTGGATGAACCATCCACATATAGGGCCCAAAAGTTTTTGGGCAGATTTGCTCTATCTTCTGGGGGGTTCGGTTATGACCATGAAATGTTGACCTTAGGCTATTCAAGTTCGGCTTCGTTTGGAATGATGCACTCCATTATAAAGTTAGCTAGAATCTAAGCCTTGACTGATGGTCGAGGTTGGAAATTAATGTCGAACTCTATGAGATCAATGGCCCATTTTGCTATTCTTCTAGAGGCATCTGTTCAATGGAGAACCACTTTGATGGGTTGATTAGTGAGGAGTGTTATGGTGTGCCCCTGAAAATGAGGTTGGAGCCTTCGAGTTGCAATCAATAGAGCATAAGTTAGTTTTTCTAACTTGGTATATCTAGTCTCAGCATCCCTCAGAACTCGACCAATATAGTAGATTGACCTCTACACTTTTGCTTCTTCCTCAACCAGGATGGCCGCTAGAGCTACTGGGGAGACCGCCAGGTATAATAATAATTCTTCTCCAAGCTTAGGCTTGACCAATAGAGGAGGTGAGCTTAGGTAGCTTTTCAGTTCTTCAAATACTTGTTGACATTTAGGAGTCTAGCTGAAGTTCTTCGGTTGCTTGAAGATTTGCAAGAAGAGCATGTATCACTTGACCAATCTTGAAACAAAGTGGTTCAAAGCTATCACCTTCCCTGTTAGGCACTAAACTTCTTTTATCGACTTCGGTGCAGTCATCTCTTGACTGGCCTAAATTTTCTTTAAGTTTGCTTCGATTTCATGCCTCGATACCATGAACCCCAAGAAATTTTTTGAAGTTACTTCGAAGGCATACTTGGTCAGGTTCAGCTTCATCTTATACTTTCGGAGCATGCCGAACGTCTCTTCCAAGTCTGCAATGTGGTTCACAAAAGATTGGCTCTTGACAAGCATATCATCTATATAAACCTCCATATTGTGGTCAATCTGCTCTTTGAAGATTTTGTTTCCTGATAAGTTTTACTATATTGTTATGCCCAAATGGCATGATCCTATAACAATAAAGATCATGATCAACAATAAAAGCAGTTTTCTCCTTATCTTTTAGCACCATCCGGATTTGATTATAACTAGAGAAGGCATCCATGAAAGTGAGGAGCTTATGGCTTGAAGTTGCATCCACCAACTGATCGATTTTGGGGAGGGCGAGCTATCCTTTGGGTAGGCCTTGTTCAACTTTTTGAAGTCTATATACATCCTCCACTTTCCATTCACCTTCTTGACGAGGATCATGTTGGAGACCTAGCTCGGATAAGAAACTTCTTGGATGAACCCAGCCTTGAGAAGTTTGTCAACCTCTTCCAAAATTGCCTTTTGTCACTCTAGTGCATAGCCACACATCGTCTCCTTTACTAGCCGATGATTGGGATCAATAGCTAGGCAATGTTCCATCACTTCTGCATCAATTCTAGGCATGTCCATGCAAATCAAGCAAAAACATCCACATTTGTCTATAGGAAGGCGACGAGCTACTTTCTGACTTGATCCCCCAGGTTGGAGCCAATCTGAACAATATGATCCTCATTTTTATCATTCAAAGGAATTGCAACAAGATCTTTCATAGGCTCACCCTACTCTTCTGTTTGGTCATTATGGCATCAAGCCCGTCCACTGGATAAGAATCTGGTTGCCCTCCCCCTTGCTAGGCAATTGAATAGTAGTGTCTTGCCAGAGCTTGGTCTCTTCTTACTTCTTCGATCTCGTAATTTGTTAGGAACTTCACTTTCAAATAATAAGTTGATATCATGGCCTGTAGTGCATTCAAATCAGATCGGCCTAGGATTGCATTATAGGCAGAAGGAGCTCTTACCACTAGAAAATCAACCCGTGCCTTAGATTTCTTAAGATATCGCCTTGCCACTATAGTTAGTGTTATTATCCCTTCCACCGGCACAACATTGCCAGTGAAACCCACTAATGGGGAGCTTATTGGTCCTAAGCGACTACTAGGTATGGACATTTTTGAGAAAGCATCATAAAATAAAACATCTGTAGAGCTTCCATTATCAATTAGAACATGGCATACATCATAGTCAGTAATATTTAAAGCAACTACAACTACATCATTATACAGGAATTGAACCACTTAAGCATCTTTTTTAGTGAAACCAATGGGTTCTTCCATCCTTTGCCTCTTTGATGGCTCTACCGATCCACTAGCTTTTCCCCGCTGAAGTCTCCTAGCAATGGTATTGATGATCCCAAGTAGAGGCCGATTTTCTTGTTGCTTTTTCCTCTTAGGCGATTTTGGCTATGATAGCATCCTTGGCCGATCTTTCCTTCCTTCAGGCTGACGTCATAGAAATCGACCGAACCGGCCTCACTTGATGAGCTCCTTGATCTCATCTTAGAGCTAGATGCATTCTTCAGTATCTTGACCATGATCATGATGGTAAAGAAAGTACTTATTAGGATTGTGCTTGGTCGGATAGGACCGCATCTTTTTTGGCATTGAAAACTGCTCCTTAATTTCCATTAGTACCCATGTCTTCAAAGCATTCAAGGGAGCATAGTTATGGAATCTTTGAGGAGGGGAGTTCCACCATGCCTTCTAATTTGGGCTGCTTTGTCGATGAGCTTAGGGTGGGGTTCGGACTTGCCTACACTCAGGAGTTCTAGAATGTGGTTGAGCTGTACTCGGCTTCTCTTCAACTACGGACTTGCTAGATTCGTCCACCTATCGCTCCTTTGTGGCCTCATCATCTTTTATCTAAAAAGCCTCTTCTGCTTGGGCATAACCCTCAACTTAGGCTAGCATATCAGCAAAATTTTTAGGATACTTCCTCTTCAGGGAGGATAGAAGATCATTCTTCTAAAGATCGCCCTTCAATGCGGCCATGGCTATGGATTGGTCCAAGTTTCAGACCTCTAGTGCAATAGCATTAAAGCAGTTAATGTAAGCTCGGATAGATTCTCCTTCTTTTTGCTTGATATTGATGAGGGAGTCTGAACCTCACCTTAGATGTTGGTTGCTGATGAAGTGAGCCATAAACTGATGACTCATTTGATCAAAGAAATAGATCATACCCGACTTAAGACTTGAGTACCAATTTTTTGCTGCTTTTTTTAGAGTAGAGGAAAAAGCTCGACATAGAATAGCATCTGTTGTACCATAGAGCAGCATCATGATTTGGAAGGCCTCAAGATGGTCGACTAGATTTGAGGTATTATCGTAACTCTCAAATTGAGAAAGTTTGAAGTTCGACGAGATGAGCTCTTGCATGATTTGAAGAAAGAATGGGGGATCGGAGCAGATATCGTCAATGTGGTCAGGGGCAGCATGGCGGAGCTCCTCGATCCACTGATTCATTTTTCAAAGCTTCTAATCGAGAAGATCTTCGCGATCATGAATCTTAAGGGTCCTCTAAGTGAGTGGTGGTAGGGATCTTCTAGGGGTGGAGTCATGGTCAGTAGAGGGGCTCGTCACTCTCTACCTCCCCTTCCCAAGGGTTATCGGTCGGCTTCCTCAAGTATGCCTTTCTTATATCGGATCTCGATAATTTAATGAGGTTTCCTTTGGCTAGACCAGCACCATGGCTTGCTGCATGGCCTGCACTACTTTAGTAAGGCCCTTTGTGAGCTCAGAAGTGGCACTTTCAAGTCTTGGAAACATGAGAAGGTAGGTCATGGGAAGATGAGAGCAAGTCAGAAGAAGAATCAATCTCGATAGTAAAGTTCAAAAATTAGGCCAGCTCACTCTGAGACTGAGCCAGCTCAGTTGAAAACTAGGTTGGCTCAGTATAGGACTGGGTTGGCTAGATCTCAAAGAAAAATTCAGATAGAGAGCAGCATTTTTGAGCTATTGGCATGGTATACAACTAGGTCGACTCAGTCTAGGATAGAGTCGATCCAATCGTAGGTTAGCCGGCTTAGTCTGAAACTGGACTAGCTTAGTTTTCATGGGTTATTATTTTGTGTACGTGGGTTGTTTGAGTTTGGAGAGTTTTTCTATGAGCTTGGGCTTGACCCTTTGTAAAGTATATATACTAGAAACAGATCAAGATTGTGTGGTGCTGAAATGTGCTGAATAAAAGTTCTTTTCTTTTAAAATTTCTTCTTCTCTTCTTCTCTATTTCTTGATTTATTTGATCGTGCTTCTATAGAGATCTCTAAGAAGTACTTTCTTGTTGCTTGGCTAATCATCGACAGCCATGCCGATCCATGTAGGAAGAGCATATATTTTCAACATTTGGTATCAGAGCAGTGTTATGTGGAAGGAAGGAAGATACCTAGGATTTACTACATCTAGGATCTGTTGCACTAGATTTTATCCTAAAACTTCTAATTTGCTTCGTGATTGTCTCTAGATTAAGGTGGAAATTGTTTACATGGAGGAATGATGATACAAAAGTTTGGAAAGAGGATCTAGGGCTAGTTAGATCTTTTATGAAGGATAGTTTTACTGGTGTGTGATCATGAAGGATGTTAAGGATATGTTCTTGACTTATTTGAAGTCATGGGATCAAGCGGATTCAAGATAGATTTTGAGAAGTTCGATGGTAAGAAAAACTTTATCCTATGGCAGCAAAGAGTAAAGGACTTGTTGGTTTAGCAGAGGATCTACAACGTCTTGACAAAAGAAAGGTCGGAAAAGATCAGTGTTGAGGATTGGAAAGAGTTGGAGAAAATTGCTTTTAGCACAATCTGAATGTGCTTGGTCGATCAAGTTTTGCCTGAGGTTTGCATAGAAACTATGGCAAAGGGGCTCTGGGAGAGATTGGAGAACATATACATAGGGAAGAACATGACGAACAAGCTGTGGTTGAAAAAATAGCTGTATAGTCTAAGGATGTCCAAAGGTGGAGATCTTATTGCACATATCAAAAGGTTCAATCAGGTATGTTCTGAGGTGATGAGTTTGGATGTGAAGATCGATGAGGAGGATCGGGCATTGCTGCTATTATGTTCTCTCTCAGGTTCGTATAATGGTCTCATAACAACTCTAGTTTATGGGAAGGAGACCCTAAACTATGAAGAGGTTGTTGGTGTGCTTAGATCAAATGAGCAAAGGGAGACGATCTGCAAGGAAGACCCTAAGTATGAGATCTTGGCTATGAACAAAAGATAGGAAAGATCAAAGGAGAAGACGAGGAAAATCCAAGGGCAGGTCAAAGTCTCGTGATCAGAGGAAGATGACATTGAAATGTTATAACATGGACACCTGAGGAGAGATTGTCCCCTTTTGAGATCAGAAAAAGAAAAGGCCAGCAAGGGAGATGATACAGCTTCTATGAGTAGTGGAGAAGACCTGCTAGTTGTATCAGATGGATCCACAGAGTGCAATACTATATGGATATTAGATTCAACATGCTCGCACCACTATACTTCTCATCGAGAGTGGTTTGCTATCTACCAGAAGGCCGATGATGGAAGTGTCAGCCTTGGAGATGATCATTCATGCAAAGTAGCTGAAATTCGCTCTATCAGGATAAGGATGTACGATGGGATCATTCGTACATTTTCAAATGTCAGGCATGTACCGAAGTTGAAAAAAAAATTGATTTCTTTGGACTACTTGGAAGAGCAAGATTATGCTTTTAATAGCCAGACTGGGAGTGGATGTCTGAAAATTTTTAAGAAAGCTTTGGTAGTGATGAGAGGTAGAAGATTGAGCAACAAATTTTACAGAATGGAAGGCTTAGTGGTAAATGATAGTGCAGAGGTGCTAGCAGCAGCACAAGAGGAGCAGATTTTCTATCGATTGTGGTACTATCGGATGGGTCATATGAGTGACTGTGGGCTCACAAAACTAAGCAGAAGAAGTATGATCCCAGCCCTGAAGAAGGAGGGCACAAATCTTTGTGAGCCATGTATCTTTGACAAATAGCATAGGGTGAAGTTTGCCAGAAGTACCAAGCGCAGTGAGGGAGTGCTGGATTTAGTGCACTCGGATGTGTGGGGACCAGCTCTTGTATCAGCTAGAGGTGGGGCAAAATACTTTATTACTTTTATTGATGATTTCTCAAGGAAGGTATGGGTTTATCTGATCAGAGAAAAATCAAAGGTGTTTGCCCAGTTTAGAGCCTGAAGAGCTGAATTAGAGGAGTTAGGGAGACAGGTAAAGTATCTGAGGTCGAACAATGGAGGGAAGTATCCTAGTCTGGAGTTCAGGAGATACTGTGAGAAAAATGGCATCAAATGCCATTACATGGTGAGGATGACTCCTCAGTAGAATGGTGTCGCGAAGAGGATGAACCAGACACTGACCGAGAAGGCATGGAGTTTGAGGCTGTAGACATCACTTCCAAAGTCCTTTTGGGGTGATGCTCTAACATTTTCTTATTTTCTTGTGAATAGGTCTCCTCATTATAAGATGAATGAAAGCATTTCAGAAGAGGTCTGGAGTGGGAAGAAGGTGGAGCTTGGCCATCTGAAAGTCTTCGGTTGCATAGCCTATGCACATATGGAGGCAATCGAGAGGAGTAAATTGGATCCGAAATCTCAAAAGATGACATTCATAGGATATCCACAAGGAGTCGAGGGGTACCTATTATGGGACTCTTAGGCATAGAAGTCAGTGATCAGTAGGGATGTTATCTTTGATGAGAAAGGCATCTTGAGAAGGTTTGGGATAGATGAAACTAGGGAAACAAAGGTGAACAACGGTGGCCAATCAGAGAATGATGGCATGCATGTTACATCCACTTATAGGAGTGTTCCTGTTGAGGTGGAGTTGGACAGAAATGTATTATCTCAGATTGAAAATCAGCATAAAGGGTCGGCAATTCAGATCGATGTGCAGGAGCAACCATAGACATCAAATAGAGATGTGCCAGTGGGAGTGGCTTTGCACAAGCCCCAGCGTACTATTAGGAGATCGATTAGATATGGCATTGATGAGGTTATCTCCTATGCAGTCATCACTGCTAATGGAGATCTAGAGAATTATGCAGAGGCCATGGAGAGTGAGGATCATGATTCATGGATGCAGGCCATGATGGAGGAGATGGAATCACTTGAGAAGAATCAGACATGGTAGCTGATGGATCTTCTAGAGGGTGCTCGACCTATTGGCTCAAAGTGGGTGTTCATAAAGAAAGAAGCACCTTCAGAATAAGGTGGAATCAGATTCAAAGCAAGGCTGGTAGCAAAGGGATACTCACAAAGGAAAGAAATTGACTATAGAAAAATTTTCTCTTCTGTGGTACGTCATACATCTATTCGAGTTTTGCTGTCACTGGTGGCAAGCATAACATGGAATTAGAATAGATGGATGTGAAGACAGCCTTCCTTCATGGGACTTTGGAGGAAAGAATCTACGTGAAGCAGCTAGATGGATTCATGAAGATGGGATAGGAAGAAAAGGTGTGTTTACTCAGAAAGTCTTTGTATGGCTTGGAACAATCCCCTCATCAGTGGCATCGAATGTTTGATAACTTTGTCTTGAGCTTGGATTTTAGTAGATGTAAACATGATTGTTGTGTCTACGTCAAGTATGTAGATGAGGAGAATGTCCTATATCTGTTATTGTATATAGATGATATGCTCATAGCCAGTAGAAGCATGGATGCTGTGAAATGGTTGAAAATGGTATTATCATCTGAATTTGAGATGAAAGATTTGGGTCCAGCTAAAAAAATCCTTGGAATGGAGATTTGTAGAGATAGGTGCAAAGGAGTGCTCCATTTGTCACAAGGAAAGTATATCCAGAAGGTTTTGGAGAGGTTTGGAATGGAGAAGGCGAAACCTGCAAAGACGCCATTGCCAAGCCATATGTCTCTCTCCAAGTTACAGTACCCTCAGTCAAAAAAGGAGAGAGAGTACATGGAACAAGTCCCTTATGCAAATGTTGTAAGTAGTGTGATGTACACTATAGTATGATGTAGACTAGATATAGCACATGTTGTGAGCACGGTTAGTAGATACATGGCTAACCCTGGGAAGGAATACTGAAAAGCATTGAAATGAATATTGAGATATCTGCATGGAACAAGGAATTATAGTTTGGTGTTTGGTGGGCAGCCGGGAGGATTTGGAGAACAATCTGTGAAGATGTGTGAAGGTTTGGATCCTTTGGAAGAATTTGTTAATGCAAATTATGTTGGTGATATTGATACAAGGATGTCTACTACTGGATACCTTTTCTACGTATATGGTGGACCAGTATCTTGGAGATCAATCTTTCAGCCAATCACGGCCTTGTCTACCATAGAGGTTGAGTATATTAGGATAACGGAGGATGCAAAGGAAGTCCTTTGGCTTAGGAGACTGATTGATGAGTTGGGGGTGGAGCAGAGCAAGGTTATACTATTCAATGATAGTCAGAGTGCTCTGTTGTTGGCACAGATGCACGCACAAAGCATATAGATGTGAGGTACCACAAGATTAGAGAATTGGCGAGGGAAGGTGAAGTGAAACTGATGAAGGTCCATACGAAGAAGAATCAATCTAATGCACTCACGAAGGTACTTCATAGAGACAACTTTCAGAGATGTGTGGCTCGGATGGGTCTGTTGGAAAGAGATGAGTTCACAAGGACTTGAAAGCACCAAGAATGTGAGCTTAGAAGTGGCACTCCCAAGTCTTGAAAACATGAGAAGATAGCTCATCGAAAGATGGGAGTGAGTCAGAAAAAGAATCAGTCTCAATAGTAAAGTTCAAAAACTAGGCCGACTCACTCTGAGACTGAACCAGCTCAATTGGGAACTAGGTTGGCTAGGTCTCAAAGAAAAATCCAGACAGAGAGTAGCATTTTTGGGCTATTGGCATGGTACATGATAAGTGGTAAAAATATACTAATAAAAGTATTAAATTATAAAATAAATTAATCTATTTCTTTAAAAATTGATATTTTTATTAATCTTATGTAGGAAAGAAGGCCACCAATGTGAAGATCTTATTTTTTTGGTTCAGATGAAATAAATTTCAGACAAAACATACTTCAAACGAGCCCAGAATTGAATTTCAAAAAAAAAAAAAATGCCGACGCAACGCTGACGTCAGGATGATGTCAGCATTTTTTCGCGGCGCACGGTGGACCATCTGAAGGGTATTTTCGGGAATTTCACAGCAAGAAAAGTGCTCTGATTGGCTGAAGAATGCGGCGGTCCACGCAACACCGGGCTCGCGCATGGTCCATGGAGGGCAATTTGGGAATTTTGGCTGATCCAACGGGCGGTTTTCACTGAAACTTGATCGGACGGTCGAAACGAAGGCGCTGATGGATGGCATCCGTAGCTCCCGATCGAGATCCAATGGCTGAGATTCATCCCGACGTTAAACTAAAGATCAGAAGGCTTCTTTCTACGCGATCGGACGGCCCAGATTCGATCCAATGGTTGATCCAATGGCTGGCATTAAATCCGACTTGATCTGGGTTATTTTAAAGGGTTTTTGAGTGGTTTTTGGACCATTTGATCAACATCTAACGGGCAGAATTACCCAGATCTTAAGTTTGAGTTGTTTTGGGAGTCTTAAACCTAATTTTTGATGGATTTTGGGGGAAATCAAACTCTTTATCTATAAAAACATGTTGTTGCCGTGAAAAAAATCAAAGAGAGAGAGAGATAGAGAGAGAGATGGGGAGAAAAAGAGAGAGGGAGAAAAAGAGAGAGAGAAGAGAAAGAGAGAGGAGAGAGGTAGAAAGAGAAGAGTGATTTGTGAGAAAATCAAAAAAGGATTTTTGATTTTTCTTTCGACGATCAAGACATCGATCAAGGAGCCTCTTCATCTTCGCCAAGTTCTCCACATCAAGAGCAGCAGACAATCAATTTCAGCAATCAAACAGTCTAATTTCTCTATGCTTTTTATTTTATTTGCTATTTTTGAACTTGTTATCATGAACTAAATTTTCTTTTACTAAGGCTAAGGTGTAGCCACTCTTTTGATGCAATATTCAGTGTGATTTATTTTTAAATTTTATTCATGAGGAGTATATAAATCTGATCTTAATGCTTTTAGATTACTGGCCATCTTCTAATTGATCTGATGAACATAGATGTTACGGACCAAGTACATCTATGTTAATGCTTCTTGATTATATACCTTGTATTATGAATCAAATTAGAATTCATATGCATGCGGGAATTTTAGTGCGCTTTGGACGCAGCGTATTTTAATTAGAGGGTTTCACAAAACCTAATGCATTAATATTTATTTAAATTACACCTGGACCAAAGGATAATTAATAAATATTAATAGTTTTGCTATGCCTGGACCAAAGGATAGTGAATAAATTAGGAGACTCCACCGTCACATGAAATAAAATTAATCTAAAAATCTGAATATTGTATTGACTGAGTTGGTGAACCGATTGCCTTAGTAATCCATTGCTCTTGAAGTTTAAAACCCTAATAATTTACACTCTCTCTATTTAATTAAAAACTTTTAATTATTTTTTTTATTTTTCTTTAATTTCTTATTCTCATAAATCGATCTTCTAAATAAAGCATAGGAAAGAGCTTTTCAGTACTTATTTTTCAATCCTCTAGGGACGATACTCTACTCATTCACTTTATTACTTGATCGACTGGTGCACTTGCCATAGCTATAAATTAGCACGCATCAAGTTTTTGGCACCGTTGCCGGGGATTGTGTCTAAAATAATATTAAAATTTTGATCCTAGCTTTACTTTAGAAATTTATTTTTAATTTTTATTATTTAAAAAAAAAAATTTTTAGTGCATGACACGTACTGGACATAGTAACTTACTACCTTTAGATCCAGAAATTGAAAGAACCATTAGAAGACTACAACAAGAGAGAAACATGGCAGCTGAAGATCCTAACGACATCAATCTAGGATTGGATATGGCGACTGAAGGACAGCATGAAGCTATTCGACCAGTACATCATCCATTAAATGATTACATCACACCATCTATAGCCGATGCAGCTTCGAGCATCAGGAGACCGCCTGTACGAGCAAACAACTTCGAAATAAAATCGACGATGATCCAGATGATTCAATCAACTGTCCAATTCAGTGGACACGTGCATGATGATCCGAATGCCCATATTTCTAATTTTCTTGAACTTTGTGATACTTTTAAAATTAATGGGGTGTCGGATGATGCTATTAGATTAAGGTTATTTCCTTTCTCTTTATGGGATAAAGCTAAAAAGTTGGCTTCATTCTCTTCCTGCAGGTTCTATCACAACTTGGGATGTCCTAGCCCAAAAATTCTTAGCCAAGTACTTTCCACCTTCCAAAGACTGCTAAGATGCGCAACGATATCACTTCTTTTATGCAGATGGACATGGAGACACTATATGAGGCTTGGGAGCATTTCAAGGAACTGCTGAGGAGATGTCCACATCATCAACTACCCGTATGGCTTCAGGTACAAACTTTCTATAATGGTTTATCTCCTACTAATCGTTCTATGATTGATGCAGCAGCAGGAGGAACCATTAATCAAAAAATGGAGGAAGAAGCCTTTCGATCTGATCGATGAGATGGCATCAAATAGCTATCAATGGCAGACAGAAGCGCATGATGCCAAAAAGACTAGCAGCTGTGCAGGGAGTAGATTGCGTGCCAACCTTACTAGCTGAAATTGCAGCCCTTAGAGCCGAAGTCAACAACTTAAAGGGAACAGCTATGCATGTTCAGAGCATTACTTGTGACCTGTGTGGAGGAGGACACGATACGAGCAATTGCCAGACAGGTAATCCTTTTGCTAAAACAACTGATACAGCTAATTATATTGGTAATTTTTTCAGGCCGCAACAAAACAATCCCTACTCCAACACATACAATCAAGGGTGGAGGCAGCACCCAAATTTCTCATGGAGCAATCAAAATGCAGCACAACAGCCACCCCCGGGATTCCAAGTACCTGAAAAGAAGTCCAACATGGAAGAGCTGATGGTCAAATTTATGCAAAACCAAGAAGCAACTATAAAAAATTTGGAAGCCAAACTTAGGCAGGACCAAACAGCAGCAATTCGAAACTTGGAGATGCAAATAGGTCAAATGGCTAAGATAATCTCCGAGAGACCTCAAGGATCCTTGCCAAGCAATACGGAGACAAATCCAAGGGAGCAAGTCAATGCTATCACCCTAAGAAGTGGTACAAAGCTGGAGGAGCCACATCAGAAGAATGAGACTGAAGAGCCAACTACAAATAAGGAACCATCAACTAAAATTCGTCAGTCACCAAAACAACCAGCAGATGGATGGTCTCCAGGTATACGATTTGCTGATCCAAATGTGAAGCCCTACGTGCCGCCACTACCATTCCCAGAGAGACAAATACAGCATCCAGATAAGGAATTTTCTAACTTTTTCAAAATTTTAAAGAATTTACATATTAATATTCCTTTTGTAGATGCTATTACTCAAATGCCCAGGTATGCCAAGTTTCTCAAAGAAATCTTAACAAATAAGAAAAAGCTGAAGGAGCATGAGAGAATAAATTTGAATGAAGAATGCTCAGCAATACTTCAAAATAAATTACCACAGAAGTTAAAAGATCCAGGGAGTTTTACTATCCCCTGCATTATTGGTGATTGTAGTTTTGATAAAGTTTTATGTGATTTAGGAGCAAGCATTAATCTCATGCCTTTTTCTATTTTCAGGAAGCTGGGTCTAGGAGAACCAAAGCCTACCACTATTACTCTTCAATTAGCCGACAGATCCATTAAATATCCAAGAGGTATAGTGGAGGATGTCTTGGTAAAGGTAAACAAGTTTATTTTTCCTGTTGATTTTATTGTTCTTGATATGGAAGAAGATTATGATGTACCCCTTATTTTAGGGAGACCCTTTTTAGCTACTGGAGGAGCTTTAATAGATGTTCAACAAGAAAAATTAATTCTTAGAGTCCAAGATGAACAAGTTACTTTTAATGTTTTCAAAGATACTAAACAAACTGATGATAATCAAACTTATTTTCTAATTGATATTATTGACAATCCATTATATGAGAATTCTGTAGAAAATAGGTTTGAGACTATAAAAGCGAGCAATGTCAAATTGAAAGAAGACTCGATCAAACATGAAAGTATTCCAATTGAAGTGGCACCGGATTGATCCACTTTAGAACTCAAAGAAAGTCAAGCTGAAGACTATAAATCAGAACTACTAGATAGGTTGTTTCTTTTCTTTTTAGTTTTGATCATTTTTTTTTCTTTTATTTTTTCAGTAATTTATTGTTGCTCTTTTACTGCTCTGGTGTGTATTTTCAATTTTGCAGAAAAATCAATGAGAACTCAAGCAAAATTTCAAAGCTCCAAAGAACCAGACTGAACCAAATCAGGTGTATTCCTTCCTATCCTTTATTGCACCCTTTATTTTTCTTTCTCCTTTAAGACAATGTAGAATAAGTTAAAAAAAAAAAAAAAAAAATCATGTGTCAAGAAGAAAATCTTGAGCAAGATAAACTGGATAAGTGATAAAAGATAGAATTATTTGCTAATGAATGTAACGAGTTAAAGAAGTAGATTATTTGGTCAACTTTTAGCAAGCCTACTTAGGTCATTAAAAGATTATTAGCACTTTTTATTGCACATGCACACTAACAAGGCAAAGTAGGTATTGATTATAAGGCCAACTGAGGATTCAATTATCACTGAAAATTGGATAATTAATATACATTCTAATCAAAGAAACTTGAATTTAAGGAAAGAGCTACCTGCCTATAAATAAAGTGCAAAAGATAGAGTATATGTGGATTGCCCAAAGCCTAGTAACTGGGTCTCTGCACCTAGGTCAAGTGTGAAAATTCATGTAAAATGGTGAAGGAAAGGCCAGGATGCTCAGCACAGTAAAAAAAAAAAAAAAAAAAAAAAAGAAAAGGCAGTGTGAAAGCTACCTTAATTCATGAGTATAAAATTGAGAATGTATAGAAAATTGACCAAAATAGGTGATAAGAGAAGGATACTTTTGTTCTTTTAATTTAATACTGAAATGCTAAAGTTAGTCATCACGAACACAAGTGCTATAGATCTTTGATGTACTCTAAGAAAGTTTTTAATTGTATTGACTGAAAAATTTGCTTCTGAAGCTCAATGCTTAGTTAGCAGTATTTTCTAAACTTTTTGACCTTTAATCCTAGATTTTATCTTTGTGATGGATAATCTTATTGAAACATGGTATTAAATAAAACATTGCTAAGGGACTAGCAATGACTAAGTTGGGGGGTGTGATAAGTGGTAAAAATATACTAATAAAAGTATTAAATTATAAAATAAATTAATCTATTTTTTAGAAATTGATATTTTTATTAATCTTATGTAGGAAAGAAGGCCACCAATGTGAAGATCTTATTTTTTTGGTTCAGATGAAAAAAATTTCAGGCAAAACGGACTTCAAACGAGCCCAGAATTGAATTTCAAAAAAAAAAAAAAAAAATCGCCGATGCAACGCTGACGTCAGGATGACGTCAGCATTTTTTGCGGCGCACGGTGGACCATCTGAAGGGTATTTTGGGAATTTCACATAGCAAAAGCGCTCTGATTGGCTGAAGAATGCGGCGGTCCATGCAACACCGGGCTCGCGCATGGTCCATGGAGGGCAATTTGGGAATTTTGGCTGATCCAACGGGCGGTTTTCACTGAAACTTGATCGGACGGCCGAAAAGAAGGCGCTGATGGATGGCATCCGCAGCTCCCGATCGAGATCCAACGGCTGAGATTCATCCCGACGTTAAACTAAAGATCAGAAGGCTTCTTTCTACGCGATCGGATGGCCCAGATTCGATCCAACGGTTGATCCAATGGCTGGCATTAAATCCGACTTGATCTGGGTTATTTTAAGGGGTTTTTGAGTGGTTTTTGGACCGTTTGATCAACATCTAACGGGCAGAATTACCCAGATCTTAATTTGAGTTGTTTTGGGAGTCTTAAACCTAAGTTTTTGATGGATTTTGGGGGAAATCAAACTCTTTATCTATAAAAACCTATGTTGTTGTCGTGAAAAAAAAAGAAGAGAGAGAGAGAGAGAGAGAGAGAGAGAGAAAGAGAGAGAGGGAGAAAAAGAGAGAGAGAGAGAAAGAGAGAGGAGAGAGGTAGAAAGAGAAGAGTGATTTGTGAGAAAATCAAAAAGGGTTTTTGATTTTCTTTCGACGATCAAGACATCGATCAAGGAGCCTCTTCTTCTTCGCCAAGTTCTCCACATCAAGAGCAGCAGACAATCAATTTCAGCAATCAAACAGTCTAATTTCTCTATGCTTTTTATTTTATTTGCTATTTTTGAACTTGTTATCATGAACTAAATTTTCTTTTACTAAGGCTAAGGTGTAGCCACTCTTTTGATGCAATATTCAGTGTGATTTATTTTTAAATTTTATTCATGAGGAGTATATAAATCTGATCTTAATGCTTTTAGATTACTGGCCATCTTCTAATTGATCTGATGAACATAGATGTTACGGACCAAGTACATCTATGTTAATGCTTCTTGATTATATACCTTGTATTATGAATCAAATTAGAATTCATATGCATGCGGGAAATTTTAGTGCGCTTTGGACGCAGCGTATTTTAATTAGAGGGTTTCACAAAACCTAATGCATTAATATTTATTTAAATTACACCTGGACCAAAGGATAATTAATAAATATTAATAGTTTTGCTATGCCTGGACCAAAGGGTAGTGAATAAATTAGGAGACTCCACCGTCACATGAAATAAAATTAATCTAAAAATCTGAATATTGTATTGACTGAGTTGGTGAACCGATTGCCTTAGTAATCCATTGCTCTTGAAGTTTAAAACCCTAATAATTTACACTCTCTCTATTTAATTAAAAACTTTTAATTATTTTTTTTATTTTCTTTAATTTCTTATTCTCATAAATCGATCTTCTAAATAAAGCATAGGAAAGAGCTTTTCAGTACTTATTTTCCAATCCTCTAGGGACGATACTCTACTCATTCACTTTATTACTTGATCGACTGGTGCACTTGCCATAGCTATAAATTAGCATGCATTGAATGACCCCCGACGCCTTGATTTATTTGATCATGCTTCCACAGAGGTCTCTATGAAGTACTTTCTTGTTGCTTGGCTAATCACCGACGGCCACACCAATCCATGTGGGAGGAGTGCATATTTTTAACACCCTTAACCTACTAGATCAGCAGGTTGAACTACTCCAGATCTACCATAGCTACCAATGGAGGAGGCTAAGGCACTGGTTAGGGTATCAAAGCAAGTGGGTCTGATTCAGATTTGATGGCAGAGGTAGTAGATTTTCGGGTAGAAGCCTTCCTTAGTGGCATCTTTCGGAAGCAAATGGTGGTCAGAAGTAGAGGAACTAAAGGGGTTGAGAGTAGAAGAAAGAAAATGAGATCGATTGAGCACCTTTTTTAGAGCAAGGACTTAAAGTACCTTTCCTCTAGCACCAATCTTGTTGGTGCAGAAAATTATGGACGCAAAAAAAAGCTAAAGTTAGAGAAAATAATGTCGCCGCCTGGACCTGCAAAACAAGTCCTAACTGAAAGTGTGGGTGGCTCTAGTAGGATCTTCCAACGGTCAAGTCAGATCTCTAATCAACAAAAATGGAGCACTCAAGAGAATTTTAGTGATATTTTTAAGCTTAGAGAGAAAATGTATCTAGAGGGTTCCTTATATAGGTGGAGCTCGTAACAAACTGATGGTGACAGCCATAACTGCCTGTTAGTAAGCCATTTGGAGCCACGTGAAGTTTGTTACAAAGGATGGTGTTCGTTGTCGTAACTTGCTAGTCCATTAGAGATTAATAGCTGCAGTTCGGTCAGGACTGTTACGTCTGTGAGCAAACTGTTAATAGTGAAGAGCTCTGCATCCTAGCAGTTCTAGAGAGGTTTGGCCATTTTCGAGGTTGTCCATAGGTTGGCGAATATTCGCTAAGTTAGGAGTTGAACTTGTATAGATGATGAGATTTTTTTATTGGAAAATGTGTTCTAAAGCCAATCATCTAAGTGATAGATGATTGAAATTAGTATATGAATTATCTAATGATAATAGTTATTTGGCTGGTTTATCATAGAAGTTCTATTTTTCTTAAATGAACTCTTAAATTATGATGAAGTCCTTAGAACCATTATCAATTGATAAAGAAGGATTTATCGGATGGTTCTTAAATTGTTTGCGATCAAATGATAAGTTATTAATAAGGATGATGACTTATCGAGTATAGATCATTGTTTGCCATATGCATTGGTTATCCTTGTAACCAAGTGGTGTGAAGATACTGGTATGGCATCTAGGTGAGATGTAGGAGTGCATTTGCACTGAACATAACCAATGTAGCACTCTATTATCAAGAGTAGATAGCTAAGGCCAATGGATATAAGTATCCCTCCGATCTGAGATCACCATGGTGACTTGCAAGCAACTCATTATACTTTGGTGTTGGACTGTCTGTATTTCTAATATAGATTTGGAAGGTTTCTGAGTATAGTCAAGTACTTGTAAAGTTGGTGTATGAGTCAAGATGGGATTGACCACTTCTGATTAGCTTTAGGAAGAGAATGTCTTATTGTGTTTTAATTTAGCAAAATCTAGGCCTGGATAATCTTCGTGAGGAGTCACGGGATTTGCAAAATTTTGAGACATAATAGAGATGACTTATATGAGTATTTGACAATGTACTTGAAGTCGTCTTGAGCATTAGTGGTCAAAGAGATGAATTATACGGTAACCATGGGCCAGGATTCTAAAAATGTTGGTTTGCATACATTCGACATATCCGGACGTCGGGAACTATTGTTAGATGGTTACTTCGACTGGTATAGGAATTGGTTCCTATGCTATCGGCTTAGATTTGGACCTATAGGGTCACACACATAAGAGTTTATAACTTAATCAAATGGTTAATCGATGATTGAGAATCATTCTAAGGTCAAACATTCAATGCGATTGATGTTTGACCTAATGCAAGTATTGCAGAAGGATCAATTAGCAATTAGATAGCTAATTGGCTCAATTTGATTGAGCAATTGGGTTGAGATCAAGTCTAATTGAATTAGATTCAATTAGAATTGGTTTGGACTTAATTAGATTAAGTTTAATTAATTTATTGGATAAGCCAATTGCAAGGATAAAATAGTTCCTAGTTGGACAAGAATTTGAGTGCACCTAATTCATAATTGAGTTAGAACTTAAATCAGATTTAAATATGGTTTAAACCAAACTTAATTAGGTTCCTAGTTGGACTAGGATCATCCATAATTAGGCTTGCATTAATCTTATTTTAATTAGGTTAAAAATTGATTTGACCTAGTTAAAACATGAGAATCCTAGTTAGACTAGGATTCCTTGTTTCCTTCCTTGCGCAAATTATCTCCAACACCCACCTAATTTTATTTTTAGATTTTTTCTATGTTCTCCACATCAATAAGAGCTTCTCCATGCACTAAATATCTAAAGAGATTAATTAAAATTTAATTTAATCAAATTTGATAAGTGGTTTGATTTCGTTTTCTTTTGAAAGAGTCCCAATTCTCCTAAAACTTCTCCTTGGTCTCCTTTTAAGACTAGGTTTTGACCTAGTCTTCTATATATAAAAGGGAGAATGTCTCCTATCAGGTTTAGGATATGTAAAATCTAAAAAAATCATGAAAAAATCAAAAGAAAAGGAGAAGAAGATGTGGAGGTTTGGGGTATCAAGTTTCTTGAAGAAAAGGTCTTCATCAAGACATCAAATGTTGATGTCTTGAAGGGATAAAGGTAAGAGAAGATTATCTTCTCTTTATTTTTCTTTTGAGTACTTTCTTCTTATTTATTTTATATAATTTTTATATGATAAAAATCTAAGAGAAAGAGAGGAAGAGGGCATAGGGATCTATGCTCCCAGGTATTGGGGCATAGTGATCTTTTTGGACATGATCTGATCATGTTCTAATGAGAGAAGGAAAAGAGAAGATGGTCTTCTCTTAGGATTTCTTTGAGAATCCTTCTTCTCTATATTTTGTATACTTTTTCTATGAGAAAAATTAGAGTGTGTGAGATCTGAAAATATTAGAAAAGCATAAGGGAGAAGGTCTTCCCTTTGTCCTAGCATAAGGATATTTTCAGGATATTAGTCGTTGATGTCCTGAAAGAGAAGATTTATCTTCTCTTTGGATCCTTTTCTATTATATTTTATTTTTGATATATGGAAGATTCAAAAATTGGATTTCTCTCCTAATTCTTCTCTTATTCTTCATCTCTTGGAATGTCCAAGAGATCCAAAGAATAAATTTAGATTAACCATCCGGAGGGATCCGTAAGAAGCTAGCACTTTGAGCGAATCTTCATTCGATGAACCTTTAATTTTATTGTAGTCTTGTGTGGATCTCTTGTGGAGGCTGGACACATGTGCGGTTCTAAAGACAACAACAAAAAACAACCATGAAGTTCTCAACCCATGCTAGGTAAGAGATTTGATCTCTTCTCTCACCTAGATGTGATCTAGGTTTTAGATCTAGAATCATTCTAGATCGAGGGTATTGATTTGATCAATACCAAATCCTTTTAATTTTAAATTTAGAAAGCATTATGACATATTATAGATCCTAGATATAGGATTTAGTAATTAGATTACATGCATTTGTTGATTAAATGGTTTAATCTACATGTTCCATTATGTTATATTTTAAAAATATTTTGAAATTCATGCATGAAATCCTGCATGTTTTTCATCAATGGTATCAGAGCATCTAAGTTCTTTTATAACATGTTCATATATGCTTGAGGATAAATATAAAAATTAAAACTAATTAAAGAGCGCACATACTGCCATAAGGTTGTCCTGTTGTAAGGTTAACCCCTTACAATGAAAAGGTTGTCCTAGTATGTACTGATCTGAATGTGAATCATGAACTATTTAGATTAGATCCAAGAAATTTATGATTAAATTTTCTAATTTTAAATCCAAAACTAAATAGATGTTAGATCTATTTTAGATTAGATCTAAATAATATCGGATTGCACATACTGCTATAAGAATATCTTGCTGTAAGGTTTATCTCTTACAGTGAAAAGATTGTCCTAGTATGTGCTGACCAGAATAACTTAAATCATAAATATATTAGATGAGATCTAAAATAATTTATAATTTATTTTTATATTTTAAATCTAATTTTAAATGATTTATGATCTAATCCATATGATGTGTTTTATATTTAGATCTAGATCCTATTATTGCATATGTTGATATATGATTTTGTTTGAAATCTAGAATGTATATGATATATTTATTTATAGAATTTAAATTAAGAACTTACTTTCTATAAAACCCTAGATTCGAAACCCTAGGATATAATCAAAATATTAAAACAAATCAGATCTAAAATCATATATTGAATATGATTCAATATAAACTATTTATAATTTAAAAATATTTCAAATGAATAAATCAGAAATTAGTTCTGAGGTTCTATAAATCCAAACTCATAAGCTTGAACTTAATTGAGAATTAAGTGATTCTTTAGGATCTAGGTTTGTGATTTGAAGATCATAAGATAAATTCATAAAACATGGGTTAATGGATAATGGGTTAGCTTTGATCAGCTCCTTAACTAGGTTAGACCTAGGGTTAGATTAAATATGGACTTAGTTAAAAAATTTATCAAACCTAATTAATAGTTAATTAGGATTAGATCATTTGTTTAGATCAATTTAATAATTATAGTTGATCAAAGTCCATACATCTAACAAATGGATACTGATCGTGGCTCAGTGGTCGAGCCCGAGTCTTTAGGCAAACCAAATCAAAATTGATAAATCGATTGGTATCTAAGATAAGTCTGGCATCCTAGATCGATGCTTTTTAATTGACAGTCCACTTATCTAGCTATTTTTTATGGTGTCTAAGGCAAGCCTTAGTAGACTCTTCCACCAATCTTACTTACCTGGCCAATGTGGTTAATCAAGTTTTGATTAGGTTGCTCATTGATTCATGCTAACCCATGTCATATAGAAAATTAGTGAGACTAATTTTATTTAGTGAGACTGATCTAGGTGCCCATGGATTGAAATTGATCCTAGTCCTTGTCGATGACTTAAGAAGTCGGTGGGAGGACTTGACTTGATGAAGTCAGTGGGAGCAAATTAGTCCATGTCCTTTCTATCCTTAAATCACTAATAATTTAAATCTTCTAAAATTATTAGGTTCTTAAAATGATAAAGTTATGGAGATAACTGAGTCATAGCCTTCCATTAAGTTGGATGATAATGGATCCATTAACTCAATAATCATTGGAGGCCCAAAGGCCTGGTGCTTATTGACTAATGAAATTATCATTCATAATATGATAACTTAGAAGTGTCTCTCTAATGATGGTTCAGTTGGCCAACCAAAGTTGGGCCTAATCATTCATTGGTTAGATGTACCAAGTATAGTCATGTTAATAGTTGGACTTAACCAGATCCTTACAGTGGAGGCCAAAGACTACTGATTAGGTTTCTAGGATAAAATTAAATTACTAAAAATTTTTTAAAGAAATAATTGATTAATAAACCTATCCGTAGATAAACATGGGTTGGCCAACCAAAGTTAGGCTCTTGTGCATTCTATGTGAATTCTAGTACCTACTAGAAAATTAAAATAATTTCTCAAATTGGAGGTAGAGGCTACTAATTCAAATAAAATAGTGAAAGAACCTTAAGACTAAAGTCCAAGTCTCTAGACTTAATATAATTCATAAACTTAGGTCTATGTTCTCTTTTCTCATAGAATAAGGCTAAACCCTAATTGCTCCAATCATTATTAGTCAGTGACAACCTATGGGACCCAACTTCGATAATTAGTATCGAAAGTTAAAATTGGTTCAATAGTATGAATTGGTTCGTATTGGGGCTTCTAAGTTCGGTTAAAATAATTAGTCCAAAATTGATCCAAATCAGGCATATTGCTTCTACTGTTAGAAGCTGGATCATAGGAAGAAGAATTATCTTGCTTTCCTTGACCATAATAGGCTGAACAAGAGAAAGGAATAAGAGTTGCTCATTAAGGATGTTATATGATAATATTTTAAAATTTTTCTATATGTAATTCTACTACCTGGATATTAGATACCGATGATCTTATGTAATTTATTGCAAGGACTATTGAAAAGTGGAATGTTTGAAAATGGTTAGAGATACCTAAATGTTAGGGATGGAAGTCTTGTTTCAATCCTAGCTTTAGAAATTGTCAAGCTTATTTTTAAAAGATGTCATTTTGAGTAATTATCACCATTATCCATTGTTTATGATAAATGTGATCTCTGTACCTTTCAGTCAGAGATGGATAATATTTATCAATAAAAAAGATTATTATGATATTATTATGAATAATATTATAATAATACATGGATAATAAAATATCATTTAACATCTATACAGCTTGTTGTTAGATATATGTGCCCTAGAAGCCAGAATTGGCTGACACTTATAATACACTTCTAGGGATAAAATTATAATTTTGACTAAAATCAATAAAATGGATTATTTTTTATCATATATGTGTATTTAGTGTCTGTGATATATCCTTTGAGTTAATGGTAATGATAATTAATATTTTCAAGAGTTGAAAATTTAAGACATGAATAATCATTATTAACTCATAAAATGCTCCCGACCATAGGATCATCACGAGGATGGTGATTGATCTGGAAGGTTGGTGTACAATCGCTTCTTTTTAGTAGATGAGTTTTGAGTCTACGATGTGGAGACACCAGAGCGAGAGTATAGGTACTTGTTAGAGAACGAGGGCACTGAGCGTGACCACCTCGAGTAGTCATTAGGAAGTCTACCTTCTCGTCAATGACTGACTCGATGCTGCAGTGGTGTGTCTGGTTCTTTGACCTGAGGTGCATCGGTAGTTCACCTTGAGGGTGTTATAGTTTGACTACACCATAACTCGGTCTCCTAGCCATACGGAACCCTGAGGTGTATGTTGGCTATAGCATGTTCATTGTAGGAACTGGATTGCATCAAGATGGAATCTATCTACCTCGGTGGTAGAGGAGCAGCCCTATGATGATCATGAGAATCAAGTCCAGAAGCCCATGGCCATGGCAGGTAGAGTGAAATAATAGAAAGAGTTTCTATTTAGATTTTCACATCGGACTTGAATCGAATGATTACATCATATGACAGAAACTAGGGTTTGACGAGTTCACCTTAACCCTAATCTGATCGGGGCTCAAGATAGAAGAACTTAATCACACAGGTAGCTGCACCAAGAGGTTCGCATTCAGCTCTGATGGGTTGCCACCATATACTGCTAGGTGTCACTGGTGGATTTTGGGAGCAATTAGAATGATTTAGATGATCGATCATTCTAGCTGTTCGAATCAGAAGAGTTCTGATCCATCGAAAGAAGTTTCGATGATGTCGATGATAGAGATCATGACATATCCCATTACCATACAGAACTGAACCTAACTGGGTCACACAAACAAGGGTTTGAATCTGGTGATCATCAATTGAACTGATCTCAGTTCAATTGATCTGAATGAGATTCAATTAGGTTCAAGAAAATCGTGCTAGCACTCGATTGAACCTAACGTTCTTCTTTTACTATCATAAATAGTTATCCTGACTGAGCCAAAGGAGTTTGTGCTCGATCAGAGGCCTTCACTTGGTCTGACTGGAAGCCTGTCCAGGTCAGAAAAGGGTTGTCTTATTTTGTAAGACAATACCTGCCATTTTTGGTCACCTGCCATTTCTTCGTTCCTTTGACTTTGGTCAAAAGTTGACCTTTGACTGGTCAAATGTTGACCATTGATACTTTGACTTTTGTCCATGTGTCACTGCACCTATTGGAGAGCTGGTGGGGGCTTGTCCTCCTACCAGAACCTGGCAAGGAGGAGGGTGCACGCCACCCTTGGCGTGCGCCCAAGCTGGAGGCGCCCAGGAGTCCCTGTTGGATAGGGACTCCATCTCCTTTTTGGATTCCAATTAGAGTTCTCCTAAGAACCAAGTTTGACTGGTCTTAGGCACCATCTAAGGAGGAATCCAAGGGACTCTATTTTCCCACCAATCAGATTTAGATCTGATTTCACAAAGGGTTGTGATTGGTTGGGAAGAAGAGGAGTTGGATCACGCATAGTCTATAAATAAGACCCTACGCCCAACTCAAAGAGAGAATGAATTCCCCATGCCCCAAGGCTGCCTCTCTCCTCCTCCTCCATGCCAAGACCATCTTCTCCCTCTCCTCTCCATGCCCAAAGTAGTTTAGGATCCAAGTTGGTGCAATCCAGATGAGAGAAAGGCGATAGAAAGCTAGAAGGCTGCGCTGCTGCAAAGGACAACTGCTGATCTTCAAAAGTTATTTTGAAGATCCTCCAAATCAGATTCAGATCTTATTTTTGGAGATGTGATAGAGAAGAAGAGGATCTCCAGATCCTAGCCCTAAGTGGATACCGGTAGAGGCCAGGCACTTGCATGGCTAGATCCAGAACCTTCCGCTGCTTACAGGATCATCAATGGGTAATAGGATTACCCTACATCAAGGTAAATTAAATTTGATTTAATTTATCTAGATTTTATTTTTATTATTAGAATAATAAGAATCAAATCTAAAATATCATAGATCTGATTTAGATCAAAAAAAAAAATTTTTGAAATATATCTCTTGATCCGATCAGATCTGAACGAACCTGATCCGGGAAATCAGGATTTTCCTTCAACTGGTATCAGAGCCAAGGTTCTAAAAGTATTTAGATCTAATTTTAAATTTATTTTAATTAAAAATAAGTGATTTTAGATGTCACATGAGATGTGATTAGATCTAAAATTAGAAAAAATTAAAATTAAATGATTTGGATCTAAGATTAGAAAATATGCATGACTAGTTCTAAAATAGAATAGTTCTATAGAATAGTCTTGCATGTTTTTGATTTAATTTGATTAAATCATATTTTAGATCTATTTATTTACTATTTTTTGATATTATAATTATTATAATAACATCTA
Organism: Cocos nucifera; assembly: GCA_006176705.1. Lineage (NCBI taxonomy): Eukaryota > Viridiplantae > Streptophyta > Magnoliopsida > Arecales > Arecaceae > Cocos > Cocos nucifera. The sequence continues at coordinate 312,203 of QRFJ01000063.1, forward strand.
AAAAATAGTAAATAAAAATTATTTAATTTTAAACATCATATGAGATATGATTGATGCATGTCTAGACTAGTTGTAGAATAGTTCTACATATTGTCTAGATTAGAAGTTTATTTTGATAAGATCAATTTAAATCTAATTTTTTAGATTATTATGAGATAATTTAGATCTAAAAATATGCATGATTGATACATGAGATGTATGCAAAATATGCCATGATTAGATCTAATTTGTATATGAGATATATGATATAGATCTAAAATTGTTTTGTAGTATTACATGTTCCTGATTAAGGCGTTCCTCTTGGCCGTCCGGATCATAAGAATGAAGAAGGGATTTAAAGGCCCTCTCCTTTCCATTCGATGGGGTGTTCTTATGATGTGTAGGGGTGCTGCATGTTCGTCCTTAATCAGAAACCCAAAACTTACTTTCTGCAAAATCCTAGATCCTGAAACCCTAGGATTTATTGTGCATATTTTGTTTATGAACCCTACTTAATTAAGAATTAAGATTATGAAATATTAATTAGGTCTAAAATTGAGAATTTTCAGATCTAAGACATATTCATAATACTGGGTTCGGGCTTGGGTAGCTCAATTAGGTCTAAGCGGTTGATCAAACCGAATCAAGAGTTGGTTAGATGGGATCAACAATGCTTAAATTGACCAGCCTAATAGGATTAAGTCTGGGTCAAGATCGAGTCACGATCAAGCAAGACCTAATTAGGCTCAGAGGTTAGAGTCTGGATTGTAGGCTAACCCAATTGGTTCTGGACTCAACAATTTGGTGTCTAAGGTAAGTTTGGCACATACGACCGACTGGTTTTTAATTGGAAGCTACTCGACCTGAATGCATTCTTGTACGAGTTAATGGCATATTCCTTCCACCGGTCTCACTTACCTGGCCATATCTGTTGACTCAGTTCTGATCTGAGGTGGTCAATAATCCTGAGCTAACCCATGCCACTAGGTTAGTCATAATTGTTATGACTATGACAAGTCTAGTTTAATGAGACCTGAATCAATTCTCCCTAAGAAAAGATTAAGTCTGAGGTCTTCCACCATTGTAGATGTGCGGGCCCTTCCCGGGGTTGATTGTTCTCGGCTGGATACAGTGGCTCAGTTGCACCGAGAAGATGCAACCATGTCTATTAGGCATTGGATGCTATGGGCTGGAGGATGAGTTGGGCTCAATATTTCGGATACGGTGAGAGACTCAATTAGGAATCCAGTCTATGCAAATGGTGGGTCTGACTTAACTAAGGAGTGGATCAATATTCTGGATACGGTGAGATTCATGAATTAGAGACCAAGTTTGGGTGCACCATGATTAGAGAATCATTGAACAAGAGTTGTTCACTCATTGGCTAACCCATCACCAATAACTGTTAGGTGAGGTGATGAGTCAGTTGGTGAGACCGCACCACCCACTAGAAATCATTAATCATGGAGATTTTTGCATCTCTACAGAGGGAGTGTAGGGATCCAAGAAAATAGTGGGAGCTAATTTGTTTAAAAATAAAATTTCTAAATAAATTGGTCAAGTCATAATTACAGTATCTAACTAGAATCTTTGACTCTCTATAGAAAAATGTCTGCGTCCAACCCATTGGCACGTATCCTGGACACACATAGACTGATCGGACCCAATTATAAAGATTGGCTCAGGAACTACAAAATTATTTTGGGTTTCGAGAAGTTAACCCATGTATTGGATCAGGACCCTCCCACCTTACCAGCTCGTCCATCCACTGAACAGAGAGCATCTCTAGAAAAATGGATAGACGAAGATAATAAGGCCAGATATTACATGTTGGGCTCGATGTCTGATGAGCTCCAGCGCCAACATGAAGATATCGGGACTGCTCGCCAAATGTTGGCTCACCTGCAGGAGATGTTTGGTGAACAGAGTCGCGCAGCCAAATATCAAGTCACGAAATGACTTTTTAAGGCTAAGATGCGTGATGGGCAGTCAGTCCAAGATCACTGTCTGATGATGATCAAGGACTTGGAAGAGCTTGAGAAGCTCGGTGTGAAGTTAGACTTGGATCTGCAGAATGATATTATTCTGCAATCCTTGACTGATGCATATGGGCAATTCATCATGAATTACCACATGCATAAACTTCAAAATTCCTTGGCCGAATTAATGAATATGCTGGTTCACCGCTGAGCTTTCTATGAAAGGTTCTAAAGGCTCAGTTCTTGCTATGGAACGGACTTCTTCCAAAAGAAAGTCTTATGGAAAGAAAAAGAAGTCTGTGAAAAAGCAAGAAGGTGGAAGGAGGAAAGAAGAAGAAGGCAGAGCCGAAGAAGAAGGCCGATGTCAAAGGAAAAGTGTTTCCATTGCAACAGCGACGGCCATTGGAAGCGGAACTGCCCTACTTACCTGGCCACCCTGAAGAACAAGAAGGAAGGTCCTTCTGGAGGTATGCTCGTTATTGAGTCTAACCTTACGGTTTCTTCTGCATCCAGTTGGGTGCTTGACTCTGGTTCTAGTGCTCATCTGTGCACTTCCATGCAGGGTCTTGAGGATAGCAGGAGGCTGAGGGATGGAGACATGATCCTATACGTCGGTAATGGAGCAAGAGTTGCTGCAGTGGTGTGGAACATACCCTCTTCGATTACCATCTGGTTTAGACTTAGTTTTGAAAGACTGTTATTATGTGCCTGCAGCTAGCAGGAAATTTGATTTCTATTTCATGCTTAGCACTAGAAGGCTATGTGATTACCTTCTTTAAGGACCATTGTAACATTCTTTATGAAAGAAATAAAATTGCAAATGGTTTCCTTATTAATGGTCTTTATCAGCTACATATTGATGTATCTGTTCTAACTATCGAGCAAAACATGAATGCCAAACGACCTAGGGATAGTCCAAATGATAGGATATCTATGGCACCTGAGATTAGGTCATATAGCAGAAGATAGGATCAACAAATTGGAGAAAAATGGGCTATTGAGTCCATTGACTTTGAGTCATATCCAACTTGTGAATCTTGTCTTCAAGGCAAAATGACTAAACTCCCTTTTGTTAGGACATGGGGAAAGGGCCACAGATCTCCTTGCCCTAGTACATACTGATGTGTGCGGCCCATTTGATGTGCCGGCTAGAGGCAATTTTGTCTACTTCATTACCTTTACCGATGATCTGTCTAGGTATGGGTATGTGTATCTTATGAGACACAAGTCTGAAGCTTTTGAAAAGTTCAAAGAATTCAGACATGAAGTAGAAAAACAAACTGGAAAACCCATTAAGGTTCTTCGATCAGATCGAGGAGGTGAATACCTTAGCCGAAAATTCCTAGACTATCTCAAGGAAAAATGGCATAGTCTCTCAATGGACTCCACCAGGAACACCTCAACTCAACGGAGTTTCAGAATGGAGAAATCGGACTCTATTGGATATGGTTCGATCCATGATGAGCTTCACAGACCTCCCTGATTTTCTTTGGGGACACTCATTGTTAACTTCAATTTATCTACTGAATAGGGTTTCCTCTAAAACCGTTCCTACCACACCGTATGAGATATGGCATGGTAAGAAACCAAGTCTGAGTCATCTCAGAATTTGGGGTTGTCCGGCTCATGTCAAAAGACAACAAGCGGACAAGTTAGAGTTTAGGTCCTTTAGAGCTCGATTCATAGGATATCCTAAAGAGTCATTAGGATACTATTTCTACATTCCAGAAGACCACAATGTGATTGTGAGTCGACATGCCATCTTTCTTGAAAAATAGTTTATTCAAGATAGCGGCATTGGAAAGCAGATTAAGCTTGATGAGAAAGTCTCACAAGTACAACGAGCTAAGGACCAATTGGAACCAAATCAGGTTGAGCCAATAAGAACACTACCTCCTCCACCTCGTAGATCGGAAAGAGTTTTCCATCCCCCTGAAAGATACTTAGGTATTATTTCAGAGGAAGTAGAGAAAATGTTCCTCGTAGGTAATGGTGCTCATGGTGATGATCCCAAAACCTACAACGAGGCGATATCAGATATCGACTCCGAGAAATGGCTAGAGGCAATGAAGTCAGAAATTGACTCGATGCACTCAAACCAAGTCTGGACCTTGGTAGATCCACCAGAAGGTATAGTACCTATTGGGTGTAAATGGATCTTCAAGAGAAAGATTGGTGCAGATGGGAATGTGGAGACATTCAAGGCTAGACTAGTGGCAAAAGGTTATAGTCAATGCGAAGGCATTGACTATCAGGATACCTTTTCCTCAGTGGCTATGCTAAAATCCATCCGCACATTGCTTGCCGTTGCAGCCTATTTCGATTATGAAATATGGCAAATGGACGTGAAAACGGCATTCTTAAATGGATATCTTGAGGAAGATATCTATATGGAACAGCCGCTAGGTTTCACATCCAGTGATACTGATCACAAGGTTTGCAAGCTGCAAAGGTCCATATATGGACTTAAGCAAGCATCTCGGAGCTGGAACACTCATTTTCAATGATGTGATCAAAATGTTTGGTTTCATCAAAAATGAAGAGGAACCATGTGTTCTTCAAAAAGGTCAGTGGGAGCGCTGTTGTCTTCCTCGTATTGTACGTGGATGACATCCTCCTTATTGGGAATGATATTCCCATGTTGACATCAGTCAAAATATGGTTGTCTAAAGGAATTCTCCATGAAAGACCTAGGTGAAGCATCCTTTATTCTAGGAATTAAGGTCTATAGGGATAGACCGAATAGGATGCTAGGACTTTCACAGAAGATGTACATAGAGGAAGTACTAAAGAGGTTTAGTATGGAAAACTCTAAGAGGGGATTAATACCCTTCAGACATGGTATTCATCTTTCCAAGAAGATGTGCCCTAGCACACCTGAGGAAATAGAACGCATGAGCAAGATCCCTTATGCTTCTGCAATAGGGAGCCTCATGTATGCCATGCTATGTACACGACCTGATATAGCCCATGCTGTGAGTGTCACAAGCAGATATCAGTCAAATCCAGGTGAAGAACACTGGACTTCTGTGAAATGTATCCTTAAGTACTTGAGAAGAACTAAGGATATGATGTTGGTCTTTGGTAATGGAGAACTCCAAGTCCAGGGATACACAGACTCGGATTTCATGTCCGATATAGATGATCGAAAGTCGACATCTGGGAGTCTGTTTGTGTGCAATGGTGGAGCTGTCAGCTGGAAGAGTTCCAAGCAAACCAGTGATAGCAGATTCCACCATGGAAGCAGAATATATCGCTGCATCAGAGGCTGCAAAGGAAGCATTCTGGTACAAGAAGTTTGCTGCAGAAATTGGAGTAATGCCATCAGATGCCATTCCTCTTTACTGCGACAACAATGGCGCCATAGCCCTTGCTAAGGAGCCGAGGTCTCACCAAGAAATCCAAGCACATTGAGCGGCGATACCACCTCATCCGCGATTACCTCGAGAAGGGTTACGTCGAGGTCAAGAGAGTCAACTCCACAGATAATGTGGCAGACCCACTTACAAAGCCATTGGGCCAGCAGAAGATCGAAGCCCACCTTGAGAAGATGGGACTTAGACTTGTAGCCAATTGGCTTTAGGACAAGTGGGAGATTGTTAGATATATGTGCCCTAGAAGCCAGAATTGGCTGACACTTGTAATACACTTCTAGGGGCAAAATTATAATTTTGACTATAAATTAATAAAATGGGTTATTTTCTATCACATATGTGTATTTAGTGTCTGTGATACATCCTTTGAGTTAATGGTAATGATAATTCATATTTTCAAGAGTTGAAAATTTAAGACATGAATAATCATTATTAACTCATAAAATGCTCCCGACCATAGGATCATCACGAGGATGGTGATTGATCCGGAAGGTTGGTGTACAATCGCTTCTCTTTAGTAGATGAGTCTTGAGTCTACGGTGTGGAGACACCGGAGCGAGAGTACAGGTACTCGTTAGAGAACGAGGGCACTGAGCGTGACCACCTCGAGTAGTCATTAGGAAGTCTACCTTCTCGTCAATGACTGACTCGATGCTGCAGTAGTGTGTCTGGTTCTTTGACCTGAGATGCATCGGCAGTTCACCTTGAGGGTGTTATAGTTTGACTACACCATTACTCGGTCTCCTAGCCATATGGAACCCTGAGGTGTATGTTGGCTATAGCATGTTCATTGTAGGAACTGGATTGCATCAAGATGGAATCTATCTACCTCGGTGGTAGAGGAGCAGCCCTATGATGATCATGAGAATCAAGTCCAGAAGCCCATGGCCATGGCAGAGTGAAATAATAGAAAGAGTTTCTATTTAGGATTTTCACATTGGACTTCGAATCGAATGATTACATCATATGACAGAGACTAGGGTTTGACGAGTTCACCTTAACCCTAATCTGATCGGGGCTCAAGATAGAAGAACTTAATCACACAGGTAGCTGCACCAAGAGGTTCGCATTCAGCTCTGATGGGTTGCCACCATATACTGCTAGGTGTCACTGGTGGATTTTGGGAGCAATTAGAATGATTTAGATGATCGATCATTCTAGCTGTTCGAATCAGAAGAGTTCTGATCCATCGAAAGGAGTTTCGATGATGTCGATGATAGAGATCATGACATATCCCATTACCATACAGAACTGAACCTAACTGGGTCACACAAACAAGGGTTTGAATCTGGTGATCATCAATTGAACTGATCTAGTTCAATTGATCTGAATGAGATTCAATTAGGTTCAAGGAAATCGTGCTAGCACTCGATTGAACCTAACGTTCTTCTTTTACTATCATAAATAGTTGTCCTGACTGAGCCAAAGGAGTTTATGCTCGATCAGAGGCCTTTACTTGGTTTGACTGGAGCCTGTGCAGGTCAGAAAATGGTTGTCTTATTTTGTAAGACAATACCTACCATTTTCGATCACCTGTCATTTCTCGTCCTTTGACTTTGGTCAAAAGTTGAACTTTGACTGGTCAAATATTGACCATTGACACTTTGACTTCTGTCCATGTGTCATGCACCTATTGAAGAGATAGTGGGGGATTGTCCCCCTGCCCGAACCTGGCAAGAAGGAGGGCGCACGCCACCCTTGGTGTGCGCCCAAGTTGGAGGCGCCCAGGAGTCCCTGTTGGATAGGAACTCTATCTCCTTTTTGGATTTCAAATAGACTCCTCCTAAGAACCAAGTTTAATTGGTCTTAGGTGCCATCTAAGGAGGAATCCAAGGGACTCTATTCCCACCAATTAGATTTAGATCTGATTTCACAAAGGGTTGTGATTGGTTGGGAAGAAGAGGAGTTGGATCACGCAGAGTCTATAAATAAGACCCTGCGCCCAACTTAAAGAAAGCATAAATTCTCCATGCCCCAAGACTGCCTCTCTCCTCCTCCTCCATGCTAAGACCATCTTCTCCCTCTCCTCTCCATGCCCAAAGTAGTTTGGGATCCAAGTTGGTGCAATCCAGATAAGAGAAAGGCGACAGAAAGCTAGAAGACTGCGCTGCTTTAAAGGACAACTGCTGATCTTCGAAAGTTATTTTGAAGATCCTCCAAATCAGATTCAAATCTAATTTTTGGAGATGTGATAGAAAAGAAGAGGATCTCTAGATCTAGCCCGAGTGGATATTGGTAGAGGCCAGACACTTGCATGGCTAGATCCAGAACCTTCCACTGCTTATAGGATCATCAACGGATAATAGGATTATCCTACATCAACGTATATTAAATTTAATTTAATTTATCTAGATTTTATTTTTATTATTAGAATAATAAGAATCAGATCTAAAACATTCCAAATCTAATTTGGATCAAAGAATTTTTTTTTTAAAATATATCTCTTGATCCAATCAGATCTGAACGAACTTGTTCTGAGAAATCAGGATTTTCCTTCACTTGTTAAGTATAATGTATACATTTAATAAATACCCAAGTTAGATTATGTCATAGATGTCTATATTTGACATTATAGGCTTAGTCATCTTGATAAGAACAAGATAAATGGGTTAACTTGATAGAGAAACCTTGACATCAATGATTGTGAATCATTGATAACCTATGAGTCTTATCTTCTTGAAAAGATGACAAAGTCACCTTTTATTGGAAAAGATGAATGATTGCTGTCGTGGGCAGTCAAAAATAAAATCTAACTCAAACTATATAGATAGGATGAATCAGGATCGAATCCATAGAGATCATGTTAATTGCATTTAAATTATAAATTAAAAGTGATTAGGATTAATTAAAAGTTGATTAATTAAAAAGGCTACTTAATTTAATTAAGAAAGTAAATTAAATAGCAAATTAATTAAAAAGGAGTTGCAGGTATGGAGATGGATTCTTAGGATCTCAATTGATCACTTATTTGAAAGTTGGTATTCTTTTTAATATGCTTTAATTGATATCTAATCAATAAAGATATAACCTATCTTATAGAGCACAGTCTGTACCCTTAGATCACAGCCTATCTCTTAAAGTTATAGGCTAGTCTAAATTAATTTAGATATATAAAAAAAAAAATTAATCTAAATATAATTTATCCTAAGAGCATGAACCGTATCCGTAGATCATGACTCATCCCAAGGATAATAAATTATTCTAGATTAATAGCAAAAAAATAAAGACATAAAAATATTTAAACTAAAAATAATCTTTATTGCTAACTAAAAAGAAATACAAAAGATGGAAAATAGAAAACACCATCAGAATAAAATCATAATGATCTCCTGAGAAAGAGAGGACCAGCCAGACATCGAGGAGCTTCTCACTGAAATCTTCATCCTGGAGCCTTGCTGAAGAATCCAGGCCACAACAGGTGACAGAAATTTAGAATAGAAGAGAAGTTTTGGTGGAGATGCAGGCTTTGGTGCTAGTTTGAAGAAGGAAGAAGAGAAAAGGTTGAAGAAAGAAGAGCTTGAGAGAGAAAATCAGGGAGAGAGAGAAAAATTTTGGTGAAAAGAGGGCTTTGGAGAGCTTAGGAGGGGCTAATCCCCTACGGGGAGGCTTATGTCTTGTTGGTTTGGCTTTCAGGAGATTTTTGTAGAGAGAAAAGGAGAGAAATTGAGTTAGAGTCTTAGAAAAATAAGGGAAAACAAGTTTAAATTGGATTCTACTACCTGTGATGAATTTCAGTCGTCAAATCAGGTTCTAATGGCTCAGATTTGGTCAAAATCGACCTTCTATAGCTTAAATAGGGTCTCAATTAAATTTCAGCCATTCGATCAGTCAATTGGATGAATTTGGACCATTGGATCATGCTGAATCTTTCTTAATCATGTTGGAATCCCTTTTCCACCATTGGATCTTCATCGGCTTGCTTCTTGGCCATCCGATCATGTAATATTAGCTAAGTACTGTTCGAATCAAAGCAGGATTTGATGTTGGATATCCACCAAAAGGAACAAGGACCATCCAATCGTGCATCTCCTATAGCCATAGACCATGCAGATCGGGCACACGGAAGACCTCTGCCAATCACTACATGCCATGCCAATACAAAATGACATATATGCCCCTATGAACCACGACATTTTCCTATAAACCCTTTAAGGGTCATGGTTTGCCATGCGGTGTCTATTGATTGGATCCTCGTGCTAAGCTAGCCGGTCTACGACAGGAACCATGGACCGAGATGCTAGTCCACCATGCACCAGCCTATTTATTTATTTATTTATTTTATTTAAAACTTCTGAGCTTCATAACTTTATCATTTTAACTTCAATTTGAATGAAATTTATTCCGTTGCATCCCATAAATTGAGCTCTTTTTATCCATAGTCTTCCTTTCTATAAAAGATAAAAATATCAATTCTTAAAAAATAAAAGTAAACTAATTAATAAATTAATAAATTAATATTTTTATACATATATTTTATATATTTATCACACCCCTCAACTTGAACTTTACTCATTCTCAAGTAAAGTAGATAGATTAGCAATATATACCAACTCAGTCTTGAATTAAAAGTTAAGTTTAGACACTCATAAAGATAGCTGATACCTGGCCAAATCATTAAAGAGGTATATCATCGGATTACCAATTCGACCCAATTAATGGTTGAGTCTTAATGATAGGAACATGATGTTATTGTTAAGATACCATGTTTATCAGTTTAAATCTAATTTTTTAAAATTTCATAGAGATATGAAGGGAGTAGTGAGTCGGATCGAATCCATAGAGAGGCAATGATTTAATTCTAAAATCTTTACATTTTTTTTAAAAGAAAAAAAATAGAAGGATTTTTAAAAAGAAAAGTAAAGTCAAAAAATAGATTTATTAATAAAAGCATAATTCAAATTATGCAAAAAAATAAACTTGGTACTAAGATCCACTATTTAGATCTTAGCGGCTATTTGCGATAAAATTAAAGAGCAAAAGAAAAGAATAATTAATTTAAAGAGCTAGAATTGAAAAAAATAATAAAGCTTTCTTTATTAAAACTAAAATGTAGAATTTAAATACAAGAAATTAAAGAAAAGAAAAGAGAAAAGAAAACTAGAAGGAGATCGTAGATCGGCATAGGCATGGCGATGGCGTAGAAGACTGGCTCTTCTTCTCAGCACTGTAGCTTTGAAGCAACCTTCAACCCTGAGCTTGGCTTCCATCCTATACCTTGGCTTCCCTCTTACCTGATCTATTCATTTCTGGAGGCTTGGGGTCCTTTTTATAGAGCTAGGAGGGTTGGAGATTTTTTTTGGAGGTAATGTGGGACTAAGAGCCTTTTTAATCACCAAAATACAAAAAAATCTGAGTAAAATTTGGATTAAAATAGCTTTGATATGAATTTGGTAAGTCTAGTGAATTCTAGCCATTCAATAGAAATCCAACGAATCAAAAATCATCAAAATTGGATGCATATCAGCCTAGATAAGATCGAATTAAATTCTGGCCATTGATCACGTGTTGATGGAAGAAATCTAGCCGCTGATCGTGCGTTGGGAGTTCTGATCACTATCGAGAGTGTTCTGGATCGTTGGATCATCCCTTGGATTGAGCACTGCCATTGGATGGCGATCCGCATGAAGCTAAGTTCGAATCAAATTCAGTTTTAAACCTCCACTATCCGATCTTGACCGCAAGCAACTGCAACCGTTCGATCGTGCCTTTACTGTTCCGATGGACTGCGTGGATCGATTGCACTATACACCACAACCAATCAGCGCCTCTTATCACTAAGTGAAAAGTTCAAAATGCCCTATGAGCTGCGATAGATTTCTGTGAACCCTTTAAGGGTCTAGGTCCACTACGTGTTGCTTTATGATTCACCAATTTCTGCTGAGCTGGCGGTCCATGCCTGGATCGTGGACTGGCTGATGGCTTCCGTGGCTAATTCGGCTTGGATGGCTAGCTTGGCACATTGGCTTCATTGGCTTGGCTTGGCACGTTTGGACGCGCTGACTGATATGGCGCGGTGGCTTGAGCCGACTGAGTCGCATGTTATTTTCATTTAATTTTTATTTATTTTATTTTTTTTAGAAATTCATATCTTTTTCGTTTTAGCTCTGTTTTATATGAAATTTATTTTATTATGATAAAAAAATAAGCTCTTTCCATTGATTGTAAAATTTTATTTTTTAATTTTTTATTATTTTTTAATTATTTTTTAATTAATAAAAAAATATGAATTTTTTAAAAATATGTATCAATTAATTATTAATTCTTAAAAATAAATATAAATTAATTGATAAATTGATGCTTTTATAGATAAATTTATGGTACTTATCACACCCCTTAACTTAAGCTTTGCTTGTCCTCGAGTAAAGAAAAAATTTAGTTTAGATTATCATGTTTCATTGAGATCCTCCTTTTCAAGAATAGGTCTAGGATTTAAGATCAAAAGTTTAGATAGTATTACTAACTAAGTTTTGAGTTTCAAAAGCAAAATTTATGGTAGATTAATCAAAAACTTTCTTAAAGTTCATCTAAAGATTTTCAGCACTTCATGAATACTAACTTAGCATTTGGGTGTTAATTCAAAGGACAAACGAATCTTCTTTTATCACCTATTTTGGTTAACTTTTTTATATACTTCCAAGTTAAGTGCATGAATTAAGGTAGCTTTCATACTGCTCTTTTTTTTTTTTGAAAAGAGCAATAGTGCTGAGCATCCTGGCCTTTTCTTCACCGTTTGATGTGAACCTCCACACTTGACTTATGTGCAGAGATCCAATTACTAAGTTTAGGGCAATCCACATATACTCTATATTTTATACTTTTTATTTTAAGCAGGTAGCTGTTTCCTTAAATTCAAATTTTTTTAACTGAGTTATATAAAAACTATCAATTTTTAGTGATAATTGAATCCTCAATTAGCTTTATAATTAACACCTATTTTGCTTCATTAGTGTGCATGTGCAATTAGAAGTGTGGTAGCCTTTAAATGACCTAAGTAGGCTGCTAATGGTCTGACCAAGTAATTTACTTCTTAACTCGCTACCATTATTAGCTAATACTTTCTAACATTATTACTTTTTCTAGTTTATTTTGCTTAAGATTCTCTTTCCTGAAATATGGTTTTATCCAAAAAAAATTTTAAAATAGTTTTAAAATTTAATTTTTTTTCTTTTTTACCCTCCAACTTAATTGACATTGTCCTTAATGGGGAGGAAGAACAAATAAAAGGGTGTAAATTATGTTTATTCATTTAGCATGGATCTTGAAGCTTTTGATCCATCTCCAGCTTAGCCTAAAAAGAAAATAAACAATAAAAAATAAATTAGATTCAAGGAATATTAGGTTGCCTCCCAACAAGCGCTAAGTTTAAAGTCTTCAGCCAAACTAAATAGTGATAACAGACTAATCAAGATATATTGGTTCATAAACAACCATGGCTTCCCCCATAGATTCTATGGTTAATTCCAAGAATGGTTTCAATCATTGACCATTAACTTTAGAAACAACATCATTGCTTGGGTTTTCAATCTCTACAGCCCCATATGGAAAAACTTTTTTAACAAAGAAAGGTCTTGTCCATCTAGACCTAAGCTTTCTAGGAAAAAGATGTAACCTTGAATTATACAAAAGAATATTTTGTCCAGGATTGAAAGATTTTCTATGAATTGCTTGATCATGAAATACTTTCATCCGTTCCTTGTATACCTTGGCATTCTCATAAGCTTCATTTCTCAGTTCTTCTAATTCATTGATCTAAAGCTTCCTATGGTTTTCGGCTACGTCTAGGTCCATATTTAATTTTTTATTTCCCACATGACTTTATGTTCTAACTCAACAGACAAGTGACATGGTTTTCCAAACACAATCCTATAAGGAGACATTCCAAGGTTGGTCTTGTAGGCAGTGCGGTAGGCCCAAAGTGTATTAACTAATTTCACAGACAAATCCTTCCTATTGGCATTAACAGTTTTCTCCAAGATTTGTTTGATTTGTCTATTTGACACTTCAACTTGCCCACTAGTCTGAGGATAATATGGTGTGGCTAATTTGTGGATAACATTATATTTCTTCATTAATGCGGTAAAGGGTCGATTGCAAAAATGTGTTCCTTGATCACTAATGATTGCTCTAGGAGTACCAAAGCGAGAGAGAATATTTTTCTTAAGAAATTTAATGACTACTTTGCTATCATTGGACTTACATGGAATAGCTTCTACCCACTTGGAAACATAATCAACAGCCACTAAGATATACTCATTTTCGAAGGAATTCGAAAATGGTCCCATAAAATTAATTCTTCAGACATCAAAAATTTCAACTACTAAGATTGGATTGAGTGGCATCATATCTCTTTTTGTAATCCAACCCATTTGTTGGCTTCGATCATAACTTTTACAGTACATATGTGCATCCTTAAATAAATTAGGCCAATAAAATCCACATTAAAGTAGTTTGATAGCATTCTTCTTAGATGCGAAATGACCACCACATGCTTGGTCATGACAAAATGATAGAATACTTTTAACCTCATTATCAGGGACACATCTCCTAATGATTTGATCAGGGCACTATTTAAATAGATATGGATCATCCTAAATGAAATACTTTACTTGGGAAAAGAATTTATGTTTATCCTGACTAGTCCAATGAGAAGGCACTTTACCAATGGCTAAATAATTCACAATATCTGCATACCAAGGTTCAGTGGACACTGACATGAGTTGCTCATCTGAAAAATACTCATTGATAGGTGGTTCGTTAGATGGCACAACTATGATTTGGGATAAGTGATCAGCAACTGCATTCTTTATCCCTTTTTTATCCTTAATTTCTAGGTCAAATTCTTGAAGGAGCAAGATCCATCGAATTAAACGTGCCTTAGCATCTTTCTTTGCTAGGAGATGTCTAATGGCTGAGTGATCAGTATAAACAATAACATGAGATCCAACCAAATAGGATCTAAATTTTTCAAGGGCAAAGACAACAACTAAGAATTCCTTCTCCATGGTGGTGTAATTAAGCTGCACATCATTTAATATTTTGCTTGCATAATAAATAACTCTTGGCAGCTTGTTGATTTTTTGACCTAAGACTACACCTACAGCATGATCAGATGCATCGCACATGAGCTCAAAAGGTTCGGTCTAGATAGGTGGATGAATGATGGGGGCTGAAATGAGTGCCTTTTTAGGAAATTCAAAAGACTTAAGGCACTTAGAAGTAAACTCAAATTTTGCTTCTTTTGCTAACAAGTTCGTCAAAGGGTGAGCCACTTTGCTAAAATCGGGTATGAACCTTCTATAAAATCTATCATGTCCTAAGAATGAATGAATTTCTTTAACAGTCTTGGGTGGTGGAAGACTTGCAATCAGATCAACTTTGGCCTCATCAACTTCTATTCTTTTCTTTGAAATTACATGGCTAAGAACTATACCTTCTCTGACCATGAATTGACATTTTTTCCAATTAAGAACTAAATGCTTCTTCTTACATCTTCCTAGAATAAGTCTTAGATGGTTTAAGCATTCAGAGAAGCTAGGTCCAAAGAAAGAAAAGTCATCCATAAAAATTTTTAGAAATCATTCAATCATATTGGAAAACATGCTGATCATACATCTCTGGAAGGTTGCTGGAGCATTACATAGTCCAAAGAGCATACGCCTATAAGCAAAGGTTCCGAATGGACAGGTGAATGTGGTCTTTTCTAGATCTTCAAGGGCTTTGGGGATCTAATTATAACCAGAGTATCCATCTAGAAAATAGTAAAATTCTTGTTGGACTAACTTTTCCAACATTTGATCAATAAATGGCAAAGGAAAGTGATCCTTTTTTGTAGCTGCATTCAATTTTCTATAATCTATACAGACCCTCCATCCCGTTTGGGTCTTAGTTGGGATAAATTCATTAGCTTCATTCTGGACTATTGTTACCCCAGATTTTTTTAGTGCCACTTGTACAGGGCTTACCCACGAACTATCAAAAATGGGGTAAATAATTTTATTATCCAACAACTTCAGAATTTCCTTTTTGACTACATCCTTCATGGTTGGGTTCAATCTTCTTTGGGTATCTCGAGTTGGTTTAGCCTGTTCCTCTAGGTGTATCTTATGTTGAACTATGGAAGGGCTTATTCCTTTAATGTCTGCCATGGTCCAGCCTATTGCTTCTCGGTTCTCTCTTAAGACTGCTAATAATTTTTCTTCTTAGTTAGGATTCAGGTCTGATGCAATAATTATAGGCAAGGTTTTTTCTGGACCTAAATATACATACTTGAGATGCTCAGAAAGAGGTTTCAACTCTTCTTTGGATGCCTCTTCTTTTGATGACTCAGATGATGGTTTTGTCATTTCTATGGGTGGTTCAGTGGGAGGCTCCCATCTTTGGCCATTTTTATTATCTCCAAGTATTTTATTTAGGTTTTTATATTCATGGGTTGGCCAGATACTAGATTCAAGATCGACTTCCTCATCGCTAATGTCTATGGGTTCATAAATTTCATGTTGGACTATACTTACATTAGCATGCTTGGTAGATTCCCGTTCCAAATTAAAAATATTCAGTTCAATAGTCATGTTTCCAAAAGATAGTTTCATAAGTCTTTTTCGATAATTGATTTTAGCATTAGCAGTAGCTAGGAATGGTCTTCCTAAAATCATTGAGATTTGATCCTTAGGATTTGATATTGGCTCAATCTCCAAAATGACAAAATCAATTGAAAAGATAAAATTTCCAACCTTAATCAAAACATCTTCTACCATTCCCTTGGGGATCCTAAAAGATTGGTCTGCTAATTGTAATGTGATCCCTGTTGGCTGAAGCTTTCCCAATCCTAATTGCTTATAAATTGAATAGGGCAAAATATTTACACTAGCCCCTAAATCAAGTAATGCCTTCTCAATGTGGGTTTCTCCTATGACACATGAAATTGTTGGAGAACCTGCATATGACTTAACAAATATGAACTCACACTTGCTGCTAAGAAAGCTCTCTTCGGTACGTTGGTCGTCTTTTGCTTGGTTGAAAGGTCTTTTAAGAATTTGGCACAAGTCGGAACTTATTGGATCATGTCTAGTAGAGAAATGTTTACTTGAACTTGCTTAAATACCTCTAACATTTTGTCTAAATGTTTTGATTGTTTATTAGACCTTAATCAATTTTGGAAAGGAGCTCTAGAGATTATGGGCATCTGGTTTGGTGCACTATCAGTTTCAGGAGCTTGAGTTTGTAAGGTAGATTGTTCATTTGGTGGCTCAATAGACTTAGCACTCAAATCTTCTCTAGTGTCAGATATATTTACCTTATTATCCACTTATTTTCTTGATCTTAAGGAATGAATAGCATTAACTTGATTAACTTGGTTTCCTTGGGATGGTCTACCATTTTGATTTCTTGGGTTGGGCTCAGGTTGGCTAAGTAGCCTACCTCGTTCATGTTCACTTATGGTAGATGCTAGCTAACTCATTTGCATTTCTAAGCGGGCTATGACCTGAGAATTTGAATTCAGAATTTGGCTCGTGGTTTGCATGAAATTGCTTGAGGTGGTATTGGTGTCGGTATTAGATTTGGCAAGGGCTTCCAGGCTTTTCTCTAAAGAACTAAGTTTCTTTTCATTAATATTAAAGCCTGGTGGTGGCAATGTGTTTATCATAGGATTAGACCTTGGGTTCTGCTGATTGAAACTTGGATCACCTACATTTGGATTTTGTGACCATGAAAATTTTGGATGATTCCTCCAACCTAGGTTATAGATGGGTGCATAGGGATTGTTCAATGATCTCTGATATGTGGCATTCACTTATGTACATTCATTATCTAAGTGGCTCATTGGGAGGGGACATTCCTCAAGGACATGGTCTGGTGCATTACACCTATTGCACATGGGTGCAGATACTTGGTTCATACTGGCTGGTCTCTGAAGTTCTAAGGCCTCTAGCCTATGTGTCAAAGTTGCAATTTTGGCTTCTGCAGCTGGAAGGTTTAAATTTGGTATATTCCACCTCTTGAAGGTATGGATTTTTTTGGTTCCCTAGTTGTTTTTCATTGTAAACTTTTCTCAGCTAGGTCTTCTAAAAATTGCCAGTTTTCATTTGGTTCTTTGTACATAAATTGTCCCTAGCACATGGACTCTAGTATTGTTCAAGAATTTGAATCTAACCCTTCATAAATTATTTGGCATAACCTTCAAGTTCCTATTCCATGGTGTGGGCATTGAGTCAAGAGATTCTTGAATCGATCGAAGTATTTCCAAAATGATTCACTAGCTAGTTGATAGAATTGGTTTATTTTATTTCTAATTCTAGCAATTTTGTGATGAGAAAAATATTTTTTTAAGAATATTCTCATAAAGCCCTCTCAGATCATGATAGATTGATTTGGAAGACTATAAAGCCACTTTTTGGCATTATCCTTAAGGGCAAAATTGATTAATCTTAGTTTGATTTCGTCCTCTAACAATTGTTGTAGTTTCATGGTTGCACAAACCTCTTCAAATTTCCTAATGAATATATATGCATCCTCTATTCCCATGAATTTTGGAAGCATGTTAATGATTTAAGGTTTAATTTCAAAGTTGTTTGCTATGGGTTGGGGCAACTTGATACAAGAGGGTTGGACGGAACCAACTGGATAACATAAGTCCTTAAGGGTTTGAGACTGAGGCTGATTTGCTAAATCCATTGTGGATGTTGAGGTTGTAGGATCTGAAATAGGAACTAAATCTATTTTGACTAGTCGATCTGAAATCCTTCTCCACATGGATGTTGGAGAATTCACTATATTCTCAATGTCTTCAATCTTTTTTTTTAAATTTCTAAGTTAATTCAACCTTTTCATACCCTAGGACAACCATGCAACATAACTTTTCGTTATGCCAGGGCAACCTTATGTCAGGGCAATAGAGATTGAAAATACCTAAAGTAAAAATTTTTATTTTCGAATAAGTTTCAAATAAATTAATCCTAATCTAAGATCAGCCTAAATCTAGACAACTTCTAACTATTCCAAGTCACCCTTCAAGCACTCCAAGTGTAGGATCAGCCAATCAACTGGCTAGGTAAGTGCAAGGTCGGTGGGAATCCTCCCGTTGCTTGTCTTAGATATCAATTGTGCTTGGCTAGGTAAGCTAATGTAACCAATTAAGTAACCACCTTCCTTCGAACCCAGTCATCCCTAAACCACTTTTCTAGACAGCAATTAAATTGATTAATCCTAACCTATTTCAACTTTAAAGTTTTCTTATCCTATTGAGCTCGAACATCCTTAAGGGTTGACATCTAATTGATTTTAAGAGTTAAGGTTTGGGTTAATACAATACGAGGGTTAGTTGTTTGTGGGCAAAGGAAGGGTGATCAAATTTCCATCTTATTTTGTTTAATGGATTGTGCCCTTAATTTGGTTTAATATGAATATGCATAAAAAAAATTCAATCAAAGAATTCAATGCAATTTAAACTAGATGCATGCAATTAATTAAATTTTTGAACAGCTTACCTTGCCTCCAGCAATCACCAAAAATAAAACTAATATGATGGATGCTCTAAACAATTAGGATTTCTAATCTTGTGATGAGATTTTTAATTAGATTTCAGTTGGTAATTTTTAATTAATTTAAAAATAAAGTAAATATTAAAAATAAGGAAAGAGATTTAGGGTTTAGGAATGATCTCACCGAATCATGCCCTAATCTTCTTTATTCTTTTCTCTTTTTTTTTATAAAATAAATAAGAAAAATAATTAGTAGGCAATAAAAAAATCAAAGAAATGAAAAAAATTTTAATTTTTATGCCTCCCGACAATGGCACCAAAAACTTGATAAGAATGTGATGTTGTCGTTAAGACACCGTATTTATCAATTTAAATCCAATTTTTTAAAAATTTATAGAGATATGAAGAGAGTAGTAAGTTGGGTCGAATCCATAGAGAGGCAATAATTTAATTCTAAAATCTTTGATTTTTTTAAAGAAAGAAAATAGAAAGATTTTTAAAAAAAAATTAAAATTGAAAAATAGATTTATTAATAAAAGTAGAATTCAAATTGTGCAAAAAAAATAAACTTGGTACTAAGATCCACTATTTAGATCTTAGTGGCTATTTGCAATAAAATTAAAGAGCAAAAGAAAAGAACAATTATTTTAAAGAGCTAAAATTGAAAAGAGTAATAAAGCTTTCTTTATTAAAACTCAAATGCAGAATTTAAATATAAAAAATTAAAGAAATAAAAAGAGAAAAAAAAACTAGAAGGAGATCGCAGATCAGTATAGGCATGGCGATGGCATAGAAGACTGGCTCTTCTTCTCAGCACTGTAGCTTTGAAGTAACCTTCAACCCTGAGACTGGCTTCCATCCTATACCTTGGCTTCCCTCTCACCCAATCTATTCATTTTTGGAGGTCTGGGGTCCTTTTTATAGAGCTAGGAGTGTTGGAGATTTTTTCTGGAGGCAATGTGGGAGTAAGAGCCTTTTTAATCACCAAAATACAAAGAAATCTGAGTAAAATTCAGATTAAAATAGCTCTGATATGAATCTGGTAAGTCTTGTGAAATATAGCTATTCAATAGGAATCCAATAGATCAAAAATCATCAAAATCGGATGTGTATTGGTCCAGATCAGATCGGATTAAATTTTGGCCATTGATCATGCATTGATGGAGGAAATTTGGCCGTTGATCGCGCGTTGGGAGTCCTGATCATCGTCGGGAGCATTTTGGATCATCGGATCATCCTCTGGATCGAGCGCTATCATTGGATGGTGATCCGCATGAAGCTAAGTTCGAATCAAACTCAGTTTTAAACCTCCACCATTTGATCTTGACCGCAAGTGACGGTAGCCATTCGATCACATCTTTATTGTTCCCATGGACCGTGTGGACCGGCTGCATCATACATCGCAACCAATCAGCATCTCCTGTCACTAAGTGAAAAGTCCAAAATGTCCTACGAGCCATGATAGATTTTTGTGAACCCTTTAAGGGTCTAGGTCCACCACGTGTTGCTTTGTGATTCACCAGTTTCTGTTGAGCTGGCGGTCCATGCCTAGATCGTGGATCAGCTGACGGCTTCTATGGCTAATTCAGCTTGGATGGCTGGCTTGGTGCATTGGCTTCGTCGGCTTGGCTCGGTGCATTTGGACGCATCGACTGATATGGCGCGGCGGCTTGAGCCGGCTGAGCCGCATGTTATTTTCATTTAATTTTTATTTATTTTATTTCATTAGAAATTCATATCTTCTTTGTTTTAGCTCCATTTTATGTGAAATTTATTTTGTTATGATAAAAAAAAATAAGCTCTTTCCATTGATTATAAAATTTTATTTTTTAATTTTTATAATTTTTTAATTAATTTTTAATTAATAATAAAATATGATTTTTTCAAAAATATGTATTAGTTAATTATTAATTCTTAAAAATAAACATAAATTAATTGATAAATTAATGCTTTTATAGATAAATTTATGGTACTTATCACTTAGCCATCAAAATTTTTAGAGCTCTTCTTTCATCAATTTTTCACTTTACTCTCTAAATCCTCTAACTTGATGTGAGCTGGATTTATTGTCTTTCTTGCAATTTGGTCCTTTTACTATCCACTTTTTTTTTAGATTCTTGCATCCTCATCTTTTGATGTGAACCATAATGCTTAGTTAGACGAAGAGGACCGGTTACTCAGTGAGATAATGCTAAACCTCTTTTTAATTCACACTGCCTATCTTTTTTATGCTAACCATAATATTTACTAAGGCGAAGAGGCCTGGTTACTCAGTGAAAAATTAGTATTTATCATTTTTTTTTTATAAATAGATTTTAAGGGATACTTTTGCATAGTTTGACCTTTCCATCCAACTCTCATGAAGTAGATTCTTTATTATATTAGTAAGAAGAAGGTTCTAGAATCACTCTTAAAATTTGGTCTGATCTAAACCCTTCTATTTATTAAATTTTCTTAATAATTTACTCCTCAGTATCTCTAAAATTATCTAGATGATTAATCATTCATTGATTAGGGTGCCTAATTAAGTTTTAATCAAAATAAAGTTTGGATATATAAAGCAAATTATTTTAAATCATACTTAAGGACTCAAAAATTTTAAAAATTAGTTATTCTCTCCCCCAACTTAATTTTCATTATCCTTAATGGAAGAAGAGAAAAAAATAAAAATATTTATCAAGGAGGGGTACCACCTAGTTTGTTGTTTGCAGATCCTTCATAATATTCCATTAGGTGTTCGATATGTGTACCCTAAAAGCCAGATTGGCTGACACTTGTAATACACTTCTAAGGATAAAATTATAATTTTGACTATAAATAATAAAATAGATTATTTTCTATCATAGTGTGTGTTTGAAAGTGTCTGTGATACATCCCTTGAGTTAATGGTGATGATAGTTCATATTTTCAAGAGTTGAAAATTTAAGACATGAATTTTTATTATTAACTCATAAAATGCTCCCAACCATTGGATCATCATGAGGATGGTGATTGATTTGAAAGATTGGTGTACGATCACTTCTTTGAGGTAGATGAGTCTTGAGTCTATGGTGTAGAGACATCAAAGTGAGAGTATAGATACTCGTTAGAGAACGAGGGCATTGAGCGTGACCACCTCGAGCAGTCATGATGAAGTCTACCTTCTCATCGATGACTGGCTCGAAGCTATAGTGGTTTGTCTGGTTCTTTGATTTGAGGTGCATCGGTAATTCATCTTAAGGTTATTATAGTTTGATTACACCATAACTCGATCTTCTAGCCATTCGGAATCCTAAGGTGTATGTTGGCTATAGCATGTTTATTGTAGAAAATGGATTGCACCAATAGAGAATCTATCTACCTCGGTAGATGAGGAGCAGTCCTATGATGATCATGAGAATCAAGTCCATAATCCCATGATCATGATAGAGTGCAATAATAGAAAGAGTTTCTATTAAGATTTTAACATTGGACTTGAATCGAATGATTAATTCAAATGATGGATATTAGGGTTTGACAAGATCACCTTAACCCTAATCCGATTGGGGCTCAAGATTGAGGAACCTAATCACATAGGTAACTGCACCAAGAGATTCACTTTCAGTTCTGATGGGTTGCCACCATATGTTGCTAGGTGTTCTTGGTAGATTTTGGGAGCAATTAGAATGATTTGGATAATCGATTATATAAGTTGTCTGAATCAGAAAAGTTCTGATCCATCAGAAGGTGTTTCGATGATGTCGATAATAGAGATCGCGACATATCCCATTACCATATAGAACTGAAGCTAACTGGGTCACACAAATAAGGGTTTGGATCTGGATGTCATCAATTGGACTAACCCAGTTCAATTGATTTGAATAAGATTCAATTAGGTTCAAAGAAATCATGCTAGCACATGATTGAGCCTAATGTTCTCCTTTAATAATCATTAAAGCTTATCTCGATTAAGCCAAATATGTTTGGACTCACTCAGGAACCTTCACTTGGTCTGACTAGAGCTTGTCTAGATCAGAAAAGAGTTATCTTAATTTATGAGATAAATTTAAGACAACAGCTACCATTTTCGATCATCTGCTAATTCTTGTTTTCGGACATTGGTCAAATGTTGACCCTGGATACTTGGACATCTGCCCATGTGTCATGCGCCTAAAGGAGAGTACCTAGGGTCTTGTCCCCCTACTAAATGCAGATAGGAAGTGGGCGCATGCATAGGGAGGCATGCGCCCCATGAGGATAAAGGAGTCCCATACAATGGGACTCCTAGGTTGCTTCAGGGGATTAAACTCTGTGGTGCCAAGAACTCTTATTTGACCCAATCTTGGTGCCACCATAGGAGGATTTTGAGGGTTTTTCATCTGATTGGATAAGATGATGTCATCCCACCAATCAGATTTAGATCTGATTGCTCAAAGAGTCATGATTGATCGGGATGACGTGGCAGTGTATGGCGCAGCAGGATCTATATAAACCCTATCTACGCCTAGGTTTTTAAAAAATACTTCTGCCTTTAGCCCACACCACAAAGCCTCTCTCCCTCCTTCTCCATGCCACGCTCTAGTCCTCTCTCTCCTCTCCACGCCTAAGGGTTTTTGGGCATGAATAAGGTGCGATCCAAGCAAGTGAAAGGCGCTAGGAAAGGAAGAAGGTAGCATTGCTGCAAGAGACAATGACAGTTCTTCAAAAGGAGTTTTGAAGATCTTCAAGATTATATCTATATCTACTTTTTAGAGGATTGATTGAGAAGGAGAAGATCTTCAGATCCTACCTAAGTGGATACCGATAGAGGTCAGATGCTTGCGTGGCTACATCTAGAACCTCAGGCAAACATCGGGATCATCACAAGGTAATTAGATTACCTAAAATAAAGGTATAATTAAATTAGATTTAATTTTTATTTTTATTTTTATTTTATTTTTATTATTAAATTAATAAGATCAGATCTGAGGAGTCTCAGATCTGATTAGGATCTTAGAGGATAAATTTTTGAAATATCCTTCCTGATCCAATCAGATCTAAACGAATCTGATCTAAAAAGTAGATTTTTTCTTCAACTGATATCAGAGCCGGGTTCCATAATTTATTAGATATAATTTTAATTTATTTTTAATCTAATAATTAGATCATTTTAGATATCACATTAGATGTGATTAGACC
The DNA here is from genome assembly GCA_006176705.1 of Cocos nucifera. NCBI lineage: Eukaryota > Viridiplantae > Streptophyta > Magnoliopsida > Arecales > Arecaceae > Cocos > Cocos nucifera. The sequence goes on from QRFJ01000063.1 coordinate 336,149, forward strand.
TGAAATCAAAAAATTAAAAATTAAATAATCTAGATCTAAGATGTATGAGATGCATGACTAGACTAGGAATAAAATTATTCTATGCATAGTCTAGCATAATCATAATTTTAATTTAATTAATTATAATTTTTAGATATATTTATTTATTATTTTTTGATATTATAAATATTATAATTAGATCTAAAAAATAAAAAAATAAATTTATTTAATTTATTCATATCAGATATGATAGATGCATGTTTAGACTAGTTGTAGAACAGTTCTACAAAATTATCTAGAATAAATTTTAATTTGATATGATCAAATTTAAATCTTATTTTTTAGATATTTATGAGATAATTTAGATCTAAAAGCATGCATGATATAATACATGAGATGTATGCAAAACATGTTTTTAGTTACATCAATTTTTATATATGTGATATATGACGTAGATCTAACTAGTTTTGTAGATTTATCATGTTTTTAATTAAGGTGTGCCCGTTGGCCATCCAATCATAAGAACGAAGTGGGGTTTAAAGGCCCTCTCCTTTCATTCGATGGGATGTTCTTATGGTGTGAAGAGATACTGCACGTTTGTCCTTAATCAGAAATAAAAACTTATTTTCTGCAAAATCTTAGATCTTGAAACCTTAGGATTTTATATACATGTTTTATTTATAAATCCTAAACTTAATTAAGAATTAAGATTATGAAATGTATTAGGTCTAAAATTAAGAATTTTCAGATCTAAGATATATTCATAAAATTAGATTCAGACTTGTGTAGCTCAATTAGGTCAGTAGTTGATCAAACTAAATCAAGAGTTGGTTAGGTGGGATCAAGTGTGCTTAAGTTGATCAACCTAATAGGATTAAGTCTGGGTCAAGGTCGAGTCACATGAGTGATCGATCGAGTTAAGATCTAATTAGGCTCAGTGGTTAGAGTCTAGATTGTAGACTAATTCGATTAGTTCTGGCTCAACAATTTGGTGTCTAAGATAAGTTTGGCAGATACGATCGACTATTTTTTAATTGGGAGCTACTCAACTCAAGTGCATTCTTATCGAGTTAATGGCATATCCCTTCCATCGATCTCACTTATCTGACCATATTTGTCGGTTTAGTCTTGATCTAAGGTGGCTAACAATTTGAGCTAACCCATGCCACTAGGTTAGTCATAATGGTTATGGCTATGCCAAGTCAAGTTTAAAGAGATCTAGATCAAATCTTCCTAAGAAAAGATTAAGTCTAAGATCTTCCATCATTATAGATATGCGGGCTCTTTCCAGGATTGATTGTTCTCAGCTGGTCACAGTAGTTCAGTTGCATTGAAAAAATGCAACCATGTCTATTAGGCATTGAATGCTATGGATTGGAGGATGGATTGGGCTCAATATTTTAGATACGGTGAGAGACCTAATTATGAATTCAATCTATGTAAATGGTGGGTCTGACTTAACTAAGGAGTGGATCAATATTCTAGGCACGGTGAGATTCATGAATTAGAGATCAAGTCTAGGTACACCATGATTAGAGAATCATTGGACAAGAGTTGTTCACATATTGGCTAACCCATCACCAATAACTGTTAGGTGAGGTGATGAGTCAGTTGGTGGGACTGCACCATCCACTAGAAATCAATAATCGTAGAGATTTTTGCATCTCTACAGAGGGAGTGTAGGGATCTGAGAAAATAGTGGGAGCTAATTTATTTAAAAATCAAACTTCTAAATAAATTGGTGAAGGCTTAATTACAAAATCTAACTAGAAACTTTGACTCTCTATAGAAAAAGGAAAAATGTCTGCGTCCAACCCACTAGCCCATATCTTGGACACCCATAGACTGATCAGACCCAATTACAAGGATTGGCTCCAAAACTTTAAAATTATTTTGGATTCTCAGAAGTTGGCTCATGTATTGAATTAGGATCCCCCCACCTTACCAGCTCATTCGTTCGCTGAACAGAGAGCGTCTCTTGACAAGTGGATGAATGAAGATAATAAGACTAGATACTACATATTGGGCTTGATGTCTGATGAGCTTCAGTGCCAACATGAAGATATCAAGACTACCCACCAAATATTGGCTCACCTACAAAAGTTTTTTGGTAAATAGAGTCACACAGCTAAATATCAGATCACTAAATGATTGTTTAAGGCTAAAATGCATGATGGACAGTCAGTCCAAGATCATTATCTGATGATGATCAAGGACTTGGAAGAGCTTGAGAAGCTTGGAGTGAAGTTAGACCAAGATCTGTAGAATGATATAATTCTGTAATCCTTGACTGATGCATATGGACAGTTCATCATTAACTACCATATGCATAAACTTCAGAATACTCTGGTCGAGCTTATGAATATACTGGTTACTACTGAGCTTTCTATGAACGGTTCTAAAGGCTCAATACTTGCTATGGAATGAAATTCTTCCAAGAAAAAGTCTTTTAAAAAGAAGAAGAAGTCTGTGGAAAAGCAGAAGGTAAAAGATGGAAAGAAAAAAAAAGCAGAGTTGAAGAAAAAGGCCGCTGACAAAAAAAAGTATTTCTATTGTAATACCGACGGCCACTGAAAGCGAAACTACCCTACATACTTGACCACCCTAAAGAATAAGAAGGAGATAGGTCCTTCTGGAGGTATGCTCGTTATTGAATCTAACCTAACGATTTCTTCTGCATCCAGTTGGGTGCTTGATTTTGGTTCTAATGCTCATTTGTGCACTTTCATGTAGGGTCTTGAGGATAGCAGGAGGTTGAGGGATAGTGAGATGATCCTATGCATCGAAAATAGAGCAAGAGTTGCTGCTGCGGATGTGAGAACCTACCCTCTTTGACTACCATTTGGCTAAAATTTAGTACTGAAGGATTGTTATTATGTGCCTGCTGTAAGTAGAAATTTGATTTTTATTTCATATTTAGCATAAGAAGGCTATGTGATTAGTTTTCTTAAGGACCATTATAATATTCTTTATGAAAAAATAAAATTGTAAGTGATTTTCTCATTAACAGTCTCTACCAGTTACATATTGATGTATCTGTCTTTAATATCGAGCAAAATGTGATACCATAGGATCAAAATGACCCAGGGATAGTCCAAATGATAGGTATCTATGGCACCTAAGGCTAGGTCATATAGCAGAAGATAGGGTTAACAAATTGAAGAAAATTGGGCTATTGAGTTCGTTGACTTTCAAGCCATATCCAATTTATGAATCATGTCTTCATGGCAAAATGATTAAGCTCCCTTTTGTAGGACATAGGAAAAAGGCCATGGAT